>JAVIAB010000145.1:17760279-18130279 GCA_032433765.1 Megaustenia siamemsis | reverse complement strand
TCTCTATCTCTCTTTTAAAGTAAATTCACTTTGTTTTGTTCGCATTTGTCCAAGCGTTCTCACTTCCCTTTGATCTCTCTCTCTCTCTCTCTCTCTCTCTCTCTCTCTCTCTCTCTCTTTTAAAGTAAATTCACTTTGTCTTGTTCGCATTTGTCCAGAGCGTTCTTTATTCCCCTTGATCTCTTTCTCTCTCTCTCTTAAAGTAAGTTCACGTTGTCTTGTTCGCATTTGTCCCCGAGCATTCTTTCTTTTCTTTGATCTCTCTCTCTCTCGCTCTCTCTCACTATTAAAGTAAATTCCCTTTGTCTTATTCGCATTTGTCCCCGAGCGTTCTTTCTTTTCTTTGAGCTGTCTCACAACTCCTTTACTTGTTTTGCTTCTCTGCCCAAATCTTTCTACCGCTTCTGAAGTTTCTAGAAACGTTATCAACACTAATTGGCAGACTGACAGTAAAAGCAAGGAGCTGAGGAGATAACAAAAATAAACAAACACATGCATTTATATCGGGAATCTCCGGTTTTAGAGACAAACATGCATTTCATAGGGATATATTTATTTGTTATATTTTCTTTTTTTTACACCACTGGGGAAAATATACAAACAACAGTAAGGGAAGGAACAATACACAGGCATTTGTTCTGGTTCTTGCTGTCTGTTGTTCTCAGTGTTTCATGTTATTGTTTACGGGTTTTCCCTATTGTTGTAAAAATACACGCGCCTTCGTGTAAATTACACGTGGGGTGTAGTAATAGCTGTGGCCAAATCGGCGCTTAAATAAATGAAGGAGATTTATTACAGGCCTCTCTTGTAAATGAAGATGGGAAAAGGTGTACTATATTAAATAGAGTCAATACTAAGGACAGGCACTCTATGCAATACAATCTTTATCCCAACGTTGTGCTACCAATGCCAGTCCTGAGCCCTTGACACAAGAACAATGCGAATAATAACTTCTTCTACCGTTTTAGCTTCCAGAAAATTTTTATTTTTGTATTTAACCTAATTTCTTTGAATTTCCATATGTTTCCCAGTGCAACGAAAGCTCATCTTGCTTTTGATATCCTTATTTTGGTATCATTTTCTGTTCCTCCCTCTTTTTCTATCTATCTATTGACCTTTCGAGCCGTAGCCGGCCCATAGGGCGTAGACCAATATACACCTTCTCCTATCTGAATTTTTGTTCTAGCAGTTTTCTTTTAAAGATATTTTATCAAATCTCGCCATCTGTCTCTGTTCTGTGCAAGCAGCTCTATATCATTGAGGGAGCCGAATCATGCTGCTCTTGCCTCTCTCACCAATGTTCTCAGGGTCTCCCTGGGTCTTCCTCTTTTTCTCTTACCTGTTGTTTCCCATATGAGGGCTTGCTTTGTTATTCGGTTATTATCTTTCTCATCACATGTCCAACATATGACCATCGTCTTTTTATTTTCTTTATTACTGAAGATATTAGTGGTTGATTGGCTATTTCTCTAATTTCCTCGTTTCTTTTGAATTCGTTCCACGCTATACCAAGTATTTTCCTTAGACATTTATTTTCGAATGCGTTCTCTATCTATATTACTGCCCAGATATATGTAAGTTTGTACGTCTAGTAGAGTTATTTCTCCTAATTAATAAATTCTACTGAGATTACATGTGTTAGGCGAAGGACAGGAAAGAGCATGAGGGATGAGATTAGAAATGAAGAACTGAGAGAGAAAAAAGCACGGAATAACCCTCGCCATAGAGTGTATAAAGAAACACAGGATAAAATGGTTTGGCCACGTGACAAGGCAGAAAGATCAAAACACAACGCAACCAGCCTTGAATAAACGTTGCGAGAACTCCAGATCCAAGGGTCGACCACGAAAAAGATGGATTAGCGGAATATTAGAAGCACTACGAAACATAACAGCAGCCGTGGCGAACAGAAGAGCCAAAGACCGCAAATTATATCCACAGAACGTTACATTCACCACAACCTGTCTGAAAGAATCTCTGTCTCTAGCCAGATCACCCACTTCTTCTGTTGTCATGTTCGAGGTCTCCTTGATGTCTTGAAACCACCTTCTTCTTGGTCTGCTGATGCGTCACCCAGGAACCATGCCTTCTATTATTGTTCTTTCCAGCTTGCTGTGTCTTTTGACTTGGCTAAATAACTGTAATTTCTTCTGTAGCATGGTGTTTATAAGCCAGTTCTTTTTAATGTTTCAATCTTTTCATATGTCTTCATTGTGCTTTTCCCTTATCCAAGGTACCATACATATTTTTTTGTCGACTTCTGTTTTGGATAAATCCATTTTATTTAAAGATAATAAAAATAAAAAACAAAATACACACACAGAACTACAACTTATATGAAACAAATTTAATGTAAAAAAAAATCTCAACATTGACGCTCTCATTTCTGTAGTTCTCTAGCATTCCGATTATTTGTTTGCGTTCGTCCGATGACTAAAGTATTCTAGAGTATTCGTAGACTGTAGAATTCCTCTTCATCATCCGCCCTTGAAAGGACATTACGTGGACGTGTCTGCGTTGTGTTGTGGTTTGCAGTATAACTGTTATATTTGCGCCTTTCGGCCCAACACATCCGACTTCAGCACGACATTTTTAAGTACCGGGTTGTCTTCCCTCTTCGATCCCTGCTCGCTTGGCCAGACTAGACAGGTTAGTCTGTTACTGGAGGCACCACGGAGAGGTGTAGCAGGGTCTGGATGGTTTTGGTTCACCGATCCTGGCGCAAGCCATCAGCTGTGGGTCGCTGACAGCTTCCAGCTCTGGTGCTGGGAGGCGCGCCTTCGATTATTTCAAAACATTTGACGTTCACATGTATCGGCATCATCATTGCCGTCTTCCCATCGAAGCTTGACTACCATGGAGCGCCATTCCGCCCTCCCCCTCTCTCTCTCTCTCTTGCTTCGATAGTGCAGGTTGTCACAGGCTGACCTGTCCATCCTATGATGTTACTCGTCCAGGTTAGTCTTTTATTAGTACTTTCCTATTAATGCAAGTATCTCCCAGTAGGGCTGAATACTTGTGTTGCATTGTACTTTCCTATTCGATCCCACTTCGGACCATATATTGTTCTTCGTTTTTTTCTGTTGTTGTTTGTCTGTCAATTTTTCCGAGTGCTAACACATACTTCTTTGTTCTATTATTCCTTAGTCTTTTTATTATCTTGTATTTTTTATTTGATTACTTTTAGTAGACTGTTGTGTCTTTTACCATGGCCCAAAAATCACATTTGTCTTTGAATTGTATTTAGTAGTTCTCTCTTCATTTTTAGTTGTTTTAAGACTTCCTCGTTTTTCTTTTATTTTCTTTCCTTCCAATTCTACCTATTGGGAGCCGCGATAGCTCAGTGGTTAGTGAACTGGGCTACAAAGGACAAGGGGTAGGGTTCGATCCCAACCGACGGCTTCCGGGTTCACCCAGCCTTAAATGGGTACCTGATTTTTTTTCTGGGAAAGTAAAGTAGCAGGGGCGTAATACTGACCACATTACCCCAAAAATCATGTGCTGAAGGTCTGTAAAATATAGGGTCACTAACACCATATTCCCTATACGCCACTTGGCGTGACGGGGGTACTTTACTTTTTTTTTTTTTTTTTTTTTTTTTTTTTTTACAATTCTAGCTATTCTTCTATAAATCCACTTTTCAAATGCTTCAGTTCTCTCTTCTGTTTTCTTATCTGATGGCCATGCTTCTGCAACCATATGGGAAAGTTAAGTGATAACATTTTGCTATTCACGTGTATCGTATGCCCTTTCTTTAATGTGTGTGTTTACCTTGGCGAATCCCCAAACGTTGCTTTGATTGCCAACATCCATCCTAACCCCAAAAATAATTATCAGAAGCTCTGTAAAAAATAGACATTAATACCATATTTCCTATGCGTCATAAAAAATAGACATTAACACCATATTTCCTATGCGTCATAAAAAATAGACATTAACACCATATTTCCTATGCGTCATAAAAAATAGACATTAACACCATATTTCCTATGCGTCATAAAAAATAGACATTAACACCATATTTCCTATGCGTCATAAAAAATAGACATTAACACCATATTTCCTATGCGTCATAAAAAATAGACATTAACACCATATTTCCTATGCGTCATAAAAAATAGACATTAACACCATATTTCCTATGCGTCATAAAAAATAGACATTAACACCATATTTCCTATGCGTCATAAAAAATAGACATTAACACCATATTTCCTATGCGTCATAAAAAATAGACATTAACACCATATTTCCTATGCGTCATAAAAAATAGACATTAACACCATATTTCCTATGCGTCATAAAAAATAGACATTAACACCATATTTCCTATGCGTCATAAAAAATAGACATTAACACCATATTTCCTATGCGTCATAAAAAATAGACATTAACACCATATTTCCTATGCGTCATAAAAAATAGACATTAACACCATATTTCCTATGCGTCATAAAAAATAGACATTAACACCATATTTCCTATGCGTCATAAAAAATAGACATTAACACCATATTTCCTATGCGTCATAAAAAATAGACATTAACACCATATTTCCTATGCGTCATAAAAAATAGACATTAACACCATATTTCCTATGCGTCATATTGCGTGACTGGGCTATTCATTTTCCTTCTTGTCTCCCCCGATCTTGTGTTACAATGTTGCCCAAATATGCGAATGTGTTTGCTATTCTCTTTCAACCGGTGTCGCATTTTGGAAAACAACATAATATCGATGGTCGTCGCGACTTCTGTTTCCTGTTTCTTTATACTGAATCCAACTTGGTTACTGTTTTTTGTGCAATCTGAATACTTTCTGTTGAGTGTGTTTTTTTAAATTTTTTCCATCATCTTCATCATCACCATCATCATCATTAGTCCCATAATCTTGGCGATAGTTGAAATACTCTTGATGACGTTTTCACAATATTTCTCCAACTTTCACGATTAACAGCTGATTTCTGAGATGTAAAGTTTAAGTAAAGAGGCCCGTCATTCCAAGTGGCGTATAGGGAATATGGTGCTAGTGACCGTAATGTTTATGGACCTTCGGCACATGATTTTTTTGGGCATTGTGGTCGGCATCACACTCGTGCCGCTTTACTTTCCCAGAGAAAAATCTGGTTCCCATTTAAGGCTGGGTGAGGCCAGAAGTCGCCTATAAGGATCGAACATGACCCCTTGTTCTTTGTTGCCCAGTTCACTAACTAGTGAGTTACTTCTGAGATGTGACGAAGTTTTAAATCTGTCTATTCTCTAATTTCCAATATTAGGAAGAAACAATCATCATTTTTTGGCCATGTAATGAGAAGAGAACAACTAGAATATATTGTAACAACTGGAAAAATTGAGGGACGAAGAGATAGAGGGAAACAAAAAGAAAAAATACCAGACGGCGTAAGAAAATGTAGGCTGAATGTCAACAACAGAAATGATAAAGAACTGTCGAGATCGAAAGTAGTGGAGAGACATGATCGCCTACGCCAACAGGCCCGGTACTTGATGGTGATAATTCTCTAAGGTTGTATTCCCATAGCGTTCTCTGGTTACACTGACTACATTTAAGTGTCAGGAGTTCTGTTTCCATAACAATGGTTATTTCGTAATGGCGGCGGTAAGAGATAAGGAAGCCGACCTGGGGGAGGGGGAGGGCACGGAAGGCAATAGCAGCAGGCGTTTCCCTCTCCGACTTAGAGCTACTCGCCTAGAACAGGAATGTGTGGCCATAAACAGGGATGTGTGGCCATAAACAGGGATGTGTGGTGATAAACAGGGATATGTGGTGATAAACAGGGATGTGTGGCCATAAACAGGGATGTGTGGCCATAAACAGGGATGTGTGGTGATAAGCAGGGATGTGTGGTGATAAGCAGGGATGTGTGGCGATAAACAGGGATGTGTGGCCATAAACAGGGATGTGTGGCGATAAACAGGGATGTGTGGTGATAAACAGGGATGTGTGGTGATAAACAGGGATGCGTGGCCATAAACAGGGATGAATGGCGATAAACAGGGATGTGTGGCCATAAACAGGGATGTGTGGTGATAAGCAGGGATGTGTGGCGATAAAGTGGGATGTGTGGCGATAAACAGGGATGTGTGGCCATAAACAAAGATGTGTGGCGATAAACAGGGATGCATGGCGATAAACAGGGATGTGTGGCGATAAACAGGGATGTGTGGCGATAAACAGGGATGTGTGGCGATAAACAGGAATGTGTGGCGATAAACAGGAATGTGCGGCGATAAACAGGGATGTGTGGCGATAAAGTGGGATGTGCGGCGATAAACAGGGATGTGTGACCATAAACAGGGATGTGCGGCGATAAACAGGGATGTGCGGCGATAAACAATGAGGTTCCTATACAAGATCAGTCAGTTGATAATTTAGTTCGTTAGTCACAGCCAGTCTAGTATTTTTGTCCTATGTGATTGTCTTCGACTCGAAGGCACAACAAATGGATAATCCTGCCTACATTTTGAGTGGTACTGTGCCCTGATAGATTATCATGACAAGGCTTGAAGATCTTGTAACAATGTCCGTGCCATTTTAATCTTGCGTCTTTTACTGTAGACAGCAGGTCCTGAATTGGTTAGACCCGTGCTGGATTTTGTTGCGCACTATCTCAAACTGATATTGTTTATATACTAAATGTGCAAGATCTTTCTATACCATTTCCCATAGCCTGTATTCTTCTTTTAAAATCTGCAGTCAGTGTCCATGTTCCGTGGGTGCATAGAAATACAGTTGCCACTATTCATACTAATCTAATCTATGTTCTTAGGGGTATAGTTTTTCTTTATATTTGTTTAGTTTTGTGATAGTATTTTTTCTTTATGTTTGTTTAGTTTTGTGATAGTAGTTTTTCTGTATGTTTATTTTGTTTTATGGTAGTAGTTTTTCTTTATGTTTGTTTAGTTTTGTGATAGTAGTTTTTCTGTATGTTTATTTTGTTTTATGGTAGTAGTTTTTCTTTATTTTTGTTTAGTTTTGTGATAGTAGTTTTTCTTTATGTTTATTTTGTTTTATGGTAGTAGTTTTTCTTTATGTTTGTTTAGTTTTGTGATAGTATTTTATGTTTATTTTGTTTTTTGATAGTATTTTATGTTTATTTTGTTTTGTGATAGTATTTTATGTCTATTTTGTGATAGGATCACACTTACTGTATCCCGGACGAACCCATAGGTGTTCCGATACCCCCCCCCCTATAATCCCATAAAAATCCGATGAGAACCACGTACACCCCCTGGTAATGGTCTGGGATCACGATGTGGGTAGGTTGACGACGTTGCCCTGGTTTCTGCCAAATTTATGACCTACTCTTTTTTATTTTAACTGTTAAGTGCTCTTTAACGTGCGCGAGTGTACACGGGACTTGGCTGTTTATTGACGTAATCAGAGAAGTCTAGACATCGGATCTCATTACTCAAAAATATCAGGGGAGGTAACTAAGGAACCACTATGGAACCACTGATCTTTTTTTTTCCAGTACGCCAGCTTTTACCTCTGACGAAGTCCCTAGAGACTAGGAACTGAATTTTGCGTGTTAATCCATTTTTCCCTGTCAGCCGTGTGCACAGGGGTCTCTCGCCGCACAGGCAGATAACTCCGACTTCAGAGGTACTCATATTTTTTTCCGTCGAAGAGTAATTGACGTTTCAAGTCGAGCCTCGCTGCTGAGACCCAAACGTGGTTGCCGCAGAGAGAAATAATAGATACAAATCGTAGCCGGGATTTGAACCCACAACCTCTCATTCACGAGGCCGGCGTCTTGCTTCGAGACCAACCAGGCCCCCAAACCACGGATACATTTCTATTAAAACAAAAAATAACTGCACTGTCTGTGATGGGCTTTGAACCCATACCACTCCCATCCAGAGGTCATTGTCTCGCCTCTAAGCCACTCAACTTCCATGTACGTGACGTATTTTGTAAACGTGGCCTGATAATGTGATATCAGTAGCGTATTCCATGACGCCCAGTACTGAGAAAACATTGACCATTATATTCCCCTAGGAATACGGTATTATCGTTAATGCGCCAAAAATTCTTTTTTAGCAGTCGCACAGTAGAACTGCCAGCTCACAGGCAGGGCCCACCTCTATCCAAAAGAGAATCCGGTTATCCCCTTTTCTCCTCTCGTGGCCGCTCAAACTAGTCCAGTTTGGTAGAGCCTTCAAGGGTATCTTTGAGGTTTGGCATATTTATGGGAGTTGCAATCAGTATCGCGTCCGTCCTAGAATTGATGTCATACATAATTATATGTTAGGGTGTTTGTTATGGTCAACATCGCTTGCAGTCTAGAATTGGTGTCATACATAATTATCTGTTAGGGTGTTTGTTATGGTCAACCGTCGCTTGCGGTCTAGAATTGGTGTAACACATAATTATATGTTAGAGTGATTGTTGCTGTTAGTATCACACGTGTCCTAGAATTGATGCAACACATAATTATATGTTAGAGTGATTGTTGCTGTTAGTATCACACCTGCCCTAGAATTGATGCAACACATAATTATATGTTAGAGTGATTGTTGCTGTTAGTATCAAACCTGCCCTAGAATTGATGCAACACATAATTATATGTTAGAGTGATTGTTGCTGTTAGTATCACACCTGCCCTAGAATTGATGCAACACATAATTATATGTTAGAGTGATTGTTGTTGTTAGTATCACACCTGCCCTAGAATTAGTGCTGCACATACTTGTCTGTTAGAGTGTTGATTTAGTCTCAACCAGACCACTTCAATCAGTGGTTATTGAACTGGACTACAATGGACTCTTGGTTCGATCTTGACCGACGGCTTCCGGGTTCGCCCATCCTTAAATGGGTACCGGATTTTTTTCTGGGAAAGTAAAGCGGCACGGGCGTAATAATGACCACATTACCCCAAAAATAATGTGCCGAAGGTCTATAAAAAGTATGGTCACTAACACCATATTCCCTGAACGCCACTTGGCGTGACGGGGCTCTTTACTTTACTTTTTTACACCCACTTCAAACAATAGGAGAAACACCTCTACTAGATGTACAATATAACATATATATCTGGGCAGAAATATAGGCACAAATATAGACACAGAGAATGATTCCATAATAAGGATGTCTAGAGGAGCATTCATTGCACTAAGAAACATACGGAAATCCAAAGAAATTAGGTTAAATACAAAATATAACTATTCAACTTCAATGTTAAGCCAGTCCCATTATATAGGTGTGAAACATGGAGGAAAAAAAAATATAATATCGAAGATACAGACTTTCATTAATGGTTGCTTGCGCAGAATAAAAGGAGGGAAATGGCTGGACAGAAACGATGACGCTGGATAGGACACACACTGTGGAAGCCACCTGTGAGTATTACACAACAGGCCCTTTTTTGAATACCCAGGGGAAAAGGCGAAGACCCCAAATATTCTTGGAGAAGAAATGTGGAAGCAGACATGAAGATGACGGAGAAGATATGAAATGATTTTAAAAGAATGGCAAGAAACAGAATGGCTTTTGAAAGTGTTGAAGACATATGCTCCACAGGGGGTTGACAACGTTTGTTGACACCCCACGCTCCACAGGGAACTGAAAGTGTTTGTTGAAGACATATACTCCACCGGGAGCTGAAAGCGTTTGTTGAAAACCTAAGCTCCACTGGGAGCTGAAAGTGTTTGTTGAAGACCTATGCTCCACAAGAAGCTGTAAGTGTTTGTTGAAGACCTATGCTCCACAAGAAAGTGTAAGTGTTTGTTAAAGACCTATGCTCCACAAGAAGCTGTAAGTGTTTGTTGAAGACCTGTGCTCCACAAGAAGCTGTAAGTGTTTGTTGAAGACCTGTGCTCTACAAGAAGCTGTAAGTGTTTGTTGAAGACCTATGCTCAACACGAAGCTGTAGTGTTTGTTGAAGACCTGTGCTCCACAAGAAGCTGTAAGTGTTTGTTGAAGAGCTATGCTCCACAGGGAGCTGAAAGTGTTTGTTGAAGACCTATGCTCCACAAGAAGCTGTAAGTGTTAGTTGAATACCTATGCTCCACTGGGAGCTGAAAGGTATAAGAAGAAGAAGAAAAGAACAACTTCAGATGTTACTGTTACCCATATTTTACCTATTAAAGTCATTAACATTCCATGTTATTCCTCCTTGTTATATTCACCGTTCTTCTGTGGCATTACATTGTACATCATTGTCTCACTCATCATCATTATCTTCTCTTACGAAATAAAGAACAAACTTGGCGATGTTCAGAGTAGGGCCACACTCAGTGCCAGAGCTGCCAGAGAGCTTATCGGCTATTTCATTGCCGTGTACACCAGCATGTCCTGGACAATACAACCAGGCTAACGCGCTCACTGTAGAGCCATCCAAGAGCTGCCAGCGAGCTTCTCGGTTATTTCATTGCCGTGTACACCAGCATGTCCTGGACAATACAACCAGACTAATGCGCTCACTGTAGAGCCATCCAAGAGCTGCCAGCGAGCTTATCGGCTATTTCATTGCCGTGTACACCAGCATGTCCTGGACGATACAACCAGGCTAACGCGCTCACTGTTGAGCCATCCAAGAGCTGCCAGCGAGCGTATCGGCTATTTCATTGCCGTGTACACCAGCATGTCCTGGACAATACAACCAGGCTAACGCGCTCACTGTAGAGCCATCCAAGAGCTGCCAGCGAGCTTCTCGGTTATTTCATTGCCGTGTACACCAGCATGTCCTGGACAATACAACCAGACTAACGCGCTCACTGTAGAGCCATCCAAGAGCTGCCAGCGAGCTTATCGGCTATTTCATTGCCGTGTACACCAGCATGTCCTGGACAATACAACCAGGCTAACGCGCTCACTGTAGAGCCATCCAAGAGCTGCCAGCGAGCTTATCGGCTATTTCATTGCCGTGTACACCAGCATGTCCTGGACAATACAACCAGGCTAACGCGCTCACTGTTGAGCCATCCAAGAGCTGCCAGAGAGCTTATCTGCTATTTCATTGCCGTGTACACCAGCATGTCCTGGACAATACAACCAGGCTAACGCGCCCACTGTAGAGCCATCCAAGAGCTGCATCCACTCCTGCCGCAGACACTGTCTGTCAATCTTCTGTTGCATACTTTCCGAGTTAGTCACCAAAATTGCGTAATCCACGTTCTGTGTAATCCACGTTCTGTGTAATCCACGTTTTGTGTAATCCACGTTCCATGTTATCGCCGTCGTCGTTGTTTCTTCATTCTCATGCCGTACACCATAGACCAACGCTTGCCAGATTCCTACGTGAACAATTTAGGAAATGATGATTATCAAACATTTACCAAATTCGGAACTAAAATACCACTTTTAAACCGAAGCAACATCTAATAAAAAATGTATCCCTCAACTCTCTGTCTTTGACTTGGCCTGTAGCCAAACAGGCCACTGCCATTATATAATAAACAAAGCCTCTTATGGGTATTTACATTTCTCTTGGCCAGGAAAGCGTTGTTAATAGATCGGCTCAAATAAAAGCTGATTGTTCTGTCTAAATATACGTCTCTTGTTAGTTTGGCTTTCAATACTGCTTATTGTGGAGTTTGATGCACGTCTCCGAAAACGTGCGTGTTACGGGGTTTTTGTTTTTGTTGAAAGGGAGGTGATGGGGACGCTGGGAAAGATAATTAAACCGGTCGATTACTCGTTAAGAAAAAAAATATGAATAACTAATTCCATTGTAAACATAAAGAAACAACAGATGAAACAGTTTGGCCTGGTGATAAGGCATAAATAACAAAATACAAGAGCCTTCAATAAACGTCACGAGAACACCAGACCCAAGGGCCGACTAAGGAAAAAAAAATAGATTGGTGGAATAATATTAAAAACACAAGGAAACAGAAGACATATCTCCCCTCTACGTTGAAAGGCAAATAAGGAAGGAAATAAGAGAAAGAAATTTACTAGTTTGTCTGCAGTTGTGATTCTCATTCTTTTGGAGTCGTGACCCCCATTTACAGCACGCAAATAGCCATTAACCCTTGTCTAGAAAAAGGCTGACCATATTTCTTTGAGACAAAAACGGGACACTGGGTCGGCAAGGATATGATTATGTCATGTTCTTTGTTAATGGCAAAGAAAGCCCATAAATAAAAGTTTCATTATGTAAACATTTTGAGCTTAGCAATATTCTTTTGTAATATTCTCTATGTAAAACTGAAATTAACTTCTTTTCTCTTTTCACTGATACCTAAAAGGTGTCGTGGTTTATATCATTTGTCGTTCTTGTGCTGCTCGAACTGTCTGAATTAGTGATTTTCCTTTGTTGTTACATGTCTCTGTCACTGCATCTATCTATCTTCTTCTGGGTCTTCCTCTTGGTCTTTTTCCATGCATTCTCGAGAAGAACGCCCTTGGTGGTGATTGGTGAGGATTCATTCTGACCAGGGTGACCAAACCATTTAAGTTGTTCAAGACTTCCGGTGTGTGACTGTGCTGGCAACACGACACAATTTTCGATGGGAGTCAAATTTATGTTATATGTGAATTTCATTGCCATTAGAAAAAGAAATTCAAGCGTTCTTGCGCTATTTCACTCCAACATCAATGAGCTACTCTTCGCAGATGACCAATGCCTAATATATGAGGATGAAAACCTGCTACAACAGCATTTAACATCTCTAGATAAAAGCTGCACAAACTACTGAAATTAACAACAACAACAACAAAATAATAGGAATCGCAAAAAGCAGTCTTAATGCTATGAAAAGTATATTAATATCAAAACAAATAATACCGGGGAATACATATCAAATAACTAAGAATAGCAAAATGTTATAACATTTCCACTTTCCTTATTGGCGCAGAAACATGGACATTCTTCTTCTACCTTTTTTTTAGCTCCCAGTGGAGCATAGGTCTTCAACAAACACTTTCCAAGTCGTTCTGTTTTTTGCCATTATTTTAAGATCATTCCATGTCTTCCCCATCATCTTCATCTCTGCTTCGATCTGTCTTCTCCAAGAATTCCTTGGCCTTCCTCTTTATCTTTTCCCCTGGGGATTCCAAAAAGTGCCTGTTGTGTAATGCTCTCAGTTGGGTTCCTTAGTGTGTGTCCTTTACAGCACCATCGTCTTCGCTGTATCTCTTTATCCACTGGTATGTTTCTGGTACAGTTCCATAATTTTATGTTAGTGATTTTGTCAAACATGGACATTAGACATGAAAAATAGAACAGAAAATTAAAAACTTTGAAATGTGGATTTGTAGAAGAATAGGAAAAAGTTGATAGAAAGAAAAGAAAACAAGCGATGATGTCTTAAAACAACTAAAAATTAAAAGAGAATTACTAAACACAAGTCAAACAAGACAAATGCGATTTTTGGGTCATGTTAAAAGACACAACAGCCTACTAAAAGTAATCTTGGAGGGGAAAATACAGAGTAATAGAGGCAGAAGCAAGACTAACATGGCTGAGTAACATCAAAAGATGGACAAGTCAGCCTATGACAACCTGTACTATCAAACCAAGAGACAGTGGAATTGTTCTCCATTCTAGCCAACATTCGATGCGCAGATGACACTCAATGAATGATGAGTATTTTTCAGTGATAATCATCATAATCATGTGCCAAACCGGTTTGCGTAGGTGATCGTGTCCTTCCACAATTCTCTATCCACAGTACATCGTATCAATTCTATTTTTGACTGTTTTCCTTGCCATGACACCAAACTATCAAGTATCTTCTCCCGCGATCTCTCTTTCCCTCTATTTTCCCAGTTGTAACCAAGTACTCCAACTTTCACTTTCCCCTTCTCATGATGTGCCCAAATAAGGTTGATTGTATCTTTCTGATGTTTTTTAAGGCAGTGGCAGTCTCACTATCTATTGACCTTTCTAGCCGTAGCCGGCCCATAGGGTATAGACCCAGATACTCTTTCTCTTATCTAAATTTTTATTCTAGCAGTTTTCAATCCTTCTAAAGATCTTTTATCAAATTGTATCTGTTCTGTGCAAGTCATGGGTATATATTTAATTGGTTGACAATGTTGATGCATTGTTTCTTCGTCCACTGCTGCATTCCAGTCTTGTGGTCATGCGAACTTAACTCTGCAACATGTTTCATGATTGGGGAAGGGGGCGCTATTCTCTCGACTTTAAATTGCTAATGCGCCCGTGTGTCTATAGGGGAGACAGATGATAATAAATTAATATTATTATAGAGGGGGGGGGGCCGCGATAGCTCAGTGGTTAGTGAACTGGAATATAAAGGATAAGAGGTAGGGTTCGACCCTAATCGACTGGATCAGGTTCACCCAGCCTTAAATGGGTACCGGATTTTTTTTTCTGGGAAAGTATAGCGGCACGAGCGTAATACCGACCACATCACTCCAAAAATCATGTGCCGAATGTCTGTAAAATGTATGGTCACTAACACCATATTCCCTATACGCCACTTGGTGTGATAGGGGTACTTTACATTTTTTTTATTATAGAGGGAAACTTCCGAGGCGTTAATCAGCGAATCAATTCAGAGGAAGAGGTATGTTTTACAGCACTCGGAAAAAAATGACAAATAATCAACAGCCTACAAAAACAAAGAACAATATATGGACCGAAGCATGATCGAACCCGTACTCAGTGGCACTGCGCCTTGCCACGAAAAGCCACACGCTAGGGAACACTGTCACTCAGCTAACTGAAAAATTAGCTATCGTGAACATACGATTAGAGGCCACAGAGATGGGATTTCTCAGAAGAATGTTGAAAGTTCCCTGGACCGCTAAAAAGACCAATGAGGAAATTCTCAAAGAGGCCAACACAAAAAGGGAGCTCTTAAAAAACATCAGAAAGAAACAATCAACATTTTTCGGGCACATCAAGAGGAAAGTTAGAATACTTGGTTACAACTGGAATAATAAAAGGAAAGAGAGATCGCGGACGACAAAGTGAGAAAATACTGGATAGCTTGGTGTCATGGCATGGAAAACAGTCAACAACAAAACTCATACGATGCACTGGGGATAGAAGATTGTGGAAAGACATCCCCCAACGCCAACAGGTACGGCACATGAAGATGATAATCGTGAACAATGTCTTTTGCTCAGGTGTTCTCATGACTACATAGCATAGGGCTGCGATCACAGCTCGGAAATACATTGTGTATCTGTATTTTTCCTATTAAGGCAAGTATCTCCCGGATAGGGTAGGACTGAGTACTTGCGTTGCAGACAAACATTTAGGACGAAACAGCACGAATAGTAGTTTCCAGTGGTTTGGACTGGAGACAAATAATAATAAATGTATAGTATTCTAGAGGGAAACTTCCGAGACGATAATATAATGATTATAGGGGCCCTGGCGTCAGCGGAGAAAATAATAAGAGACACTGTCACTTGTCACGCTTGTAGTAAGAGGTGACCTAGGAGGTCGGGGGTCAAGGTCTTCGCTGGTGTTAGAGTTCGTTTTTCTTTTTATTGTTTTAGCTTGTGTGTGGCGTACTTGCTTCATACAGGGAATGTGCTGAGGAGGGGATGTGAGCACCGTATAGCTGTCAGTTGTTGAATGATGGATGTTGTGTCGGCTATGACTAAGCTGCTCAGTAAAAGTAAAGCACGAGGATGAATCTGCGTCTCAGCACGCGAGTTTTCACCCATATGTGCTCGGTCGCCTATCCAGAAGTGTTCGGGGACTTCTGGATAGTGTCTCTTCAAACATCGAAACTCACGGTGCGAGGCGGCATTCCTCACCTTCCCAGAGTACACCCTGGTACCCATTTCTGCCAGCGGCTGAGTCGACCGCTGGGGTATCTTTTTTCCAACCGTGAGTACAATTAACACTGCTTCCAGCGGGAATCGAACACGGGTTGTCCGAACGTCGGTAGCCCAGTCGGGTGGTTTTCCCAACTAGGCTAGCGAGGCCACCTATTAAGCTGCTAAAAATGCTGTAACGTGCGCACGGTATATCTCAATTGGAGACAAATAATAATAAATGAATATTATTATAGAGGGAAACTTTCTAGGCGATAATCAGCGAATCAATTCAGAGGAAGAGGTATGTTTACAGCACTCGGAAAAAAATGACAAATAATCAACAACAGAAAAAAATATGGACCAAAGCAGGATCGAACCCGTACGTAGTGGCACAGCGCCTTGCCACGAAAAGCCAAACGCTAGAGAACACTGCCACTCAAGTAAAAAAAAAAGTAAAGTACCCCCGTCACGCCAAGTGGCGTATAGGGAAATATGGTGTTAGTGACCCTATATTTAACAGACCTTCAGCACATGATTTTTGGGGTAATGTGGTCGGTATTACGCCCGTACTGCTTTACGTTCCCAGAAAAAAATCCGGTACCCATTTAAAGCTGGGTGAACCCGGAAGCCGTCGGTTGGGATCGAACCCTACCCCTTGTCCTTTGTAGTCCAGTACACTAACCACTGAGCTATCGCGGCTCCCAACACTGCCACTCAGCTAACTAAAAAATTAGCTATTATGGACAATGTCATTTCGCGAAGGTGTTCTCATGACTATAGCATAAGGCTGCGATCACAGCTCGGAAATATTTTCGTGTTAAGAAAAGTATCTCCCGGATAGGGTAGGGCTGAATACTTGCGTTGCAGACAAACATTTAGGACGAAACAGCACGAATAGTATTTTCCAGTGGTTTAGACTGGAGACAAATAATAATCTATCTATCTATCTTTCGTTCGCCTAAAGTATTGTCTATATCTGCAATGTCGTTTCCTGTATAAATTTTACTGTCTTTTGTAATTCTTGCAGTGGCCCATATAGTTTTGTCTGTAGTGTTGTATCTATGGGCCAATGGATTTTCCTCAGTCTACTATATTCAGTGCAGTCTTGAAGTATGTGTTCAGCAGTCTGGGGCGCCTGTCCACATGTACAAGTAGTTGATGTGCCGATCTTGAATTTTGTATACATGTGACTATGGAGTCGATTGTGTCCTGTTCTTAGACGTATAATGATAACTTGTTCATATCTATTCATATTATGAAAGGCATCCTGATTTGGGGCTTGTGGTCCTCTGATTGATTTGATTATCTGTTTCTTATGATGGTATGTAACTGGTGTATCTAGTTGTGTGCCTGTTGAACCTTCCTTTGCCAACTGATCTGCTTTCTCATTTCCTGGTATTCCACAGTGAGACGGGATCCACTGCAGGGCAACCCTGTGGTGCTTGCAGAGTTCAGTCAATAAGGTCTGCAGATGTGGTAATTTTCTGGATTGTAGTGCCTGGAGTACTGATCTTGCATCTGTCAAAAACACTACAGGCTGTGGGCTAAGATTACTGTTCAGCAGTTCAACAAATAATAATAAATGAATATTATTCTAGAGGGAAACTTCCGAGGCGATAATCATCATTATATCTCTATCGCCATTATTTCAATTATTACCCAATAATAAGAGACCGGGGTAAAGTCACAAAGAAATCACAGAACCGGAAGAGAAAAATTAACACCACAGTCACAGAATTTTAAAGAGAACCCTCTTGTTCCTGTCGGGTGGAAAGGCAGCATTAGAGAATGGGCAGAGTTTGTCACAGCTCAGAAGTAGCTCAATGGTTGGTGAACTGGACAACAGAGGACGGGTTCGATCCTGATCGACGGCTTCCGGGTTCACCCAGCCTTAAATGGATACCTGATTTTTTTTCTGGGAAAGTAAAGCGGCATGGGCTTAATACCGACCACTTTACCCCAAAAAAGCATGTGCCGAAGGTCTGTTAAAAAAATAGGGTCACTATCACCATATTCCATATAACGTCACTTGCCGTGACGGGGATCATTACTATACTTTTGATTACTTCACTGAGCCACGAGTTCAGTCAGTAATCTGCGATACTCTTTTGTAACAGCTTGATGAAACTTAAAGTATTGAAAACATCCCTTGTATGGGCTGGGGATTGCAGCCCACAGTTTGAGAATCATGATTTTACAGATTCGATTTCGGATAGTTCTTTTTTTTTTATTAAAATTTTTTTAGAGGAGGTGAGGAAAAAAAAACAAACAAACCACTTCAACCTTATTATCTACCGGCGCCTGTGCATGACTTGCGTTCTCTCTAACTGCCGTTTAATAAAACTGCCCCCCTCCCTCGACAGTTGGTGAACACCGTCACAGGTTTCGGGGTCTCGTGTTTCTATCTAAATCCTTACACCTACGCGTTCTGCACGTTTTGACCTTTATTTCCACCCACCCCCCCAATCCCTTTTCGACTTATTGACCTTCCTGCAACAGCGGTTCTCTAATTTGTGTGTTCTTAAGCTAATTTCCATTAATGGATGATTGCTCAGAATAAACACAAAAAAAAAAAAAAGAGTAAAGAGCCCTGTCACGCCAAGTGGCGTACAGGGAATGTGGTGTTAGTGACTATAATTTTTATAGACTTTCGGTACATGTTTTTGTTTTTTTTTTTTTTTGGGGGGGGGGGTAATGTGGGGTCGATATTAAGCCCGTGCCGCTTTACTTTCCTAGAAAAAATTATGGTATCTTAAGGTTGGGTGAACCCGGAAGCCGTCGGTCAGGATCGAACCCGACCTCTTGTCCTTTGTAGTCCAGTTGACTAGCTCCACAGGGAGCGGAAGGGGAAATAAGCGCCCATATATCTTTATAATTATTCTTTCGAATTATCTCTTCTTGTAGACAATATACAATTTCAGCAATATGCTGACGTCACAGTAGCCCACAGATCTTTCACGGAACCAAAGATCATGTCATTCAGAGCCATCTTTCTGAATTGATTTCCAGCTGAATAATAAATGTTGAGAAACATGAAACGCGTTGTAAATTTCGAGAAGATTATCCGCAACGACAAAGATCAATATCCACAAATCTGGATTTCTGAAGCAAATTATCGAGGTGTGTTCATATAACGATGTGTAGTCCTTTATCCTCTCCAAGAACCTTGTTGATAGCCTGAAGTCTATACAAAATTAGGATGAGACAAGGTTGTTTGCAAGCTGTTAACCTAAGCGATCACATCCTTCCACAATTCTCTGACCTCACTACATCGTATCACTTTTGTTGTTGACTGTTTACTGTGCCACAACAAGCTATCTAGTATCGCCTCTCTTTGTCGTCCTCGATCTCTCCTTCCCTGTATTTTACCAGTTGTAACGAAGTATTACAACTTTCCCCTTCTCGTGATGTGTCAGGAAAAACGTTTTCCCCTTCTCGTAATGTGTCAGGAAAAACGTTTTCCCCTTCTCATAATGTGCCAGGAAAAACGTTTTCCCCTTCTCATGATGTGTCAGGAAAAACGTTTTCCCCTTCTCATAATGTGTCAGAAAAAAAATGTTTTCCCCTTCTCATGATGTGTCAGAAAAAACGTTTTCCTCTTCTCATAATGTGTCAGGAAAAACGTTTTCCCCTTCTCATAATGTGTCAGGAAAAACGTTTTCCCTTCTCATAATGTGTCAGGAAAAAACGTTTTCCCCTTCTCATAATGATCAGGAAAAACGTTCTCCCCTTCTCAGAATGTGTCAGAAAAAAACGTTTTCTCTTCTCATAATGTGTCAGGAAAAAACGTCCAATGCCTCTTGCTGATATTTTCCTAAATAAATGTTACTACATTGTGAACTGATATTATTTCTAAACTATAATTGTGGCAACCCATGATTATAGAAAGAAGTTACGATGGTGGCTTTCTGTTGCCTTCCGTCGGTTTGTTTACGGTTGACTTCGCTAATTTCCAATATTAAGAAGAAACAATCATCATTTTTTTGGCCATGTAATGAGAAGAGAACACCTGGAATGTATTGTGACAACTGGGAAAGTTGAGGGACGAAGAGATAGAGGGAAGCAAAGAGAAAAGATACCAGGCAGCTTAAGAGAATGGCTTGGTAGAAGGTCAACAACAGAAATGATAAATAACTGTAGTGATCGAAAGTTGTGGAGAGACATGGTCACCTAAGCCAGATGGCCCGGCTCTTGATGATGACGATTGATGATGGTTTCTAAGCTAGCCCCGATGGCTGAGTGGTTGGCATGCTCGCTTCCTAATCACAAGCGTCTGGGTTCGTTTTTCGGAAGCGGCGGATTGTTTCGGAGTTCACCCGGGTTCTAAAAATGAGTACAAGAGACTTTGGAAAGTTATGTAGGCATGGGCAGGCCACATTACCAACAACTGTATCCTGGTCTTGGAAAACTGTGGTCACTAACACCATATTCCCCGTGGTGTGGAGGAAACTTTTACTCACATACTGCTATTCTTCATTATCAAGTACCGGGCCTGCTGCCGTAGGTGATCATGTCTCTCCACAATTTTCAATCTCGACAGTTGTTTATCATTTCTGTTGTTGACCTTCTGCCAAGCCATTCTCTTAAGCTGGTATCTTTTCTCTTTGCTTCCCTTTCTCTCTTCGTACCTCAATTCTCCCAGTTGTTACAATATATTCTAGCTGTTCTCTTCTCATTACATGGCCCAAAAAAATAATGGTTTCTTCCTAATATTTGAAATTAGCTCTCTTTTTGTTTTGGCCTCTTTTCAGAACGTTTTCATCACTCTTCTTATTCTTAGCTGTCCATGGTATTCTCAACGTTCTTCTGTAAAAACCACATTTCTACAGACTCCAGTGATTTTCTTGTCTGTTGTCCTATTGTCCATGATTCAAATCCTTATGTTAAGACTGGCTCTACATAACATTTAAGAACTCTTTTCCTTGTTTCTATAATGATATTAAACAAATATAATATACTATGGAAGAAACGTCAATTATTATATTATGTGATGAGAAAATCTGAGATTGATCTGACCCACTTCTGCTATAGTTAGTTATGGTTAGTCGAAGGCCCCGGTATCACTGCAAGCGAATTAAAATCCATAATTGCTCAACCGCCCGTGCCAGTGGAATCATCCGAATTAAAACGCATGTCATTAAAGTATCCAAACAAAGAAAGGCAGCTGCAGTCCCCGTCACAGCAGCTATAGCAAAAAGACATAAGACGAAGTGGCACCAAAAGTGAACGGGGCTGAACTGTCCTCGTCACACGATATCATCATTCATCGTAAGCAATCGACATATCGAAACATGATCCGGATGAAAAGCACAGCTCATGGTGTGCACAGAGCACTAAACTCAGTAGCTGCGGCAGCAAGCCAGACTTGGAATATGAGGAAACTGCAACAAGGAACACTTTTCAGGCTGAGCCTCAACGGTTTCTGCTGCATATCCGCCATATTGACCGGAAGTCCGCCTCCTCTGTATGAACTCTTTCCAATTCCATTCATAAATAAACCACACAAAAAACACTTTTATATTGTGTAACAAGTCTGTAGGACAGCGGTTCCCAAAACTTTGACGCCGTGGCCCCTATCCTTGCTGATCATACACCAGCGGTGCCCTCATGGCAGTTATGTTTGTATATGTCAGGTAAACTCTGATTCCCTGATAGGATATATGAGATAATATCTCAATACAAAATTATCGCTATCCTGTAGAAACGTATTTTATGTACTAAAAATATTGAGTTAGTGATTTATTTGCGGGTCATCTTCATTGCGCTCCGAACATGTCCATAGATGCTCAGATCCTCCCTCAGCAAGTCCCTCAGTGTCCAGCGACTGACTACTCCAGTTCTGTGTTGGTTGATAAGTCTTCTTATACGCCAACTAAGTTTCTCGTTTCTGGCTGTGCCCATAATAACTCCCATCTCTTTCAATCGAAGGAGTGACATAGACTCATGGTTGTCGAAGTCCTGTGCTCTTCCCACATCTCGGAGGGCATGTGATGACGTCCGCCTGATCCATTGGCCGTTGACCGTCTTCAACGACAGCACAGCTAGCCAACCTTTCCGCTCTTTCATTTCCCCGTATTCCCTCATGTCCAGGGACGTAGACAAAGGTTACCCAACACATTTTTGACTTCTGCAATGACTCTACCCATTGCCTGCGTACTGACCCCGCCTCCACTTTTATTATTAAGTTCATCGAATCAATATGTATGCAGGCGTGGGTGTAGTCTTGTGACACTAACCAGACGAATGCCCTTCTCACTGCTATCACCTCCATCTTCATGCTACCCGTGGTCATACCGTATGCACCAATGAGTGGATCGCACGCCATATCGTCGGCGCGGCTCATACTTTAGTAACCACTGCCATAGAGTAATAAAAAAAAATGGAGCGTCTACGGCTAAGCACTTATTGATTTATCGAGTTGAGGCGAGCCGACCATGTATTTTACAAACTGCAGATTGCAAATATAAAACCTGGTCACTGAGTTTACTGAATATAAAATTTCAGTTTTGATATGAAACGCTACATACACATAAAATAATCATTACAGCGGAAATCGTATTATTGTAGAAAATTCAGAAGACCTATAACTAGATAACAAAAATAAACAAGAAAAGTCAAGAATATGATTTGGATATAAATAATTCTTCTTCTTCTTTCTTCTACCTTTTTAGCTCCCAGTGGAGCATAGGTCTTCAACAGACACTTTCCAAGTCGTTCTGTTTTTTGCCATTCTTTTAAGATCATTCCATGTCTTCCCCATCATCTTCATCTCTGCTTCTATCTGTCTTCTCCTAGAATTCCCTGGTCTTCCTCTTTGTCTTTTCCCTTGGGGATTCCAAAAAAGGGCCTGTTGTGTAATACTCTCAGTTGGCTTCCGTAGTGTGTGTCCTATCCAGCGCCATCGTCTTCGCTGTATCTCTTTATCCACTGGTATTTGACTGGTACATTTCCATAATTCTATGTTAGTGATTTTGTCCTGCCGTTTCCATCCTTTTATCCTGCGTAAGCATCCATTAATGAAAGTCTGTATCTTCGTGATTGTCAATTTTGTTGTTCTCCATATAAATATTTAAAAGACTAAAAATTATATTTATAAAAAGATATAACATATGAAATCTACAAGTGGATATCGAAGTAGATGAGGGAACCTAAAAGAGAACAAGAGTATAGCTATCTTTTTTTTTTGGGGGGGGGGGTTTAAGGCAAAAAAAAATGCAAATGAATGCATAAAAATGCGAAGCTGCAGTAAAGCTGAATGTGAGGGAAAATTGAAAAAAAAAATAGAAAAAAGGTATGGTAAAAGCTTAACGTGGTTAGTAGACGACACAGATTTGAACGACGTTTCGGCTCAATAGACCTTCAGCAGGAACAGACAAACAACAACACACACAAATATGTATAGCTATCTTGGATGTGTTGTAATATTTGATGGAAATGTAAGAAGAAAATAAACAAGAAAATAAATGGCAAGAAAAAAATTTAACAGCATGAAAAATACAGTCATATCAAAGCAGGTAAAATGATAACTAAAACTACCATTGATAAAATTGTATACCTAATCATGTTTGGTGAAGAGCTAGCTATAATGCAAGGTAAGGCAAGAGAGCAGAAAATTGAATCCTTTGAAATGTGTGTTTATTATGAAATGGAAAGATGTGGGTGAAAGGAAAAGGAGACGAACACGGAAGTTCTGATGCAGCTGAAAATGGCAAGAAAAATAACAACTTAACACAATTCGAGAATGGGCTAAGCTACCAACGTTCGAACAAATGGTGTTCGATTGCCGCTGGAAGCAGTGTGAGTTGTACTCGTGGTTGGAAAGGAAGGAAAAAAACCCATACAAATATGGAAATAAAAATATACGACCCAGCCGCTGGCAGATATGGGTTCCAGAGTAGCACTCTGGGAAGGTGAGGAATGCCGCATCGAATTGTGAGTTCGATGCTTGAAGCCACACTATCTAGAAGTCTTCGAACACTTCTGGATCGGTGGCTGAGCACATATGAGTGAAAACTCGCGTGCTAAGACACCGATTCAAGTCTTGTACTTTTTACCTTTACAATTCGAAAAAGACAATTGAAATTTGTGGGACAAAAGATACAGGATTATGGTTATGGAAGGCCCCAGTGTCACTGCAAACGAATTAAAATCCATAATTGCTCAACCGCCCGTGCCAGTGGAATCATCTTAATTACTAACTCATCTCCCAAACATAGAATGGTAGCTGTAGTCCCCACCATAGCAGTCTCAGCACATGCCAAAAGACATAAGGCGAAACCACACAGAAAGCGAACACTGCCAAATGTTCCTTGTCATACGATATCATCATTCATCGCAAACAATTGGAATATCGAAACATGATTAAAACGGATGAAATACACAGCTCACGGTGTGCACAGAGCACTTAACTCAGTAGCTCCTGCAACAAGCCGGACTTGGAATATGAGGAAACTTGAATAAGGAACACTTTTCATACATAGCCTTCAATGGTTCCTGCCGCCTATCCACCATATTGACCGTAAGTTCACGTCCTCCTGAAAATGATGATCGTCATATTTTTTTTAGTAATGTACAGCGCTTGATGATGTTAGGACATCGTTTGTGACTCCAATTACGAACATATAAACACACAGTTAGTCGATCGGGGGTGAACTTCTGGTATATGGTGGATAGGCGGCAGAAATCATTGAAGGCTATGCATGAAAAGTGTTCCTTGTTGCAGTTTCCTCATATTCCAAGTCCATGGGAGAATGGTTGGTCTCGAGGCAATACGCCGGCCTCGGGACAGAGAGGTTGTGGGCTCAAATCTCGGCTACACCGGTTGGGATTTTTATTTATGATTTCTCTCTGCGACAACCACTCCTGGTCTCAGCAGCGAGGCCCGGCTTGAAACGTCAATTACTCATCGACGAAAAAAAAAAAACATGAGTACCTCCGAAGTCGGAGTTATCTGCCTGTGCGGTGAGGGACCCTTGTGCACTCGGCTGCCAGGGAAAAATGAATTAACACGCAAAATTCAGTTCCTAGTCTCTAGGGACGTCGTCAGAGTTGAAAGCTGGCGAACGCAATAACAACAGCAACAACAAGATTATCCCCGTCGCACAAGATACAGGATACCGTACTGAAAGTTATCTTGCAAGGGAAAGCACAAGATAGACGAAGCAGTGGTAGATCAAAACTAAAGTGGAGTGGCAATATCAAAAGTGGACATATTAACATATGACACCGTGCGTTATTAAAACACGAAACAGTGAAAATGGCGCTCCATGGTAGCCAACCTTCGATGTGGAGACGACACCTACTGAATGATTGAAAAGGAAACCAACAGAGATACCGTAGGCTTTGAGGAACTAATAATAATAGATAAAAGAGTAACGGTTTTAGATAACAAATACAAATACATTTCTCTCTCTCTCTCTCTCTCGTGCGATCAGGACTCAATCAGAGTAGGACGTCCAGACTCTCATACGAAGACAGCTGTTTAAGCCTGTTAGATCCACTCCGATTGAGTACCCGTTAAAATGTTGCACTGTGTTCTACGCCAGTGGTCCAGTGCATCCGATTTCAGCATGCATTTTTTCAGGTTTGCTTTCCTTAGCCTTTGATTGTCCCCAAT
Source organism: Megaustenia siamemsis (assembly GCA_032433765.1). Taxonomy (NCBI): domain Eukaryota; kingdom Metazoa; phylum Mollusca; class Gastropoda; order Stylommatophora; family Ariophantidae; genus Megaustenia; species Megaustenia siamemsis. The sequence continues at coordinate 18,104,955 of JAVIAB010000145.1, read as the reverse complement.
CTTCCTGCAAGGCAGCAGTTGATCTTTTCTGTCGGGGGATTCTGCCCTTAGATGGTCGGCCTTCCCAGGTTTACGAGCACCATCTGCCCGAGTCACTATAGGTGACTAACACAGACATGCGACTTGTAATATGAGGAAACTGCAACAAGGAACACTTTTCATGCATAGCCTTCATTTGTTCCCGCCGCCTATCCCCATATACCGGTAAGTCACGTCCTCTTAAAAATAATGATCATCGTAGCACTTGATGATGTTAGGCTATCGTTGATGACTCCAATTCCGAACATATAGACACACAGTCAGTCGTCAAATTATCATCGATGCACATCAAACAGCAGACCGTAAGATTTGCGCACGGCCGGTTTAGGGAACCAATACGATAACGTAGCACACAATGCCGCCAAACTCATAATCTCGATACCTTTAGATTTATGTCTGATTACTCAAGTGTAAGCAGCCTACGACGAACAAAACACGAAGCAAATTCCCCAAAGAGACAAAACTGCGACTGACGAAGTAGTTTACATTAATGTGTAACATGGAAATAACTTGCCTCAAAGAATCCCAATAACGGTCTTGAACACCACTAATGTGACGTAAAGCGCAGATCAAGTCTAGACGGTGGAAGGTCTCACTCACAACACTTGATTCTTCAAAAACGGACTGTTGTCGGCCTACGACCTCGCTTTAGCGACACAGATGTATCAAGCATATCATCATTTTGACTTTTACGCAGAAAAGTGCAACGAAGATCCGAAATTAATCAGACCCTGGGTGCATTTTCTGCAGCGATCGAGAGGACGTGGACTAGATCCGCCATCTTGGAAACGGAAGTCTCTTGAAAACGGAAATAACAAAATTATTTGTACTATATCAAATGTCATGTTGGCACTGAGGAAAACTATAATAGAGGGTAATCGTCATCGTGTGCCGTACCGGTTGGCGTGGGCGATCATGTTCTTCCACAGTCTTCTATCCACCGTGCATCGTATCAGTTCTGTTGTTGACACTTTTCCATGCCATAACACCAAGCGGTCTAGTATCTTAGCTGGTTTGTCGATCGTGATCTCTCTTTCCCTGTATTTTGCCAGTTGTAACCGTGTATTCAAATTTTCCTCTTCTCATGATGTGCCTGAAAAATGCTGATTGTTTCTTTCTGATGTTTTTTTACGAGCTCCCCTTTTGTGTTGACCTCTTTGAGAATGTCCACATTGGTCTTTTTAGATGTCCAGGGAACTTTCAACATTCTTCTGAGAAATTCCCATATCTGTGGCCTCTATTCCATTATCATTGTTTTCTTCATTCCATTATCATGGTTTTCTTCATTCCATTATCATTGTTTTCTTCATTCCATTATTATTGTTTCCTTCATTCCATTATCATTGTTTTCTTCATTCCATTATCAATGTTTTCTTCATTCCATTATCATTGTTTTCTTCATTCCATTATCATTGTTTTCTTCATTCCATTATCATTGTTTTCTTCATTCCATTATCATTGTTTTCTTCATTCCATTATCATTGTTTTCTTCATTCCATTATCATTATTTTCTTCATTCCATTATCATTGTTTTCTTCATTCCATTATCATTGTTTTCTTCATTCCATTATTGTTTTCTTCATTCCATTATCAATGTTTTATTCATTCCATTATCATTGTTTTCTTCATTCCATTATCATTGTTTTCTTCATTCCCTTATCATTGTTTTCTTCATTCCATTATCATTGTTTTCTTCATTCCATTATCATTGTTATTAACTTCTCCCTCATCTCTTCTGCTTATCTACTTTCTTGTCCTTATCTTTTTCTCAGTCCTGTTTATTATTGCTATATTTACATCCTTGTCAAGTGCAAAACATCTAGATTGACCTTAGTATACCCATCCTCCTTCTCTTCTTGATTTTTTCTGCATCTTCTACTTCTCCATTTCATTATCAATATTATAATACACCTTTTCTCATCTTCATCTATTTCCCCTCTTCATCGTCCTCTTTCTATTCCTTCTCTGCTTTTCTTCTATTCTCCTTTTTCTTCTATTCTCCTTTTTTCTTTTTTTCTTCTTCTTCGCGTCTGCTTCGCCTCCCACTTCTTTCTCTTCTCTATTTTTTAAAATCATTTTCTGTCTTTCATTTATTCCTTCTCCTTATTATTTTCGACATCGCTCACTTTGGGAATCCCCGATCCCACATAAACTGCTCTGTTACTTTGGGAATCCGAGATTCCACATAAACTGCTCTATCACTTTGGGAATTCCCGACCTCGCATAAACTGCTCTGTTACTTTCGGAATCCCCGATCCCACATAAACTGCTCTGTTACTTTGGGAATTCCCGACCTCGCATAAACTGCTCTGTTACTTTCGGAATCCCCGATCCCACATAAACTGCTCTGTCACTTTGGGAATCCCCGATCCCATATAAAATGCCCCGTCACATTCGGAATCCCCGATCCCACATTAATTGCTCTGTCACTTTAGGAATCCCCGATCCCACATAAACTGCCCTGTCACTTTGGGAATCCCTGATCCCACATAAAGTGTCCTCATTTCCTGCCATAGTTTACTGGCCGGTCAATTGTTATATTTGTTTAGCTCTAGTCTGCGATATATTGCATGAACAGTGAACCGATATCGTAACAGAGATTAAGTATGCCAGCATAATTTATTATATCTCTTCACTCACTTTATTAAAAAAAAACTAATGAATTCTTTGTTTGTTTTTTCTTATATACAGAACCATCGTTCTATCAAGTGCTACACAGTATCGTTCAAGACCGTACAAATATATCTCAGCACAGAGCACTAACTTCATAGTACCAACGAGGAGCCCTTGGATAATTTCAGAAAGTAAGTTATTGTCAATTTAGTTATTGTAGAAGTTGTACTTGGGTACCCTGGCTAAATATAAATCTTTTTTTTTTTTTCAACTGGTAACTGTTCTTTCAGAACCAAGGTCGTCGATTTGTTATGTATCTCCTATAGGGCTAGGCATTATATCTCACCGAGATCGGTGCAGTGAAAGTTTCGTTCTTTGTAGGATTATTTCTTTTCCTTTCTTTTCTTTCCTTTCTTTTCTTTCCTTTCTTTCTTTCTTTCTTTCTTTCTTTCTTTCTTTCTTTCTTTCTTTCTTTCTTTCTTTCTTTCTTTCTTTCTTTCTTTCTTTCTTTCTTTCTTTCTTTCTTTCTTTCTTTCGTTCATCCGACGACTACCTCTCTTTTTCGTCATTCATTAAAGTAACATTCAGTGGATTCATGCGGCGTGTTGAAATTTACACCAAGCTGTGATCCTTGAAACTTTCCGCCCATAGCATCCGATATCTGCATAGCATTTTTGGATACAGATTTGCCTTCCCTCTTCGGTTTCTACTCCCTACCCAGATTGGTTCATCTGTTTCCGGAGCCACCATGACAACAGAGAAGTAGAATGAGGCCTCAGTCTCCCGATGGTCACATATACCGTCACATATACCGGCTCACGTAGTCAGCTGTAAGTTCCTGACTATTTTCATCCTATGAGCTTTTAATGCGATTTCACCCCATGAAAGATTAAAATCAGATACTTTTGAACTTGATATGATGGGGGAGCTGAAAGATTAAAATCAGATACTTTTGAACTTGATATGATGGGGGAGCTGAAAGATTAAAATCAGATACTTTTGAACTTGATATGATGGGGGAGCTGAAAGATTAAAATCAGATACTTTTGAACTTGATATGATGGGGGAGCTGAAAGATTAAAATCAGATACTTTTGAACTTGATATGATGGGGGAGCTGAAAGATTAAAATCATATACTTTTGAACTAGATATGATGGGGGAGCTGAAGCGCCTGCGACCTAACCGCAGTATTCTGTTAATAACCGAATAACAAAGCAAGCCTTCATGTGGGAAACAACATGCAAGAGGAAAAGAGGCCGACCCAGAGAGACACTGAGAAGAACATTGATCAGAGAGGGAAGAGCAGCAGGAATCGGCTCCCTCAATGAGATAGAGTTGCTTGCACAGAACAGAGACAGATGGAGAGATTTGATCAAATATCCTGAGAAGGAAAAGTGCTAGAATGAAACTTCGATAAGAGAAAGATTATCTGGGTCTAAGCCCTGTGGGCCGGCTACGGCTCGAAAGGTCAATAGATAGATAGATAGATAGATAGATAGATAGATAGATAGATAGATAGATAGATAGATAGATAGATAGATAGATAGATAGATAGATAGATAGATAGATAGATGGATGGATGGATGGATGGATGGATGGATGGATGGATGGGTGGGTGGGTGGGGCGGAGAGGAGAGGAGAGGAGAGAATAGGAGAGGAGAGGAGAGGAGATAGATTAGATTAGATAGAATATAATATACCAGTAGTTCGTATCGACCTATCTCATATCTGTTTCTCAGTTATAATTGATTACTCATTCTGCAACTCCTTGGCTCAATCTCTACTCTGATATCCGCATGAAAACTGTAGAATCTCTAGACAAATCTAGTCTCTGGTGCTGATAACTAACTTGAGTTACTTCAGTGGTACTCCATAATATGTATAACTATTTCTATTCTACTCTGTGTCTATTCTACTCTGTGTCTATTCTACTCTGTGTCTATTCTACTCTGTGTCTATTCTACTCTGTGTCTATTCTACTCTGTGTCTATTCTACTCTATGTCTATTCTACTCTGTGTCTATTCTACTCTGTGTCTATTCTACTCTATGTCTATTCTACTCTATGTCTATTCTACTCTGTGTCTATTCTACTCTGTGTCTATTCTACTCTATGTCTATTCTACTCTGTGTCTATTCTACTCTATGTCTATTCTACTCTGTGTCTATTCTACTCTGTGTCTATTCTACTCTGTGTCTATTCTACTCTGTGTCTATTCTACTCTGTGTCTATTCTACTCTATGTCTATTCTACTCTTAAGTGGATAATGAATAGTTTTCTTGGGGTATGATACTCCAAACATTGCTTTTTTTTTATCTGTCGATGATACTCCAAACATTGTTTTTAGTTCTTCCCCTCGATGATACTCCAAACATTGTTTTTAGTTCTTCCCCTCGATGATACTCCAAACATTGCTATTTGTTGGTCTGTCGATGATGCTTCAAACATTTTTATTTGTTTATTTGTCGATGCTACTTTAAACATTATCTCTTTATTTGTCTATGATACTTCAGAGCACTATTTGTTTATATGTCGATGATACTTCAAGCATTCTTGTTTGTTTATCTGTTGATGATACTCCAAACATTCTTGTTTACCTGTCGATGATACTCTAAACATTCTTATATAATGCTGTTGTAGAGCAGTGTTTTCCCCTCCCATTAAAACTACTGTATATTTGTCTGGACTTTATCCTTCAACGTGTATCCTGCTCTACCTTATATCTACATTTGAGTGGCATCCATTTTGTTTTGCCTCTCTTCCGCTTGTTAGACGCCATGCGGTTCGTACCAATGAGCGGCGAAAGACACATATAACATGACAACACTTGATTTCCAACGCGTTATTTATTTTAGATCTTAGAATCTACTTCCCCAGCGAACTCGTCATCTCACTGAAGAGCTGGTAGCTAATTTGATTAAATCCTGCCACGTGTCAATCAGCTGGAGGCGTGTCCAACTTCCGGTTCTTCTTCTTCTTATTATTTCCTTCCTCATCTGCCTTTCAGCGTCGAGGGGAGATATAATTTGCGATCTTTTGCTCTTCTGTTCCCCTCAGCTGCTGTTATGTTTCCGAGTGCTTCTAATATTCCATCTACCCTTGGGTCTGGTGTTCTCACAACGTTTGTTGAAGGCTCGTTGTGTTGTGTTTTGTTCTTTCTGCCTTGTCACGTGGCCAAACCATTTTATCTGTTGTTTCCTTATATATTCTATAGCGGGGGCTATTCCTAGCTTTTTTCTCAGTTCTTCATTTCTGATCTTATCTCACAGACTGTTTCCTGTCAACGTCTAACACATTTCATCTCTGTATAGGTTATTCTTCTTATTGTTCTTGCATCTAGGGTTGAGGTCTGGCATTGGTAGTACATCGTTCAGATGAAGATTGTATTGTAGGGTCGAGGTCTGGCATTGGTAGCACAACGTTGGGATGAAGATTGTATTGTAGGGTTGAGGTCTGGCATTGGTAGCACACCGTTGGGATGAAGATTGTATTGTAGGGTCGAGGTCTGGCATTGGTAGCACAACGTTGGGATGAAGATTGTATTGTAAGGTCGAGGTCTGGCATTGGTAGCACAACGTTGAGATGAAGATTGTATTGTAGGGTCGAGGTCTGGCATTGGTAGCACAACGTTGGGATGAAGATTGTATTGTAGGGTCGAGGTCTGGCATTGGTAGCACAACGTTGGGATGAAGATTGTATTGTAGGCTCCAGGTATGGCATTGGTAGCACAACGTATAACTCCTGGTTGGTTTAAGGAATCTATCTATCTACCTATTGACCTTTCGAGCCGTAGCCGGCCCATAGGGCGTAGACCAAGATACTCCTTCTCCTATCTGAATTTTTGTTCTAGCAGTTTTCTTGTAAAGATATTTTATCAAATCTCGCCATTTGTCTCTGTTCTGTGCAAGCTGCTCTATCTCATTGAGGGAGCCGAATCCTGCTGCTCTTGCCTCTCTCATCAATGTTCTTCTCAGTGCCTCCCTGGGTCTTCCTCTTTTTCTCTTACCTGTTGTTTCCCACATGAGGGCTTGCTTTGCTATTCGGTTATTATCTCTTTGCGGAATGTCGTGGTCAAATAAAAAGCACCGACACAAGCACATCGTTTTACAACTGCAGCGTCCCCCGTCCCTCCATAGAATCACACATCTCCTCATTTACCTGCCCAACAAGAAGTTGACAAAACCCCGTATTTGATATTATTAATGCTGAAGACAGAAAGAACTAACAATGAATCAAAGAGCCATAAACAAACGCTACGAAAACGTCAGATTAAGAGGAAGACCGAGAAAGAGATGGATAAAGGGAATACTAGAGTCACTAGGAGGGATAACATCAGAAGAGGCCAACAGAAGAGCAAAGAATCGCAGATTGTTTCTCCCCTCGACGCCAACGGCAGCAGAGGAAGGATAGAAGAAGAAGAAGAATGCTGAAGATATTCTCGGTATCTGTTCTTTCCTCAAATTCTGTGCAAAATCCCCCACCAATTTTTTTCAAATATTGATGGATATATGAGTAATCCTCCTGTTTTGCTGCTATAGTTTTTTTGTTTGTTTTTGAATAGTTTTATCAGTTTATGCTGTTTACATGGAATGAAAATATTTTCCTCTTTTCTGCCTCTTATAATTCTTATTCTTCTCTTTAATTATAATTATTTTATTATAATACTCCTTTTCTTATTTCTCTTTTACTTCTTCGTGTCCTCCAATTCTTTCTGTCTTCTCCTTCTTCCTCTTTTTCCTTTAATCCATTATTTCATTATCATCATTATTATAGTATTTTCTCATTTCTCTTCTTCATCTTCTATCCCTCCTCCTCCTTCTTGTCCATGTTGGGCTCTTTTTTCTTCTTTGTCCTCCACCGCTTCCTCCTTCTCATACTTGGTAACATAACAGCCCCGATGCATGTACATCGTTTCACGACTGCATCATCTCCCACCCTTCCATAGAATCACACATCTTCTCCCTTACCAGACAGTACCAGAAGTGGACAAAATCCCGTACTTGATACATGTATTAATAACGATAATGATATTCCCGGCGATATATGTATCACTCACCTGAAATCCTATATAATTTTCTCCCGTTTCTATTACTGATTACCTGATATATGAGTTCTCTTTCTGTTTTCCTCGTATAGTTTTTTTTTTTAAATCTAGTTTTATCAGTTCCTCTTGTTTACATGCAGCTATGGAAATGTAAAGCCGTTCGCGTTTTGATAGATAGTGAAAAGCATTCATGATTAGTGATAAGTGTGTAAGTAAAAAGTAAAGAGCCCCCGTCACGCCAAAGTAGCGTATAGGGAATGTGGTGTAAATAAAAGTAAAGAGCCCCCGTCACGCCAAAGTAGCGTATGGGGAATATGGTGTAAGTAAAAGTAAAGAGCCCCCGTCACGCCAAAGTAGCGTATAGGGAATATGGTGTAAGTAAAAGTAAAGTACCCCCGTCACGCCAAAGTAGCGTATAGGGAATATGGTGTAAGTAAAAGTAAAGAGCCCCCGTCACGCCAACGTAGTGTATAGGGAATATGGTGTAAGTAAAAGTAAAGAGCCCCCGTCACGCCAAAGTAGCGTATAGGGAATATGGTGTAAGTAAAAGTAAAGAGCCCCCGTCACGCCAACGTAGTGTATAGGGAATATGGTGTAAGTAAAAGTAAAGAGCCCCCGTCACGCCAACGTAGCGTATAGGGAATATGGTGTAAGTAAAAGTAAAGAGCCCCCGTCACGCCAACGTAGCGTATAGGGAATATGGTGTAAGTAAAAGTAAAGAGCCCCCGTCACGCCAGGTGGCATATAAGGAATATATGTTAGTGACTATAATTTTTATAGACCTTCAGCACATGATTTTTGAGGTAATGTAGTCGATATTACGCCCGTGTCGCTTTACTTTTCCCAGAAAAAATCCGGTACCCATTTAAGGCTGGGTGAACCTGGAAGCCGTCGCTTGGGTTCGAACACTACCCCTTGTCCTTTGTAGGATAAGTGTGTAGTTTGGTAATATATTAATGTATACTGGATGATGTTTTACTGAGCAGCTTCTCTCGTGGCTGAATCTGCCAATATTTGATAGACAGATCCGACCGAAGAATGAAGATGTATTTGTGGTGCCTGGCCTCATCTGTGTGGTCCCTGGCTTGTAAATAAACAAAAATAGAGTGACAGATTCTCATGTCCTTAGTCTTTATATGGAGCATTAGTCCTGCCTGGACAGTCTGTACACGTAACCTTTGTTCTAGACTTTGCTGTGTTAATGTTCTCGAGATTATCACGTTTATGGTCATGTTTGTCTGGGAAATCCGACTCTCTCGTTTTATGTGAACCTCGCGTTGCCCTCGGTTCACAAATGTTTGATGATAAGCAACTAGAGTACATAGTTTGTTATTTACGACTTAGTATCTGTAGTCCTTAGTACAGACTGGATTTCATGGCTGGTGGTTGTATGTGTCTGGTCATGTGTGTACGAATGAATATCCTAGTACTGCAACGAAACTAAGCTAACAGTTATTATATTTTAGAATTACATACTTTTGTAATTCAATCTTTTTTAGTTTTCTTTCCTTCTTCATTTGTCTTTCAGCGTCGAGAAGAGAAATAGACTTCGATCTTTGATTTCCTATTTGTCTCTCCTGTTGTTATGATTCCTGGTGTTAGTAATATTTCATCAATTCATATTTTTGGTGGTCGGCCTTTGAGTCTAGTGTTCTGATATCGTTTATTGAAGGCTTGATGTACTTACCAAAACATTTTATTTTTTGTTTATTTATGTAATTTATGGTAGGAACTATTCCAAGCTTTTTTCTTAGTTCTTCATTTCTGATCTCATCTCTGAGACTTTCCTGTCGTTCGTCTAACACATTTCATTTCTGTAGTGGTATTGTTCTTGATCGTAGCGTTAAAATCTGGCATCGGTTTTGCAACGCTGGAATGAGGATTGTAATTCAGGACTGGAAAAGCATAAGTGCTATATTTCCTTCACTTCCTTCTACCATAGTTGCCTTTCAGCGTCGAGGCAAAACGAGTCTGTGCCCACATGGTGCTCATCATTGTAATGTCTGGTATTTAATTAGTCCATCGTCATCTAGGTCTGTCTTTCTTTTGTCTTCTATGTGTTGATGATCTTTGCAGTCTTTTGTCTTCTATGTGTTGATTATCTTTGTAGTATTGTTGGCTGGTTCGGGGTTTTTCTTATCCCTTTTCACCAGTAAGCATTACCTATTGAGTTATTGAGTTATTTGCGGGTCATCATCATTGCACTCCGAACACGTCCATAGGTGCTCAGATCCCCTCCTCAGCAATTCTCTCAGTGTCCAACGACTGACGACTCCAGTTCTATGTTGGTTGATAAGTCTTCTTACACAGCCACTAAGTTTCTCATTTCTGGCTGTGCCCATCTTAACTCCCATTTCCATCATCCGAAGAAGTGACGTGGATCTGTGTTTGTCGAAGTCATGTGCTCTTCCCACATCTCGGAGGGCATTGATGATGTCCGCCCGATCCATTGGTTGCCCGTCCTCAACGACAGCGCAGCTAGCCAACCTGTCCGCCCTTTCATTTCCCCGCACTCCCGAATGTCCAGGGACATAGATAAAGGTGGCCGTACGTATTTTGGATTTCTGCAACGACTCTACCCATTGCATGCGTACAGAGCCCGCCTCCACTATTTTAATCATGCTCATCGAATCACTCAGTATACATACGTAGGTATAGTCTTGTGACTCTAACTATTTGAATGCCTTGGTCACTGCCATTGCCTCCATCGTCATGCTACTCGTGGTCATGACGTATGCACCACTGTCTTCTTTGACTATTCTGCCTGCCGAGCATGCTGTAAATGCCCATGCACTTCTTTGGTGTCGTCTTACAGATCCGTCTGTATAGATGACTGCATCTTTCTGATCGGTGTTATCGCAGATGAGACCGTTGACCTCAGCATTAACCACGACCGGGTTCTGTTCCCTACTTTTCCTGTCGAGTGTGACAATACACGAGAAAGTACCCTTGAATGACGTAGGCACCGGTGTCCACTCCTCACCAACGCTGATATTGGTAAGCCCACAGACCTGTTTGAGGACATCTTCTGCTCGGCACACCCATGATTTGCCTCTTTTTAGCCTGGCACCTTTCCCTTTGTTGAGCACGTGGTGGACGCTCTTTATCTGTACTAATCTTCTGGTATGCTCGTGTTCTCCAAATCTTGATTCTGTCATCCATGGTTGGAAAATCAAGAAGATACCTCATTGCTACACAGGGAGTGTCCCTGGTGCATCCCAGGATAATGCGCATGGCTTCATCTTGTATTTTCTCCAGCCTATCAATTTGAGTCGTACTGACAGTAAGAATTGCCAGGGCATACTCGATTGGTGCGAGGACAAATCCCTGGAACAGAAGAGTAAGTAGCCTCTGCTCGATGTTGGCAGCTGCCATGACCTTCAAGGCGGCTAATCCTTTGCGGGATTTTGTTATCACATGGTTGACGTGGTCCCGAAAACACAGGCTGCGATCAAACTTAACTCCGAGGTATGTCATCAACTTGTCCCTGGTCACCTTATCAGCTCTCATTCGTACTACCGGTGTGGTTGTATTAACGATATCATTGTTAAGGGAGAACCATGAAACTGATGCTTTATTAGGATTAACCAAGGCACCTGAAACCCCACACCAGGAAGAAATGCGATCGAGTTCGTCTTGCATTGTGGAGGCGATTCCCCGTCTGTCGCTTCCCTGTCGATATACCAGAATATCATCAGCAAAAGTCATAGTTCTTCCCCTCCCATCCAGCTGTTGGGCCGTGATCGTTATTGTGTACACGTTAAATAGAACTGGTGACAATGGTGAGCCTTGTGGCAGCCCTGAACAAATGGATATTGGCTCGGAAGACCAACTTCCACATCTGAGTATCACCTTCTTCTGAAACAGTGCCGCAGCGATCCATCTAATGAGGAAGGGGTGCACCGCTAGTTTGAGAAGCATATGCACGAGATATTCAAATGGTACCCTGTTGTATGCATCCTCCAGATCTATAGCAGCAGCACATGTCTCCTCTCGTCTGTGGAAGCCTTCGAAGACGTCATAGGCAAAGACTGCCGCATTGAGCCATATGTCTCTTTGTTATATCTACAACCTCCGAGTGTGGGTGGGAATCGTCATAGATAAACGTCGTTGAACGTCGATGCTTTGGATGGTCTAGACTTACGTGCACTTACTCAGTCGCACGGTCCAGAACCCGTTTCCAAGCATTGCCTAGTTAATCTTTAACATTTTCTTATCCATCTTCACCAGTAAGCATCACCTAGTTAATCTTTAACATTTTCTTATCCATCTTCACCAGTAAGCATCACCTAGTTAATCTTTAACATTTTCCTATCCATCTTCACCAGTAAGCATTACCTAGTTAATCTTTAACATTTTCTTATCCATTTTCACCAGTAAGCATCACCTGGTTAATGTTTAACATTTTCTTATCCATTTTCACAAGTAAGCATCACCTGGTTAATGTTTAACATTTTCTTATCCATTTTCACAAGTAAGCATTACCTAGTTAATCTTTAAAATTTTCTTATCCATTTTCACAAGTAAGCATTACCTAGTTAATGTTTAACATTTTCTTATCCATCTTCGCCAGTAAGCATCATCTTGAGAGTTTTAACATGTTCTAATCTATCATCACCAGTAAGCATCACTTGGAGAGCTGTAACGTGATCTTATCCATCTTAGTCTTCATTGCTCTTTTCCATTATCCAGGGTATCTTAAAGATTTCTATGTAGCATTTTCATTTTAATGATTCAATTTTCTTTCTTGCTGTTTGCGAGATTGTCCATAATTCACAAGCATATGTTGCTATCGGGAATATCATGACCTCATTAATTTTAATTTTACTTCCTTTCTGGTACATGTTCTTCATGGCGTTTAATGGTTGTGTTCCTATTGCTAATCATCTTTTTATCCCTTTCTGGCAGTTTCCATTGTTAGTTACTACAGATCCCAGATATTCCATATTTTATCACAATTTCCAGTTCTGTACCCTGTTGATGATGATTCTGTACTGATTTCTTGCTTTGTCAAAGGACCTTGTCTCGGTTTCTTTCTTTTCTTTTTTTTTTGTTTGTATTTTTAGAGGTTTTGCTCTTCACTGTTTTTTTTTAATAGCATCATCATTGAGTGCCGTCTCCGCATCGAAGGTTGGCTACCATGGAGCGCCATTCCACTCTGTCTCTTGCTTTGATGGTGCAAATTGTCATAGGTTGACTTGTCAATCTTTTGATGTTACTCGTCCATGTTAGTCATGGTCTGCCTCTGCCTCTTTTACCTTGTATTTTCCCTTCCAATATTACTTTTATTAGGCTGTTGTGTCTTTTAACATGCCGAAAAATTTCATTTGTCTTGTTCTAATTGTGTTTAGTAGTTCTCTTTTCATTTTTAGTTGTTTTAAAACTTCATCGTTTGTTTTATTTTCATTCCATCCAATTCTACCTATTCTTCTATAAATCCATATTTCAAAGTCTTCAAATTTCTGTTCTGTTTTCTTGTCAAATGTCCATGTTTCTGCACCATACAGGAATATTGAGAAGATGTAACATCTTTTTATTCTTAGTTTTAGCCCTGGTGTTATTTGTTTTCATGTTAGTCTATTTTTCATGACATTAAAATTACTTTTTGCCATTCCTTTTCTTTTGTTTATAACACACTCAAGTAATGTTTAAAGTCATTATCATCATCATGTGCCATACCGGTTGGCGTAGGCGATCATGTCCCTCCACAATCTTCTATCTACAGTGCATCGTATCAGTTCTGTTGTTGTTTTCCATGCCATGACACCAAGCTATCCAGTATTTTCTCTCTTTGTCGTCTGCGATCTCTCTTTCCTTCTATTTTGCCATTTGTAACCAAGTATTCAGACTTTCCTCTTCTCATGATGTGCCCGAAAAATGTTGATTGCTTCTTTCTGATGTTTTTTAAGAGCTCCCTTTTTGTGTTGGCCTCTTTGAGAACTTCTTCATTGGTCTTTTTAGCTGTCCAGGGAACTTTCAACATTCTTCTGAGAAATTCCATCTCTGTGGCCTCTAATCGTCTTTTCATTTGTTTGTCTACTGTCCATGATTCACTTCCATAGGTCAGAATTGGTTCTATATAGCACCTCTTTCTCATTTTTATTGACATAGATTTGTTGCATAAAATAATTTTCATTTTCTGAAATGCTATTTTGGCCTGAGCTATTCTGCTTTTTATTTCTGTGGTGCATCTCCCATCTGATGTTATTATTGTGCCCATGTATTTGAAACGTTGCACTTGTTTCAGACTTGTCTCGTTTATTTTTATGCTGCATGATGGTGATGATTGTTTCTTCGATATAACCATTACTTCTGTTTTCTTACTATTCAGACTGAGACCTAAAGTCATGTTATGGATTTTGAAAATTGTCATTGCTTACAAACGTTGCAACTTTAGCATTTACATCCTTTGTCATGATGCTAATTATAACGGCTTAAGTGGTAACGTTCCGAATACCCCCCGCTTCTCCCAAACCCAGTGTGCGTAATTATATCGGATACACTCCTGGGAAATCCCCATTACCATTTTTTGGAAAACCACTGACCACCGGGACCACACCAGTCACCTTCGTTGTCTTGTTTTGTTTCTTTCGTGACGTGATGCGGAAGTAGCTACCAGGCAAACCCGCCAATCGGCAGATCACAATCGACGTGGTGTTTTCTCGCGAGATTTAATGGTTGCCATGGTGTCCCCCGACACCTCACTCCACCACCGTACATATTTTGGCAGTTTGGTTGGTGCTTTTTGCCTCCTTTTTCTCTGAACTTCTATAATTCATCTTTTATACTTTCAGCACATTTAATACAATCAATATTAACGGTTTCTCCTTGTATGTGGTCCATAGCATATTTTGTCAAATTATACGTAGGTATTAAAATTGAAAGCACATACATTTCTCCCTTCTCGTTATAAGTCTGTCTCTCTGATTGTCTGTCTATCTCTGCCTGTCCGCCCATCTCTCTGTCTAACTCTCTGAATGTCCGCCTATATTCTGTATGTCTATCTCTCTGACTGTCTAACTCTCTGACTGTCCGCCTATCTCTCTGACCCTCATGTCTATCTCTCTGATTGTCTGTCTATCTCTCTGACTGTCTGTCTATCTCTCTGGCTGTCTGCCTGCATGCCGCCTATCTCTCTACACTGTCTGCCGTACTCTCTGACTGTTTGCCTGCCCGCCTATCTCTCTACACTGTCTGCCCTACTCTCTGACTGTTTGCCTGTCCGCCTATCTCTCTGACTATCTGTCTATCTTTCTGACTGTCTGCCTGCCTTCTCGCCTATCTCTCTGACTGTCTGCCTGTCTCTCTGACTGTCCATATATCATTGTGTGTTTCATTTTCTTTCCGTCATTTCTTTCCTTTCATATTTGTCCGTTCGCGTGTCCGTCTATTCTATCTTTGAATATTTTTATCTTCCTGTCTCTCTGTCTAAATCTC
Organism: Megaustenia siamemsis; assembly: GCA_032433765.1. Classification (NCBI taxonomy): domain Eukaryota; kingdom Metazoa; phylum Mollusca; class Gastropoda; order Stylommatophora; family Ariophantidae; genus Megaustenia; species Megaustenia siamemsis. The sequence goes on along the minus strand of JAVIAB010000145.1, from coordinate 18,089,822 downwards.
TCAACAATTCTATCTACCTGCCAATACACACATGCACACATACTCACTAAAACACACACACACACACACGCACACACACACACACATATATATATATATATGTATATTCACATGCATGCTCACAGTTACATACATATATTCATACACACACGCACTTGTACACTTGCATATAGAACGTGTATGCACTCATATTTAGATACCCACACGCTCGCATATATACATACATAAGGAAGCACTGATGTAGAAACAATTAAAAATATGATATCGAGCCACGAGTCATTGACTGATATTCTCTATGGATAAGACAGGCCGTGATGTTGAATAATTCATTTTGGAATATATCCCCATGATCAGATAACTCTAGTACAGAAACTAGCATGTATTTTTGTGTAGAATAACCTCCTCTTGTTATGAGATATTTTCACAGTTTTTAGGATAGAAAATATAAGGGTATGGAATTATATCTGCCATAGAGTAGATAAGAGGAGACTTCGTTCAACTATGAAACATATAGAATCATAAGAAGTTAGGTTCAATACAAAAATAAAAATTGTCAACTCCAATGTTAAGTCAGTCCTATTATATGGCTGTGGAACATGTTCGTTGTGAATTAGTTTATCGTTTCGTGCTGCGGATTTTCCCGGGAGATGATCTTAGCACTTATGGACCGTTGTTCGATGAGCGATGAGGATAATCCGACGGCTAACACTAGCTCTTCCATGCAAGGGAAGTAAGAAAGATAACTCTTTCAGTGATTGCTGATGAAGGCGGTGTATTTTATCAGAGTAAAATGTACAAGCGGATCTTCTTTTTTGTTTTTTCTTCTTCTTCTTCCTCCTGGCTCTCCAAGCTACTACTCCTCCCCATATTCATCATCATCATCATCAAGTACCGGGCCTAGTGGCGTAGGTGATCATGTCTCTCCACAACATTCGATCTCGGCAGCTATTTATCATTTCTGTTGTTGACCTTCTGCCAAGCCATTCTCTTAAGCTGTCTGTTATTTTTCTCTTTACTTCCCTCTATCTCTTCGTCCCTCAATTTTTCCAGTTGTTACAATATATTCCAGCTGTTCTCTTCTCATTACATGGCCAAAACATGATGATTGTCTCTTCCTAACATTGGAAATTAGCTCTCTTTTTGCTTTGACCTTTCTCAGAACCTCTTCATTACTCTTCTTAGCTGTCCATGGTATTCTCAACATTCTTCTGTAAAACCACATTTCTACAGACTCCAGTGATTTTCTTGTCTGTTGTTCTATTGTCCATGATTCGCATTCGTATGTTAAGACTGGCTCTACGTAACATTTAAGAACTATTTTTCTTGTTTCTATTGTCTCCCCATATTGTCATGTTTAATTCCCTGTTCTCGTGTGCCTTACGGCGTCGATGGATTATTGAGGCGTTTTTAACGGTGCTCTTTGGTTCGCTGCGCAAGTGGTGCTTTGTGCGGCTTAGTATCTTTCGCGTGTTACTGTTCCCATCTTGGGAATATAAATAGAAAATGGAGATGGGCTGGACACATTCTAAGGAAACCGTATGTCAGCATAGCAAGACAGGTCCTGTTATGGAACCAACAGGGAGAGGGATAGCTAGAAATACATAGAAAGGTCACGGGAACCATCAAGAATATTGGCCTGAACTTGAGAGAAGTCACGGAAACCATCAAGAATATTGGCCTGAACTTGAGAGAAGTCACGGGAACCATCAAGAATATTGGCCTGAACTTGAGAGAAGTCACGGAAACCATCAAGAATATTGGCCTGAACTTGAGAGAAGTCACGGACACCTTCAAGAATATTGGCCTGAACTTGAGAGAAGCCACAGGAACCATCAAGAATATTGGCCTGAACTTGAGAGAAGTCACGGAAACCATCAAGAATATTGGCCTGAACTTGAGAGAAGTCACGGAAACCATCAAGAATATTGGCCTGAACTTGAGAGAAGTCACGGAAATCATCAAGAATATTGGCCTGAACTTGAGAGAAGTCACGGGAGCCATCAAGAATATTGGCCTGAACTTGAGAGAAGTCACGGAAACCATCAAGAATATTGGCCTGAACTTGAGAGAAGTCACGGGAACCATCAAGAATATTGGCCTGAACTTGAGAGAAGTCACGGGAGCCATCAAGAATATTGGCCTGAAACCCTAAAGAACATTTGCCTAGACTGGAGAGAAGTCATATAAACCCTAAAGAACATTTGCCTTGACTGAAGAGAAGTCATAGAAACCCTAAAGAACATTTGCCATGACTGAAGAGAAGTCATAGAAACCCTAAAGAACATTTGCCTAGACTGGAGAGAAGTCATAGAAACCCCAAAGAACATTTGCCTTGACTGAAGAGAAGTCATAGAAACCCCAAAGAACATTTGCCTAGACTGAAGAGAAGTCATAGAAACCCTAAAGAACATTTGCTTTGACTGGAGAGAAGTCATAGAAACCCTAAAGAACATTTGCCTAGACTGGAGAGAAGTCATAGAAACCCTAAAGAACATTTGCCTTGACTGAAGAGAAGTCATAGAAACCCCAAATAACATTTGCCTTGACTGAAGAGAAGTAATAGAAACCCCAAAGAACATTTGTATAACAGTTATTTTAGGGGCGTTAACATTCTTGTTTTTTTGCCTTTGGGACTACGTTTTTGGGGTTTGGGACTAAATATTTTGCGTTTGAGACTAAATTATTTCTCTGTATGTATTACAAGTTTAATTGTAAACGCTGTCCGGACCGTTCCGACTGAAATAACTTAGCCATAGTTGCATATCAGATTACGTCATTAATGTCCATGTTTGGCAATGGTAGCACACATTTGGAAGAAATACTGCTTGCCTCGCTCACTTTTAAACGGAGGTTATATAGGGGTAGATGTGTCTGCTTATTCTTATTCCTTTTCTTAATCTTCTTCTTCTTTCTCTTCACCTTTTTCTTCTTTTTTTTTTCTTCTTCTTCCTTCTCCTTTCTCTTTTACTTCTTCTTCTTCTTCTTCTCCTTCTTCATCAGCATCAGCATCATTTTCTTCTTCTTCTCCTTCTTCATCAGCATCAGCATCATTATCTTCTTCTTCAGTTTCCTCTTCCTTCTTATTCTTCTTTTTTCTTCATCATCAGCAGCAGCATCTTCTCCTTCTTCCTTCTTTTTCTTCATCATCATCTTCTTCTTCCTCCTCTTTTCATAACCCTGCAAGCTGTTGGGACACAACTGACAGATTTCGTCAACTTTCTCCATTTCTCTCCTTACTTCAGTCATGTTTCCGGGACTCTCCAAAGTCGATGCCTGCCCATTCTTTAATGTTTTCTTCCCATCTCTTTCTCTGACTACCTCTCCTACTTGCCCCTTTCTCTGTTCCTCGTGGAATGGTCTCTGAACGTGCTGTGCTATTTTACAACAAAATAACGGTGGGCGGGGGATAAATAAAGAGAGTTGTTTAATATCTTGAGTCGATCATCTCCTTCGACGCTCCTTCAGCGTTTTACTGGTATTATATATCCTCCATCACACACATACTAACAACTTTGTGATTTCCCTGAATGCTGTCACCTGCCGTGCATTAATTGTTCTTCTTCCTCTCATGCGTACTCCACTTTTTCTTCGAAGTCCTTCTGTTAGTTCTTCTTTCTTCTTGTACTTGTTCTTCTTTTAAAGAGAATGAGTAGCATTATTACTTCTGTGGTAACAATAGACTACGAGTAGCAGAATTACTTCTGTGGTAACAATAGACTACGAGTAGCATTATTACTTCTGTGGTAACAATAGACTACGAGTAGCAGAATTACATCTGTGGTAACAATAGACTACGAGTAGCAGAATTACTTCTGTGGTAACAATAGACTACGAGTAGCAGAATTACTTCTGTGGTAACAATAGACTACGAGTAGCATTATTACTTCTGTGGTAACAATAGACTACGAGTAGCAGAATTACTTCTGTGGTAACAATAGACTACGAGTAGCATTATTACTTCTGTGGTAACAATAGACTACGAGTAGCAGAATTACATCTGTGGTAACAATAGACTACGAGTAGCAGAATTACTTCTGTGGTAACAATAGACTACGAGTAGCATTATTACTTCTGTGGTAACAATAGACTACGAGTAGCATTATTACTTCTGTGGTAACAATAGACTACGAGTAGCAGAATTACTTCTGTGGTAACAATAGACTACGAGTAGCAGAATTACTTCTGTGGTAACAATAGACTACGAGTAGCATTATTACTTCTGTGGTAACAATAGACTACGAGTAGCAGTGTTACTTCTGTGGTAACAATAGACTACGAGTAGCAGAATTACTTCTGTGGTAACAATAGACTACGAGTAGCATTATTACTTCTGTGGTAACAATAGACTACGAGTAGCATTATTACTTCTGTGGTAACAATAGACTACGAGTAGCAGTATTACTTCTGTGGTAACAATAGACTACGAGTAGCTGTATTACTTCTGTGGTAACAATAGACTACGAGTAGCAGAATTACTTCTGTGGTAACAATAGACTACGAGTAGCAGAATTACTTCTGTGGTAACAATAGACTACGAGTAGCATTATTACTTCTGTGGTAACAATAGACTACGAGTAGCAGTGTTACTTCTGTGGTAACAATAGACTACGAGTAGCAGAATTACTTCTGTGGTAACAATAGACTACGAGTAGCATTATTACTTCTGTGGTAACAATAAACTACGAGTAGCAGTATTACTTCTGTAGTAACAATAGACTACGAGTAGCTGTATTACTTCTGTGGTAACAATAGACTACGAGTAGCATTATTACTTCTGTAGTAACAATAGACTACGAGTAGCATTATTACTTCTGTGGTAACAATAGACTACGAGTAGCAGTATTACTTCTGTGGTAACAATAGACTACGAGTAGCTGTATTACTTCTGTGGTAACAATAGACTACGAGTAGCTGTATTACTTCTGTGGTAACAATAGACTACGAGTAGCAGTATTACTTCTGTTGTAACAATAGACTACGAGTAGCTGTATTACTTCTGTAGTAACACAAGAGACTATGAGTAACAGAATTACTTCTGTAGTAACAATAGACTACGAGTAGCTGTATTACTTCTGTAGTAACACAAGAGACTATGAGTAACAGAATTACTTCAGTAGTAACAGTAGACTACGAGTAGCAGAATTACTTCTGTAGTAACACAAGACTATGAGTAACAGAATTACTTCAGTAGTAACAGTAGACTACGAGTAGCAGAATTACTTCTGTAGTAACACAAGACTACGAGTAGCAGAATTACTTCTGAATTAACAATAGACTACGAGTAGCAGAATTACTTCTGTAGTAACAATAGACTACGAGTAGCAGAATTACTTCTGTAGTAACAATAGACTACGAGTAGCAGTATTACTTCTGTAGTAACACAAGAGACTATGAGCAACAGAATTACTTCTGTAGTAATAATAGACTACGTGTAGCAGTATTACTTCTGTAGTAACAATAGACTACGAGTAGCAGTGTTACTTCTGTAGTAACACAAGAGACTATGAGTAACATTATTACTTATGTAGTAACAGTAGACTATGAGTAACAGAATTACTTCTGTAGTAACACAAGACTACGAGTAGCAGAATTACTTCTGTAGTAACACAAGACTACGAGTAGCAGTATTACTTCTGTAGTAACACAAGACTACGAGTAGCAGAATTACTTCTGTAGTAACAATAGACTACGAGTAGCAGTATTACTTCTGTAGTAACACAAGAGACTATGAGCAACAGAATTACTTCTGTAGTAATAATAGACTACGTGTAGCAGTATTACTTCTGTAGTAACAATAGACTACGAGTAGCAGTGTTACTTCTGTAGTAACACAAGAGACTATGAGTAACATTATTACTTATGTAGTAACAGTAGACTATGAGTAACAGAATTACTTCTGTAGTAACACAAGACTACGAGTAGCAGAATTACTTCTGTAGTAACACAAGACTACGAGTAGCAGAATTACTTCTGTAGTAACACAAGACTACGAGTAGCAGAATTACTTCTGTAGTAACAATAGACTACGAGTAGCAGAATTACTTCTGTAGTAACACAAGTCTAGGAGTAGCAGAATTACTTCTGTAGTAACAATAGACTACGAGTAGCAGAATTACTTCTGTAGTAACACAAGACTACGAGTAGCAGAATTACTTCTGTAGTAACAATAGACTACGAGTAGCGGTATTACTTCTGTAGTAACAATACACTACGAGTAGCAGTATTACTTCTGTACAAATAAAAGACTGCAAGTAGCAGTATTACTTCTGTACAAATAAGAGACTGCAAGTAGCAGTATTACTTATGTACAAATAAGAGACTGCAAGTAGCTGTATAAATTCTGTGAAATAAAAAAAAAAACGAGAGACTGAAATAACGAAGCACGTCACAGCCACAAGGTCGGTGCTAGCGAGCAGTTCAAATGATAATGTGAAACTAGCAAGAATTGATTTTAATATCAGACTGACACGTAATGCTTGTTCTGCCTGGGTAGCTTTTGTACTGGGTAGCGGGCTAACATGTGTTTTATGTTCGTTGATTTTATTAGATGAATTAAAGTGGTTGTGGTAGTGGTGGTGGTAAATGGTGATGGTGGTAGTGGTGTCTTCTTCTGGTATTTGCCTGGTCATCATCATCGTGTGCCTTCTCCGCAACGAAGGTTGGCTACCATGGATCGCCATTCTACTCTGTTTCTTGCTTTGATGGTGCAGGCTGTCATAGATTGACTTGTCCATCTTTTGATGTTATTCGTCCATGTTAGTCTTGGTCTGTCTCTCCCTCTTTAACCTTGTATTTTTCCTGCCAATATTACTTTTATTAGGCTGTTGTATCTTTTAACATGCCCCAAAAATTTCATTTGTCTTGTCTTAATTGTATTTAGTAGTTCTCTTTTATTTTCAGTTGTTTTAAAACTTTATCGTTTGTTATCTTTTGTTTCCATCCAATTCTACCTATTCTTCTATAAATCCACATTTCAAAGGCTTCAATTTTCTGTTCTGTTTTCTTGTCTAATGTCCATGTTTTGCCTGGTACATTTCCATAATTCTATGTTAGTGATTAAAGTAGTGGTGTGGGGGTGATTTATGATGGTGGTGCGTGAGTGATATGTGGTGGTGGTGGTAGATGGTAATGGCGGTGGTATGTGTTGGTGATGGCCGTGGTAAACTATTTGTGATCGTGGTGGTAGTGGTGATGGTGGTAATGGTGGGGGTGGTATTAGTGATGATGGTAGTGGTGGTAGATGGTAGTGATAATATATTTTAGTGGTATTGATAGTGGTAGTAGGGTGGCAAATGGTAGCGGTAGTGGTTGTTGTTGAATCCCGTGAGTCTTAAGTCACAATGAAGTTAGTTTCCTTGTATTTTGTATTTTATAAAGTGGAGAGCTAATTTACAATATTAGGAATAAACAAACATCATTTTTTGGTCATGTAATGAGAAAAGAACAACTGAAATATATTGTAACAACTGGGAAAATTGAGGGACGGAGAGATAGAGGGAAGCAAAGAGAAAAGATACCGAACAGCTTACAAGAATGGCTTGACAGAAGGTCAACAACAGAAATGATAAATAACTGTCGAGATCGAAAGTTGTGGAGAGACATGATCACCTACGCCAGCAGGCCCGGTACTTGACGATGATAGAGGGTGTCTCACTCAAACCCAAGCTCGTCTTTACTTGATTTTACCACTAAACACGCTCTCCTACAGAGTACATAGACACGTCTTCTACCTGTCCGGTGTGAACTCACATGTGACACTGCTTCAATTATTTTCTTCTCTGACCATTCTCAAGGCTCAGGTAGCCACAAATGCGTGGTAGATGACAATGGTTCTATTTTGTTATTCTCTGACCATTCTCAAGGTTGAGGTAGCCACAGATGCGTGGTAGGTGACATTGGTTCTATTCTTTTCTTTTCTGACCATTCTCAAGGTTGAGGTAGCCACAGATGCGTGGTAGGTGACATTGGTTCTATTCTTTTCTTCTCTGACCATTCTCAAGGCTCAGGTAGCCACAAATGCGTGGTAGGTGACATTGGTTCTATTCTTTTCTTTTCTGACCATTCTCAAGGTTGAGGTAGCCACAAATGCGTGGTAGGTGACATTGGTTCTATTCTTTTCTTTTCTGACCATTCTCAAGGTTGAGGTAGCCACAGATGCGTGGTAGGTGACATTGGTTCTATTCTTTTCTTCTCTGACCATTCTCAAGGTTGAGGTAGCCACAAATGCGTGGTAGGTGACATTGGTTCTATTCTTTTCTTTTCTGACCATTCTCAAGGTTGAGGTAGCCACAAATGCGTGGTAGGTGACATTGGTTCTATTCTTTTCTTCTCTGACCATTCTCAAGGTTGAGGTAGCCACACATGCGTGGTAGATGACAGTGTTTCTATTCTTTTCTTCTTTTCTCTGACCATTCTCAAGGTTGAGGTAGCCACAAATGCGTGGTAGGTGACAATGGTTCTATTCTTTTCTTCTCTGACCATTCTCAAGGTTGAGGTAGCCACAAATGCGTGGTAGGTGACATTGGTTCTATTCTTTTCTTCTCTGACCATTCTCAAGGTTGAGGTAGCCACACATGCGTGGTAGATGACAGTGTTTCTATTCTTTTCTTCTTTTCTCTGACCATTCTCAAGGTTGAGGTAGCCACAAATGCGTGGTAGATGACAGTGTTTCTATTCTTTTCTTCTTTTCTCTGACCATTCTCAAGGTTGAGGTAGCCACAAATGCGTGGTAGATGACAGTGTTTCTATTCTTTTCTTCTTTTCTCTGACCATTCTCAAGGTTGAGGTAGCCACACATGCGTGGTAGATGACAGTGTTTCTATTCTTTTCTTCTTTTCTCTGACCATTCTCAAGGTTGAGGTAGCCACACATGCGTGGTAGATGACAGTGTTTCTATTCTTTTCTTCTTTTCTCTGACCATTCTCAAGGTTGAGGTAGCCACAAATGCGTGGTAGGTGACAATGGTTCTATTCTTTTCTTCTCTGACCATTCTCAAGGCTGAGGTAGCCACAAATGCGTGGTAGGTGACAATGGTTCTATTCTTTTCTTCTCTGACCATTCTCAAGGTTGAGGTAGCCACAAATGCGTGGTAGGTGACAATGGTTCTATTCTTTTCTTCTCTGACCATTCTCAAGGCTGAGGTAGCCACAAATGCGTGGTAGATGATAATGGTTCTATTCTTTTCTTCTCTGACCATTCTCAAGGTTGAGGTAGCCACATCAACGTCATCTTACTGGCCAACATAATGTCAACAAATTTAAGAACAGGGAGACCCCAAACCACCACTACTTTACGATAGTTCCTGACAGACCAAAAACCTGAAGCTCTTTATCATTGCTCCTGTCGTTGTTTAGCAAATGTTGATGGTTTCCGTATAAAGATTTTATCATCATCATCATGTGCCATACCGGTTGGCGTAGGTGATCATGTCCTTCCACAATCTTCTATCTACAGTGCATCGTATCAGTTCTGTTGTTGACTGTTTTCCATGCCATGACACCAAGCTATCCAGTATTTTCTCTCTTTGTCGCCCGCGATCTCTCTTTCCTTTTATTTTGCCAGTTGTAACCAAGTATTCCAACTTTCCTCTTCTCATGACGTGCCCGAAAAATGTTGATTGCTTCTTTCTGATGTTTTTTAAGAGCTCCCTTTTTGTGTTGGCCTCTTTGAGAACTTCCTCATTGGTGATTTTATCAAAGGTTGCCTTTTTGTCACCTTCTTTCTTTCTTGTATAGAAACGACAGCTTCTTTAACTTTGGAACGATCATGCGGTGTCCTCTTGGGAGAACTAATCCTAGGCGTAATGGTTGTTATTGAGTTATTTGCGGGTCATCATTGCACTCCGAACATGTCCATCGGTGTTCAGATCCCCTTCTCAGCAAGTCCCGCAGTGTCCAGCGACTGACGACTCCAGTTCTGTGTTAGTTGATAAGCCTTCTTACACAGCCACTAAGTTTCTCGTTTCTGGCTGTGCCCATCTTAACTCCCATCTCTTTCATCGGAAGGAATCACGTGAATTTGTGTTTGTTGAAGTCCTGAGCTGTCTCTCTCATGTTGACAGTCTTTCATCCGAAGGAGTGACGTGGACTCATGGTTGTCGAAGTCCTGTGTCCTTTCCACTTCCCGGAGGGCATTGATGATGTCCGCCCGATCCATTGGTTGGCCGTCCTTAACAATAGTGCAGCTAGCCAACCTGTCCGCTCTTTCATGACGTAATTATATGGAAAACAAAGGTCAAGGTAAAGTACAAGGCTTGAAATGGCGTCTTAACACGCGAGTTTTCACCCATATGGGCTCGGCAGCCTATCCAGAAGTGTTCGGAGACTTCTGGATAGTGTCGCTTCAAGCATCGAAACTCACGATGCGAGACGGCATTCCTCACCTTCCCAGAGTAATACACTTATACCCATTTCTGCCAGCGGCTAGGTCGACCGTGGGGGTATTTTTTTTTTCCATAACCACGAGTACAACTCACACTGCTTCCAGGGGCAACCCAAGACGGGTTGTCCGAACGTTGGTAGCCCAGTCGTGTGGTTTTCCCAACTAGGCTACCGAGGCCTCTCCATATCGCTTTCATTTGAATGAGTGAAGTAGACTCATAGTTGTCGAAATCTTGTGCTCTTCCCACATCTCGGGAGGTCATTAATGACGTCCACCCTATCCATTGGTTGACCGTCTTCGGCAACAACAACGGCTAGCCAACCTGTCCGATCTTTCATTTCCCCGTACTCCCGCATGTCCAACGACGTAGACAAATGCGGGACCACGTATTGTCTCATGCGTGTCTTTAATTTGTTGTTTGCAATACTGGCGAAGGTTAAAACTTATATATAGAATTTTATACAGTAGACAAACACATGCAAAGACGATTAGAGACCACACAGATTGGATTTCTCAGAAGAATGTTGGAAGCTCCCACATCATCATCATCATCATCATCATCATCATCGGGTGCCGTCTCCGCAGCGAAGGTTGGCTACCATGGATCGCCATTCCACTGTGTTTCTTGCTTTGATGGTGCAGGTTGTCATAGATTGACTTGTCCATCTTTTGATGTTACTCGTCCATGTTAGTCTTGATCTGCCTCTGCCCCTTTTACCTTGTATTTTCCCTTCCATGATTACTTTTAGTAGGTTGTTGAAGGAAGGGAGGGAGGGGGGATATTTATTTTGAACAAGAATGGCGATCTGCCAAAGTATTGCAACATAACTGCATTCCAACTCGCCCACCTCTAATAAAGAACTAAATAAAATCATGTTCCCCTGACTCAACACTCGCTCGCAACAGTCCCCCCACCCCCCAACAACATATGATTATTTAATTGCTGACTGATATAATCCTAGAAGACAGGCCACATGCCCTTTTCTGAACGTTGCATTCACTACAGCCCGTCTGATAGAATCTCTGTCTCTGACCAGACCTCCCACAGGACGTTGCATTCACCACAGCCTGTCTGACAGAATCTCTGTTTCTACCTTAGTCTGTCACAGAACATTGAATTCACCACAATCCGCGTGGAAGAATATGTGTGTCTCTAGCAGATCCCCCATTTCTTCTGTTGCCATGTTCAATGTCTGTTTGATGTTCAAAAAGCACTTTCTTCTTGATCTGCCCTGATGCGTCATCCAGGAACCATGAATCCATTATTGTTCTTTCCAGGCCGCTGTGTCTTTTAGCTTGGTCATAGTGTTGTATTCCCTCTGTAGAATGGTGTTTATAAGCCAGTTCTTTTTAAAATATTTGAATCTTTTAATGTCTTCATTGCTCTTTTTCATTATCCAAGGTACCTTACTGATTTTTCTGTAGAGTTTTGTTTCGAATAAATCGATTTTCTTCCGTGCTGTTTGCAAGATTGTCCATGATTCACAATCGTATGTTGCTATGGGGAAGATATTTGTTCATAGTAATTTTTATTTTACTTCCTTACTGTTTTGAAGGTAACATGGCCGAACTTAAACCAACCATTTTCCTTGCATTGAGCCAGAGATTTCACCGTTTTTCACACATTGTTCTATTTACGTGTGCAAGGGAGTTATGAAACCGATTACGGTTGTCCGTTCCAGCTTCGCTGCACTACCTGTGGCATGTTGTCTCGTCGTCCTCAAGCTCCATCATCTTGTATGTGATTCGTCCTGGCGCTCTCGCCAACAGTAATCGATTCAGTGATTACAAATATGCAGACTTAATTCCATTACATCGTCTTCATCGATTATCGGTGTTCTTTTGATGATTGTCAAAGCGTGGACTAATGGTTTCGACCGTAGGGAAGCTCTTCTCCGAGGAAGGCGTAATTTGGTGTCCAGAAGTTTGTCAGCATTTAGATGCACTGGTATTTTAGTTATCTTTTCCATGTATCTGTTTTTAACAAACATCAAATATATTATATTTCTTCTATGCATTCAGATTCTTAGTCATTCAGAATGATTATGAAAGTTATAACTTCTTTCTTTCTTTCTTTCTTTCTTTCTTTCTTTCTTTCTTTCTTTCTTTCTTTCTTTCTTTCTTTCTTTCTTTCTTTCTTTCTTTCTTTCTTTCTTTCTTTCTTTCTTTCTTTCTTTCTTTCTTTCTTTCCTTCCTTCTTTCTTTCTTTTTGGAGTTCAGATTACTAATAATGGAATTGATGGACATCTTTGTCATCTGCCATTAAAAGGATTGTACATTGACGTAGAATTTTCAGATATGGTTTGGAGCAGAACTGTGATATTTTGGAACTCTTTATCTCTTCCCCTGGGGATTCCAAAACAATGACTTGTCAGCTTCCGCAGTGTGTCCTATCCAACGCCATCGTCTTTGTTGTATCTTTTTATCCACTGGTATTTGACTGGTAAAAAGTAAAGTAAAGTACCCCCCGTCACGCCAAGTGGCGTATAGGGAAATATGGTGTTAGTGACCCTATATTTTACAGACCTTCAGCACATGATTTTTGGGGTAATGTGGTCGGTATTACGCCCGTGCTGCTTTACTTTCCCAGAAAAAATCCGGTACCCATTTTAAGGCTGGGTGAACCCGGAGCCGTCGGTTGGGATCGAACCCTACCCCTTGTCCGTAGTAGTCCAGTTCACTAACCACTGAGCTATCGCGGCTCCCACTAATTTTTAGGGAATTAGTAAAACCCAGGTGTCCTCGCCAGGGTACGAACCCCGGCTGTTGCCGTGGTAAGCCAACCTATTTGACTGGTACTTTTCCATAATTCTGTTAGTGATATTTTCCTACCATTTCCATCCTTTTATTTTGGACAACCATCTATTGATGAAGGTCTGTGTCTTCGTAATTATCATTGTTGTTTTTCTCCATGTTCCACATGCATATAACAGGACTGATTTAACACTGAGTTGAAAATTTTTATTTTTTGCATTAAACCTAATTTCTTTGGATTTCCATATGTACATAAACTTCACAGTTATTTGTGTCTTATGTCATAAATTGGAACCTCCCACGTAATATACTAGTTTCAAGAATAAAGGGAGTGCACATATGCTAGATTCAGAACATCTTGATCCACAAATGTTGAAATGTTTTTTTTTTGTTATAAATACAATGCCATTATCATCATCTAGCACCGTCTCCGCATCGAGGGTTGGCTACCATGGAGCGCCATTCAACCCTGTCTCTTGCTTTGATGGTGCAGATTGCCATAGGCTGACTTGTCAATCTTTTGATGTTACTCGTCCATGTTAGTCTTGGTCTGCCTCTGTCTCGTTTACCTTGTATTTTCCTTTCCAGTTTTACTTGTTGGACATTAGAAAATGTGGATTTATAGAAGAATAGGTAGAATTGGATGGAAACAAAAGATAACAAACGATGAAGTTTTAAAACAACTGAAAATAAAAAGAGAACTACTAAATACAATTAAGACAAGACAAATGAAATGTTTGAGGCATGTTAAAAGACACAACATGCTACTAAAAGTAATATTAGAAGGAAAAATACAAGGTGAAAGAGGCAGAGGCAGACCAAGACTAACATGGACGAGTAACATCAAAAGATGGACAAGTCAATCTATGACAGCCTGCACCATCAAAGCAAGAAACAGAGTAGAATGGTGATCCATGGTAGCCAACCTTCGTTGCGGAGAATGATGATGATGATGAATATTACTTTTATTAGGCTGTTGTGTCTTTTAACATGCCCCAAAAATTTCATTCGTCTTGTTCTAATTGTGTTTAGTAGTTCTCTTTTAATTTTTAGTTGTCTTAAAACTTCATCGTGTGTTTTCTTTTCTTTCCATCCAATTCTACCTATTCTTCTATAAATCCACATTTCAAAGGCTTAAATTTTCTGTTCTGTTCTCTTGTCTAAGATCCATGTTTCTACACGTACAGGAATACTGAGAAGATGTAACATTTTGCTATTTAGTATTAGCCCTGAACTATAATGCCACTTGCGGTTAAAGCAAGCAGCTATGAAATAAAGACATTCGAGATCGGTTATAGTTTTGGTTATGCGAAGGCCCCGGTATCACTGCAAACGAATGGAAATCTATAATTGCTCAACCACCTGTGGCTAGTGGAATCATCCGAATTAACAGCGCAACGTATATCGAAACTAAGAAAGGCAGTTGCAGTCCTGATCGTAGCAGATACATCACACGTCAAAAGACATAAGGCGTTTCCGCACGGAATTGAACACACCTGAACTATTCTACGTCATACGATATCACCATTCACCGTAAACAATCTGAATATCATCATCATCATCATCATCAAGTACCGGGCCTGCTGGCGTAGGTGATCATGTCTCTCTACAACTTTCGATCTCGACAATTATTTATCATTTCTGTTGTTGACTTTCTGCCAAGCCATTCTCTTAAGCTGTCTGGTATCTTTTCTCTTTGCTTCCCTCTATCTCTTCGTCCCTCAATTTTCCCAGTTGTTGCAATATATTCCAGTTGTTCTCTTCTCATTACATGGCCAAAAAATGATGATTGTTTCTTCCTAATATTGGAAATTAGCTCTCTTTTTGCTTTGACCTCTCTCAGAACATTTTCATTACTTTTCTTAGCTGTCCGTGGTATTCTCATTTTTCTTCTGTAAAACCACATTTCTACAGTCTCCAGTGATTTTCTTGTCTGTTGTCCTATTGTCCATGATTCACATCCATATAATGTAATTGTATCAGGCAATAATATATATATCTTGTTCTTTATTAGATATATAATAAAGAGTACCATATTAATCTTTATGTAATAATCATAATGTAATCATCAGGCAAGAATATACATGTATTGTTCTTTATTGCTCTTAATGTAATAATCAAACAAGAATATACATATCTTTCTTCTTTATTGTTCTTAATGTAATTAAAATGTAATATAAATATCTTGTTCTTGATTGTCCCTACATCAATCGCCCGACTGTAGCATAATGTCAGGTGTAATTAACTTGTTTGTTGTCGGATGAAGCGAACATTAGAAACGTTTGAAGTGTTTGGTGAACATTTCGTGTGTCTGAGTCAGCAGCAAAATAGTGAGTCACAGTTTGAAAAGAGTTTGTATTTTACTTGTAGTTAGGTAAGTAAAAAAAATTATAAAGAGCCCCCGTCGCGCCAAGTGGCATATAGGGAATATGGTGTTAGTGACCATAAATTTTACAGACCTTTGGCACATGATTTTTGGGGTAATGTGGTCGGTATTACACCCCTGTCGCTTTACTTACCCAGAAAAAAAATCCGCCTCCCATTAAAGGCTGGGTGATCCGGAAGCCGTCGGTTGGGATGGAACCATACCTCTAGTCCTTTGTAGTCCAGTTCACTAACCACTGAGCTATCATGGCTCCCCTAGATTATGATACTGTCGTAGAATTAACCAATTTACTTTTTTTACTATTTTGCTTGGCATGAACCTTTTTCAACGTTATCGTTTGCGTTAGCATCCATGATTCGCAACCATATGTAGCTGGTGGAATGATACGCTTTCAGTGTTTTTAAGTTATATTTAATGTCTATATTTGCTCTTCTAGTCTTTTTTTTCAATCTTTTCCTGGCGTCTCCACAGTCGGTATTTCTAGGCTCCATTTATTTATAACTTATCACATTTTCGTAATGATATGTATAATGGTGCCTACTATCACATCAGTGGGGCATGTTAACAGACAGGGCAGCCTGCTCAAAGTAATTTTGGAAGGGAAAACAGGTAAAAAAAAAAAAAGCATACACACCAAGACTAACATGAACGAGTATCATCAGAAGATAGACAAGTCAGTCTATGGCAACCTGCGCCATCAAAGCAAGAGACGGATCGGCCTGGCATCTCTGTGATGTGTTTAAAGATTTGCTCAGTGTATAGATTGAACAAGCTTGGTGATAGGACATATCCCTGTCTTACTCCTATTTTCATATCAATGATTGTATAGTTTTCTTTGATATATTATGTTATTGTTGTTTGCTCCCATATAAAGTACACAAAAGTCGTATGTAACTCCTCTATTACTTGCCACATTTCATTATAATATTTCGGGGACTACCAGGAGACATTCAGAAAGCAGGGTCAATCACGGCTTCAGAACATCCAGACTGAAGTCAAACCTTAATATCAACATTTTATTTCCTCTGACATATATCCATGTATTGGCACCAAGATGGACACTTGTTTGCGTTCGAGTCATGATGTAAACAATGTTGACTTTGCTTGTCTCCAACGGTTTGTCTCATTCTATTAGAGAACATCACGCTATCTGTTATCACAGCGAGTTGGCGGATTTTTAGAAATGTAATCACGGGTTTGATAATAAATGTTTGTACACAGTTCGTTAACCATCGCTGTAGATCAAGTCTTTATTCTGCTGGCTTCGTTCGCGGCCTTGGAGGCTAATGACCTAACGTGTGCAGCCGGTTGGTTTGGGGCGAATTGTACGTTACAATGTCACTGCTATAATGACTCAGTTTGTGACAAAACTACAGGGACATGCCCAAACATTGACAGTTGTCAGCACGAATATTTCGGACCCCAGTGTCAGTACTTGGATCTCGTGTACAAATACGCCCAAAAATCTGAACCTACTTTCCTGTTTGATAACAACGACACCCCATGTAATCCGGACACAAATTCTACATCAGTTGAGGCAACTCTCAATAAATCTTTGCCGTTCTCCTGGTTTAGGATTTATGTGAATGACTTAACAAATCTGGACAGTTTCACGGTAAAACTAAATGGTTATGTCTCGTGTAACAATGAATCAAGGTTTGTAGTTAGTCAGCGCGAGATTGATGTCTTTTGCTCGGGGGCTGGTCTGATCAACAAGTTACGGATTGAAGGGGCGATAGTTCCAAATATCTGCTCCATCTATATTGGCGGGGGTCGGAATGTGGCTCTCAAACAGAACACAAACCAGACCGACACATTTAATGCTTGTTAATACAGTGGACGGATGTGGACCAGAGGCCGCAGTTAATGGCAAAACAAAGACCAATCTCTATGACAATGACTGCACACACACAACATTGAGAAGTGGATCCAATCCTGTTTACTGGTATCTGAACTTTGCCACGTCCCAGAAGATTCACACCATTCAAATCTATCATCGAGCTATCACTATGATTCGGGTAAAGAATGCCACTCTAAAGGCTTTCTCTGACAGTGGCGGCGTAGTGTTCCAGTATATTGATATATCATACCCTAAAGTTTCTGTGAACACTATTGTAGTCACCACACAAACGCCAATGGCACACATTAAGATTGAGTTCTCACCGACCATTTCGCAAGCCGACAGTGCACTGACGGTGTGTGAGGTGCAAACATTTACAGCCACCTATTGTATGGACGGGCATTCTGGGTTGTTTTGTGAAGTGTGTAGTGGGTGTAGCAAAGACTGCAACGTCATCACCGGTACGTGTCACGGCAACTGTTCACATGGGATCTATGGACACGACTGCTCCAGATCTTGTCTCAGTGTCTGTCCTTTATGTGAGAAAAAATCCGTAAAATTCCTACAATGTAAACATCCTGGCTATACCTGTAATGACACTTGTCCCGATAGTAATTTTGGGCCACAGTGCGAAAAGACGTGTTTTGATGGCTATGACATCATATGTGACCCGGAAAGTGCAGACTATACGTGCAAGGGAACGTTCTACGGGTCAGACTGCACTCTCAAATCTCAGGACAACTGTTTGAATGGAACCTGTGAACAGTTAACCGAGGCCTGCGTCTCGTATGTCGATGATTCCCACGTTAAGAAGAGTCTGCCGACTACAACAAAGCCAAGCATATGGATACCTTTCGCGATCGCTGCTCTCTACCTCCTCTTCTGCTTCTCTTGAATTGAGCCATGGCTCAATTCTCAGTGTATATCCGTGCTAGTCGTAGCTTATATCTTAGTGGGTGTCTGCGATAGCCATGGCTGATATCTTAGTGGGTGTATGTGCTCGCCATTGCTCATATCTTAGTGTGTGTCTGGGCTGGCCATGATTCATATCTTAGTGTGTGTCTGTGCAGTCCATGGTTCATATCTTAGTGTGTGTCTGTGCTGGCCATGGATCATATCTTAGTGTGTGTCTGGGCTGGCCATGATTCATATCTTAGTGTGTGTCTGGGCTGGCCATGGATCATATCTTAGTGTGTGTCTGGGCTGGCCATGGATCATATCTTAGTGTGTGTCTGGGCTGGCCATGATTCATATCTTAGTGTGTGTCTGTGCTGGCCATGATTCATATCTTAGTGTGTGTCTGGGCTGGCCATGATTCATATCTTAGTGTGTGTCTGGGCTGGCCATGATTCATATCTTAGTGTGTGTCTGTGCTGGCCATGGATCATATCTTAGTGTATATCCGTGCTGGCCATGGCTCATATCTTGGTGGGTGTCTGTGCTGGCCAGGGTTCATATCTTAGTGTGTGTCTGTGCTGGCCATGGTTCATATCTTAGTGTCTTTCCATGCTAGCCATGGCTCATATCTTAATGTTTTTCTGTGCTAGACATGGTTCACATCTTGGTGTGTTTCCGTGAAGCCATGGCTCATATCTTAATGTGTTTCTGTGCTAGCCATGGCTCATGTCATGTTAGTCATATCCCATATCTTGGTGTGTCCATGTTAATCATGTCTCATATCTTTATGTGTGTCTGTGTTTAGTCATATCTCATATCTTAGTGTGTATCTGTGTTGGTCATGTGTCATATCTTTGTGTGTGTGCATGTCTGGGTTAGTGATATCTCATATCTTTGTGTGCATGTTTATGTTAGTCATATCTCATATCTATGTGTGTGTATGTCTGTGTTTGTCGCATCTCATATCCTTGTGTGTGCATGATTATGTTAGTCACATTTCATATCTTTATGTGTGCATGTCTATGTTACTCATATCTCATATATTTGTGTGTGCATGTCTATGTTACTCATATCTCATATCTTTGTGTGCATGTCTATGTTAGGCATGTATCATATCTTTGTGTGTGCTTGTCTATGTTACTCATATCTCTTATCTTTGTGTGCATGTCTATGTTATTCATATCTCATATCCTTGTGTGTGCATGACAATGTTAGTCATATCTCGTATCTTTGTGTGTGCATGTCTATGTTACTCATATCTCATATCTTTGTGTGCATGTCTATGTTAGTCATGTGTCATATCTTTGCGTGTTTGTCTGTGTTAGTCATATCTCATATCTTGGTGTGTGTCAGTGTTAGTCATGCCTCGTATCGCTGTGTGCATGTCTGTGTTAGTCATATCTCATATCTTTGTGTGTGCATGTCTGTGTTAGTCACCTCTAGTGACTCGGGCAGATGGTGCTCGTAAATCTGGGAGGGCAGACCATCTAAGGGCAGAATCCCCCTACAGAAAAGACAATCTGCTGCCTTGCAGGAAGATTGGGGACAATCAAAGGCTAAGGAAAGCAAACCTGAATAAAATGCTGGCTGAAATCGGATGCACTGGGCCACTGGCGTAGAACACAGTGCAACGTTTTAACGGGTGTTCAATCAGAGTGGATCTGGCAGACTCTAAATGTGATGTTCTGTCTGTGGGGGCGATCAACACACTTAACCTGACAGCTGACTTCATTTGAGAGTCTGGAATCCTACTCTGATTGAGTACTGATCGCAGAGAGAGAGAGAGAGAGAGAGAGAGAGAGAGAATAATATTTGTACATAAAACGTTAGAATAATCAGGGGCGCATACCCGAAGTTAATGTGTTAATATACACTTTCGGCTCCCCTCTTGCAGCTTGCTATGCAACCACCCCACACCCCCCCCCCCCCTTCAGTAATGTGTACTAACCTTCTGCTTCCTCCTCATCCTCCTCTCTTCCTCTTCTTCTTCTTCTGCGATCATGACTCTGTCAGAGTAGAATTCCGGACTCTCTCTCACGAAGACAGCAGTCTGTTTAAGTGATTCGGTTGTCCCGTATAGTTTCTCTTCCAGAGTTGTGGGTGTGGTTCACATTCTACTTCTCATTGTACTAATCACTCCTTCAGCTTTCAGCAATCCGACTCAGCGATCCAAACATCACACATCCCTGGTATCACATACGTCTGGATAGACTGATGAATAAATCAGAGTTAGATCCGACTCCGTGGAAGCAAATTTGTTTTTATGTTTCTCTCGGCTCTAACCACAGATTTCTGTGTGTGCACGACACGAGGCGGTAGCGAGGGTTATGCGAAATCAATTATAGGTCCACGAGAGTATTTCTTGTTCTCTGATTTCACTTCTTTTTTTTTTTTTTTTTTTTTTGGTTCTATTCAAAAATTATGTCAGTTGCGTGGTAAAAAAAAAAAAAAAAAAAATAATGGTCGAAAAATAGCTCGAGCCAGACTAATTCTCTTTCATTACAAAAGCCTCAATCAATGAGAAGGCTGGCAAACTGATTTAAAACAACAACAAAAGTAACCAGCACAATAATAATAAAAACCAGAACTTCTGCTGGTTAAATATAACTTACAATCAGATTGATCGATTCATAGGAACGTGACAGTCATAACTTTGTTATGACTTAATTATGACTTAGTTATGAGGAAATACATGTATAACATTTTAAAATAAATCCCGCATGCTGAAGTAGGATATCTCGAGCTGAAAGGAGTACATATCGCGGCGTGTCGTAAAGTTGAGACCCAACCCATCCGTTGTCACTTATCATTTTTTAAGAGCGGACGATGAATAAATAATAGTAGTCTGGCGAATGAAGAAGAGGAAGGAGAAGTAGAGAAAGAAGTATTGCGTTATTTCGGGGTCATCATCATTGTACTCCGAACATGTCCAAAGGCGATCAGATCCCCTCTTCAGCAAGTCCCGCAGTGTCCAACGACTGACGACTCCAGTTCTGTTAGTGATACGTTTTCTTACACGTCCATTAAGTTTCTCGTTTCTCGCTGTGCCGATCTTAACTCCCATCACTTTCATCCGGAGAAGTGACGTGGACTCATGGTTGTCGAAGTCCTGTGCCCTTCCCACATATCGGAGGGGATTGATAACGTCCGCTGGATCCATTGGTTGACCGTCTTCAACGACAGCGCAGCTAGCCAACCTGTCCGCTCTTTCATTTCCCCGGACTGCCGCATGTCCAGGGACATAGACAAAGGTGACCTTACATATTTTTGACCTCTGCAATGAATCTACCCATTTGTTGCGTACAGAGTACGCCTCCACTTTTTTATCATGCTTATTGAATCACTCAGTGTACATGCGTGGGTGTAGTCTTGTGACTCTAACCACTCTAATCGAAGGTTGGCTACTATGGAGCGCCGCCTTTCCACTCCGTCTCTTGCTTTAATGGCGCAGGTAGTCATATGCTTTCTTGTCCATCTTTTGATGTTACTCGTCCATGTTAGTCTTGGTCTGCCTCTGCCTTTCTTACCTTGTATTTTCCCTTCCAAGATCACTTTTACTAGGCTGTCGTGTCTTTTAACATGGCCCAAAAATTTCATTTGTCTTGTTTAAATTGATTTTAGGAGTTCACCCTTCATTTTTAGTTATTTTAAGACTTCGTCGTTTGTTTTCTTTTATTTCCATCCAATTCTTTCCTATTCTTCTGTAAATCTATATTTCAAAGGTTTAAATTTTCTATTCTGTTTTCTTGTCTAATTCCCATGCTTCTACACCATTCTGCCTTCATAAACTATACATTTTAAGAGTGGAGAGAACGTACGAGGCTCACGACATCAAATCGATCAATGTTACTAAGTTTCCAAGATTATAACTAAAATGCTACTTGTTAATAAAAACACACAGCCGTGCAACGACTTTGCTTCAGATCGGTAAAACGCAGAACAGTGGCAGTACAATACCATACAAATACCATTACGGGACAAATTCTAAAAATATAAACAGCCTCGTTTAGACTATTATTTTATTTAAAACAACTATTTTTAGAATGTGTATTGCGACACATTTGCTGGGAACTCCCCACACTTGGCCTCCCAGAATGAATAATAGAGGCCGTGGTTTATATCCCAAAAAGGGCTCTAAAGAACTTTGGTGAATTGATTGATTGATTGACTGATTGATTGATGAAAGATGACGTCAAACGAGGTAGGCTTAAATAAATTATTGCCTATATAAGAGAATCTTACGTGAACTATTTCTATCGTGAGAGAGGCTTATATAAACTATTTCTGTCCTTAGAGAGGCTTACATAAACTGTTTCTGTCCTTAGAGAGGCTTACATTAACTGTTTCTGTCCTTAGAGAAGCTTACATTAACTGTTTCTGTCCTTAGAGAGTCTTACATAAATTATTTCTCCCCTTAGAGAATCTTACATAAATTGTTTCTGTCCTTAGAGAGTCTTACATAAATTATTTCTCACCTTAGAGAATCTTACATAAACTGTTTCTGTCCTTAGAGTCTTACATAAATTATTTCTGTCCTTAGAGAATCTTACATTAACTGTTTCTGTCCTTAGAGAGTCTTACATAAATTATTTCTCCCCTTAGAGAATCTTACATAAACTGTTTCTGTCCTTAGAGAGTCTTGCATAAATTATTTCTCACCTTAGAGAATCTTACATAAACTATGTATGTCCTTAGAGAGGCTTACATTAACTGTGTCTGTCCTTAGAGAAGCTTACATTAACTGTCTCTGTCCTTAGAGAGGCTTACATAAATTATTTCTCCCCTTGGAGAATCTTACATAAACTGTTTCTGTCCTTAGAGAGTCTTACATAAATTATTTCTCACCTTAGAGAATCTTACATGAACTGTTTCTGTCCTTAGAGAGTCTTACATCAATTATTTCTGTCCTTAGAGAATCTTACATAAATTATTTCTCACCTTAGAGAATCTTACATAAACTGTTTCTGTCCTTAGAGAGGATTACATAAATTATTTCTGTCCTTAGAGAGTCTTACATAAACTGTTTCTGTCCTTAGAGAGTCTTACATAAACTGTTTCTGTCCTTAGAGAGGATTACATAAATTATTTCTGTCCTTAGAGAGTCTTATATAAATTATTTCTCCCCTTAGATAATCTTACATAAACTGTTTCTGTCCTTAGAGAGGATTACATAATTTATTTCTGTCCTTACAGAGTCTTACATAAATTATTTCTCCCCTTAGAGAATCTTACATAAACTGTTTCTGTCCTTAGAGAGTCTTACATATATTATTTCTCCCCTTAGAGAATCTTACATAAACTGTTTCTGTCCATAGAGAGGCTTACATAAATTATTTCTCACCTTAGATAATGTTACATAAACTATTTCTATCGTGAGAGAGAATAACATAAACTATTTCTATCGGGAGAGAGACTTACATAAACTATTTCTGATGTGAGAGAGGCTTACATAAACTATTGCTATCGTGAGAGAAGCTTACATAAACTATTTATATCGTGAGAGAGACTTACATAAACTATTTCTATCGGGAGAGAGACTTACATAAACTATTTCTGACGTGAGAGAGACTTACATAAACTATTGCTATCGTGAGAGAGACTTACATAAACTATTTCTATCGTGAGAGAGACTTACATAAACTATTTCTGACGTGAGAGAGACTTACATAAACTATTTCTATCGGGAGAGAGACTTACATAAACTACTTCTATCGTGAGAGAAGCTTACATAAACTATTTCTATCGTGAGAGAGACTTACATAAACTATTTCTATCGGGAGAGAGACTTACATAAACTATTTCTGATGTGAGAGAGGCTTACATAAACTATTTCTGATGTGAGAGAGGCTTACATAAACTATTACTATCGTGAGAGAAGCTTACATAAACTATTTATATCGTGAGAGAGACTTACATAAACTATTTCTGACGTGAGAGAGACTTACATAAACTATTGCTATCGTGAGAGAGACTTACATAAACTATTTCTGATGTGAGAGAGGCTTACATAAACTATTACTATCGTGAGAGAAGCTTACATAAACTATTTCTGACGTGAGAGAGACTTACATAAACTATTTCTATCGGGAGAGAGACTTACATAAACTACTTCTATCGTGAGAGAAGCTTACATAAACTATTTCTATCGTGAGAGAGACTTACATAAACTATTTCTATCGGGAGAGAGACTTACATAAACTATTTATGATGTGAGAGAGGCTTACATAATTTATTGCTATCGTGAGAGAAGCTTACATAAACTATTTCTATCGGGAGAGAGACTTACATAAACTATTTCTGACGTGAGAGAGGCTTATATAAACTATTTCTATCGGGAGAGAGACGTACATAAACTATTTCTATCGGGAGAGAGACTTACATAAACTATTTCTGACGTGAGAGAGGTTTACATAAACTATTTCTGACGTGAGAGAGACTTATATAAACTATTTATATCGTGAGAGAGACTTACATAAACTATTTCTATCGTGAGAGAAGCTTACATAAACTATTTCTATCGTGAGAGAGGCTTACATAAACTATTTCTATCGTGAGAGAGACTTACATAAACTATTTCTATCGGGAGAGAGGCTTACATAAACTTGTTCCGACGTGAGAGAGGCTTACATAAACTATTTCTGTCTTGAGAGAGGCTTATATAAATTATTTCTATCGCGAGAGAGGCTTACATAAACTATTTCTGTCCTGAGAGAGGCTTACAAAAACTATTTCTGATGCTTGACATACATTACCAAACTATTTCTGATGTTTGATATACATTACCAAACTATTTCTGATGTTTGACATACATTACCAAACTATTTCTGATGTTTGATATACATTATCAAACTATTTCTGATGTTTGATATACATTACCAAACTATTTCTGATGTTTGATATACATTACCAAACTATTTCTGATGTTTGATATACATTACCAAACTATTTCTAATGTTTGATATACGTTACCAAACTATTTCTGATGTTCTACTTATTTTGCCAGTTGTAACCAAGTATTCCAATTTTCCTCTTCTCATGATGTGTCCGAAAAATGTTGATTGCTTCTTTCTGATGTTTTTTAAGAGCTCCCTTTTTGTGCTGGCCTCTTTGAGAACTTCCTCATTGGTCTTTTTAGCTGTCCAGGGTCAATCACAATAAACTGTAAATAATGCCAGTCCTGGACCCTAGATGCTAGAACAGTAAGAAAAATAACCTCTACTTAGATGAAATGTGTTAGACGAATGACAGGATACAGTCTGAGAGATAAGATCAGAAATGAAGAACTGAGAGACAAGCTAGGAATAGCCCCCGTCAATATATAAATAATATAAGAATATATAAAGAAACAACAGATAAAATGGTTTGGCCACGTGAAAGGCAGAGTAATCAGAACACAACGCGAGCCCTCAAAAAACGTTGCGAGAATGCCAGACCTATGGGTCGACCACGAAAAGATGGATTGATGGAATATTAGAAGCACTAGGAAATACATGTATAACAGCGGCAGAGGCGAGCAGAAGAGCAAAAGACAGCAGATTATATCTCCCCTCGACGCTGAAAGGCAAATGAGGAAGGAAATAAGAAGAAAAAAGAAGAAGAAACTTTTAATCCCATACTTACTTACTCTCTTCTTCCACTCACAGAGAACGGAAATGACGAACGGGTTACTATGATATACAGTCTTCGTTGGGAGCTTCGGAACCAGCAGTGTCCTGTTGCTAATTCGGCCATTTCCGGATCAAGTTTTGCCGTTTCCTCATCCTTTGAGGTACTTCCTTCGTTCTCTTGTGGAGTCGCTGAGTAAGCCGGTTCTTCAAATAAAAATATGAGTGCCGATTCTAAGAAACAGTTCCGGCATAGCGACACTGCTTCTGATTCGGTAAGTTGTCGTGTTTGTTTGTTTGTTTTTTCAAACACATGACTAGTTTTAGGAGAATGGTTTTGTTTACAACACTAGCAAAAAGCACAAACAACTAACAACTTCGGAAACATCACAAACAACCAACAACTTCGGAAAAATCACAAACTAACAACTACGGAAAAAAATCACAAACAATCAACAACTTCGGGAAAAAAATCACAAACAATCAACAAACTTCGGAAAAAAATCACAAACAATCAACAAACTTCGGGGAAAAAAATCACAAACAATCAACGACTGCGGAAAAAAAAATCACAAACAATCAACAACTTCGGAAAAAAAAAATCACAAACAACCAACATTTGTAACCAACACCCCCCCCCCCCCCCCCCAGATATTAGTTATTAATCTCGCAATGTCCCGCCCATTGTAATGTCCTTTGATTATTATTTGTCTTAGCACATTTGTTTAGTGTCATTTGTTCTAGGTTTGCATATTCTTGTGAACATAATATGTCCTATAGTTTCACTGTCAAAGAAGACAGAACTAGTCCTGCAGTGGGTACTAGCACGTTGTGGCGTCCCTGGATGCGAGAAATCTGATGAGCTCGCAAAAACAAGTGCGAGCCTTCAGCAGGCAAACCAACACCAAAGCCTCAAAGAAGTAAAGGCAATCCTGAAATAATCTAGGAAACCAGAATGGAGAGATTTATATGAAAAATATGAGCCTGAACACAGCAGTTTAAACAAACTCTACAGACAGACTTCCGATCAAATTGGCGGATTGGCAACAGGAACCTTTGAGACTGTTTGAAGTGTTTCTTCTTGTAGTTCTCTCATATTCCAAGTCCGGATTGTTACTGGAGCTACTGCGCTTAGTGCTCTGTGCACACCGTGAGCTGTGTATTTCATCTGGATCGTGTTTCGATATTGCGATTGTTTACAATGAATGATGATTTCGTATGACAAAGTACAGATTGGCTGCGTTCACTTTCGGTGCGGTTACGCCTTGTGTATTTTGGCGTGTGCTGCAACTGCTAAGGTGGAGACTGCAGTGCCTTTCTTTATTTGGATCCTTCAATGAGATGAGATGTTAATTCGAATGATTCCACTGGCACGGGCGGTTGAGCAATTATGGATTTTAATTCGTTTGCAGTGATACCGAGGTTTTGACTAACTACAACTACAGACATGATCAGTCCAAGATATTTAGATTCAGAACAGGTCACTGTGGCCTCACAGCACATCTATACAAGATAGGACTCAGTGACTTTGTAACATGCGGAGCATCCAGACAAACTCCAGAGTGTATCCAACAGGACTGCAGCACTCTCAACACAGGAGCAACCAGACAAACTCCAGAGTATATCCAACAGGACTGCAGCACTCTCAACACGTGTTGATCCAGACAAACTCCAGAGTATATCCAACAGGACTGCAGCACTCTCAACACAGGAGCAACCAGACAAACTCCAGAGTATATCCAACAGGACTGCAGCACTCTCAACACAGGAGCATCCAGACAAACTCCAGAGTATATCCAACAGGACTGCAGCACTCTCAACACAGGAGCATCCAGACAAACTCCAGAGTATATCCAACAGGACTGCAGCACTCTCAACACAGGAGCAACCAGACAAACTCCAGAGTATATCCAACAGGACTACAGCACTCTCAACACAGGAGCATCCAGACAAACTCCAGAGTATATCCAACAGGACTGCAGCACTCTCAACACGTGTTGATCCAGGCAAACTCCAGAGTATATCCAACAGGACTGCAGCACTCTCAACACAGGAGCAACCAGACAAACTCCAGAGTATATCCAACAGGACTGCAGCACTCTCAACACAGGAGCATCCAGACAAACTCCAGAGTATATCCAACAGGACTGCAGCACTCTCAACACGTGTTGATCCAGGCAAACTCCAGAGTATATCCAACAGGACTGCAGCACTCTCAACACGTGTTGATCCAGGCAAACTCCAGAGTATATCCAACAGGACTGCAGCACTCTCAACACGTGTTGATCCAGGCAAACTCCAGAGTATATCCAACAGGACTGCAGCACTCTCAACACGTGTTGATCCAGGCAAACTCCAGAGTATATCCAACAGGACTGCAGCACTCTCAACACAGGAGCATCCAGACAAACTCCAGAGTATATCCAACAGGACTGCAGCACTCTCAACACAGGAGCATCCAGACAAACTCCAGAGTATATCCAACAGGACTGCAGCACTCTCAACACAGGAGCAACCAGACAAACTCCAGAGTATATCCAACAGGACTGCAGCACTCTCAACACAGGAGCATCCAGACAAACTCCAGAGTATATCCAACAGGACTGCAGCACTCTCAACACAGGAGCATCCAGACAAACTCCAGAGTATATCCAACAGGACTGCAGCACTCTCAACACAGGAGCATCCAGACAAACTCCAGAGTATATCCAACAGGACTGCAGCACTCTCAACACCACAACAACACAAATATGGCCGACAGAAACAAGCCAACATGACAAGCTATGGGGAATCGGTGAAGACCTCCAACGTGCCGTCTTGTTCGTGACCCAAGCTGGTCTAAATGCATAGGAATAGCTGAAGAAAAAGTTATATATGAAAAAGAAACATAATTTGTTCTATATAAGAATCATCATCAAGTGCCATGCCTGCTGGCGTAGGTGATCATGTTTCTCTACAACTTTAGTCACGACAGTTATTTATCATTTCTGTTGTTGACCTTCAACCTAACCATTCTCTTAAGCTGTATGGTAACGTTTCTCCTTGCTTTCCTCTATCTCTTCGTCCCTCAATTTTCCCAGTTGTCACAATATATTCCAGCTGTTCCTTTCTCATTGCATAGCCATAACAATTTTGATTGTTTCTTCTTAATATTAGAAATTAGTTCCCTTTTTGCTATATAAGAGTAGCAAAATGTTATATCTCTCAACATTCCTGTACGGTGCAGAAACATGTACATTAGACAAGAAAACACAACAGAAAATTGAAGCCTTTGAAGTGCGGATTTATAGAAGAATAGGAAGAATTGAATGAAAAGAAACGAAAACAAATGAGAACTACTTAACACAATTCAAACAAGACAAACGATAATTTTGGGGCTTGTTAAAAAACACAACAGCCTCCTAAAAGTAATCTTGGAATGGAAAATAAAAGGTAAAAGAGGGAGAGGCAAACCAAGACAAACATAAACGAGTTACATCAAAAGATGGACAAGTCAGCCTATGACAACCTGCACCATCAAAGCAAGGGACAGAGCGCCACCATGTTAGCTAACCTTTGATGCGGAGACAGTACTCAATGATGAATTTGTTCTATTTTGCATTTTTATTGAACATTATTTGTTCTAGTTTCGCATCTTTTCTTTACGGTCATTTATTTTAGCTCTGTATTTTTCTTCATTATAATATATTCATAGTGACACATATTCTTTCTGCATCATTTATTCTTGTTTCGTATATTCAAAGAAGCTCGTGATAGTATCTTAACTTCACGCTACAACGCAATCCCCGTCCCACCTTAAGTGAAGCCAATAAATATGTTTTTAACACATTCTGTGTTTATGTTACTTACG
This sequence comes from Megaustenia siamemsis, assembly GCA_032433765.1. Lineage (NCBI taxonomy): Eukaryota > Metazoa > Mollusca > Gastropoda > Stylommatophora > Ariophantidae > Megaustenia > Megaustenia siamemsis. The sequence goes on along the minus strand of JAVIAB010000145.1, from coordinate 18,060,111 downwards.
TTTTTACGTCGATATTCGACGAGTTAAATATCTCCTGTTTGTTGATATATTTGCGACAGATGTCTCAACATAAGCTTTGAGTACAGGCAGGAGAGCCTCGTATGTGTATACTGATTCTCAAAAGGGGTTATTGAGTTATTTGCGGGTCATCATCATTGCACTCCGAACATGTCCATAGGTGCTCAGATCCCCTCCTCAGCAAGTCCCGCAGTGTCCAGCGACTGACTAATCCAGTTCTATGTTGGTTAATAAGTCTTCTTACACGGCCACTAAGTTTCTCATTTCTGACTGTGCCCACCTTAACTCCCATTTCCATCATCCGAAGAAGTGACGTGGATCTGTGTTTGTCGAAGTCCTGTGCTCTTCCCACATCTCGGAGGGCATTGATGATGTCCGCCCAATCCATTGGTTGCCCGTCCTCAACGACAACACAGCTAGCCAACCTATCCGCTCTTTCATTTCTCAAAAGGGGTTGATTAAGAAGTTGATTACAGTGAAATGAATCGACATTCAACATTTCGGACCGAATCATATATGTTTGGGCTCAACTAAAAAAAATTAAGAGGGGTGTGGGAGGGGAGGGAGCGTCGTTCAACAACAGATCTGAAAGCTGTCACGAACCACAACTGCTGATTTGCGTCAGAATCAGCGAATCAGACCTATCCAGATTTAACTCCACCTTTTCGCGGTGTCCTTAGAAATCGACTAACCAGTCTAGTCTAACCAAGTGAGTAGGGTACGAGAGGAAAGGCAACCCGGAAGGCTGTGTTAAAGACGAACGTGTTGGGCCGTAAGGTATTAATATCACAATTATACTGCAAACAATAATACAAAACGTGCGCGCCCACAAAATGCCCTTTTGTGGACGGATAACGAAAACTATTCCTTGAATCATCGAACAAACTCGAGCAAGCAACTAGAAAATGCCCATTTGTGGACGGATAACGAAAACTATTCCTTGAATCATCGAACAAACTCGAGCAAGCAACTAGAAAATGCCCATTTGTGGACGGATAACGAAAACTATTCCTTGAATCATCGAACAAACGCGAGCAAGCAACTAGAAAATGCCCTTTTGTGGACGGATAACGAAAACTATTCCTTGAATCATCGAACAAACGCGAGCAAGCAACTAGAAAATGCCCTTTTGTGGACGGATAACGAAAACTATTCCTTGAATCATCGAACAAACTCGAGCAAGCAACTAGAAAATGCCCTTTTGTGGACGGATAACGAAAACTATTCCTTGAATCATCGAACAAACTCGAGCAAGCAACTAGAAAATGCCCTTTTGTGGACAACGAAAACTATTCCTTGAATCATCGAACAAACTCGAGCAAGCAACTAGAAAATGCCCATTTGTGGACGGATAACGAAAACTATTCCTTGAATCATCGAACAAACTCGAGCAAGCAACTAGAAAATGCCCATTTGTGGACGGATAACGAAAACTATTCCTTGAATCATCGAACAAACGCGAGCAAGCAAGTAGAAAATGCCCTTTTGTGGACAACGAAAACTATTCCTTGAATCATCGAACAAACGCGAGCAAGCAACTAGAAAATGCCCATTTGTGGACGGATAACGAAAACTATTCCTTGAATCATCGAACAAACGCGAGCAAGCAACTAGAAAATGCCCATTTGTGGACGGATAACGAAAACTATTCATTGAATCATCGAACAAACGCGAGCAAGCAACTAGAAAATCACGTAAAGTATTATGCTATAGGTTCCAACAGCTTGCTGGTTACTTACATTCAAATGTCCTTACTACTGCCCAAACTTGCCTATACCTTGGCTGATGAATAAAATTACCGAGGTTCAGAATCGTTGCCGTAAGGAAAACTGAGTGTTCTAGAGTTAAGACGTCGACCACTTGATGGGAAGATGCCGAGTTGAGGCACTTGGAATCCCTAGTTTCTTTGTGGCTTTACTATCATCAGGTAGATACTAGGAAGATACTAGGCAATCCATTGTTGACAATAGAAACAAGAAAAAGAGTTCTTAAATGTTATGTAGAGCCAGTCTTAACATATGGATGTGAATCATGGACAATAGGACAACAGACAAGAAAATCACTGGAGTCTGTAGAAATGTGGTTTTACAGAAGAATGTTGAGAATACCATACACATTGTATGCTGCGATTGCTGGAGTGGCATGAGACAATTCCGGTAACCAACTTGACGAGTTTACTTTTTTCTGAGGATTTGAAGTGGGATGTCACCGGAGTGCATGTCTTCTAATCAACATCACAAAGGTGCTCACGAAACCTATATCATAATTGTCATCCGACTTCTCCACTATAAGTCATCTTACAATGCTGACATATTATGTAAAGCAAATAAAGGTCCTCTCCACGCCTTGCTAGGCGTACTATGATGTTAGTGACCATATGTTTATAATACAACGACAATTGTTTATAATACAACGACATATGTTTATAATACAACGACATATGTTTATAATACAACGACATATGTTTATAATACAACGACATGTTTATAATACAACGACATATGTTTATAATACAACGACTTATGTTTATAATACAACGACATATGTTTATAATACAACGACATATGTTTATAATACAACGACATATGTTTATAATACAACGACATATGTTTATAATACAACGACTTATGTTTATAATACAACGACATATGTTTATAATACAACGACATATGTTTATAATACAACGACATATGTTTATAATACAACGACATATGTTTGTGAGACTTGTCGCTTTCGCACCAGGCCGCCTTTACTTCCCAGAAAAGTCTCTGGTACCCATGTTTAGAGGCTGGGTGAACCCCGGAGCCTTGTCGGTCTGAACATATTACGGTAGAAATGATGTTACGGGGCATATGAAAACTATCCTTGATTTCGGATCGTTTTTTGGGGAATGTAACGCAGTCAGTGTGAAGCATATGGTCTCAGGTACTACAGACGCGACGTCCAATATGGAACTGTACGTATGTGTTTGTGGTCTGAGCGATGGAGGCGGCTCCTGACAAGATTATGTCTCAGACTTCTGTTGCATTTGAAGGCGATCAGAGGCGGATCATTAAAAAAGGTAGACAGGTGGTGGGATCAGAGTAGAGAATACAAAGGTAGCAGTTAACGATTGGTTATTCAAACCAGGATTGAAAAGTTATAATTTGTGCGACATGTAATTACAATCTGGATTGAAAAGTTAATAAATTGTGCGACATGTAGTTATTAGAATCTGGATTTCAAAGTTAATAAATTGTGCGACATGTAGTTATTAGAATCTGGATTGCAAAGTTATAATATGTGCGACATGTAATTACAATCTGGATTGAAAAGTTAATAAATTATGCGACATGTAGTTATTAGAATCTGGATTTCAAAGTTATAATGTTTGCGACATGTAGTTATTAGAATCTGGATTGCAACGTTATAATGTGTGCGACATGTAGATATTAGAATGTGCATTGCAAAGTTATAATGTGTGCGACATGTAATTATTAGAATATAGATTGACAAATTATCATTTGTGGAAGATGCAGTTATTAGAACCAGGATTCCTAAATTAACATTTGTTGCACACGTTATTAGAAATGGGATTCCAAAATTATCATTTGTTGCACACGTTATTAGAAATAGGATTCCAAAATTATCATTTGTTGCTCATGTTATTAGAAATAGGATTCCAAAATTATCATTTGTTGCACATGTTATTAGAAATAGGATTCCAAAATTATCATTTGTTGCACACGTTATTAGAAATAGGATTCCAAAATTATCATTTGTTGCTCATGTTATTAGAAAAAGGATTCCAAAATTATCATTTGTTGCACATGTTATTAGAAATAGGATTCCAAAATTATCATTTGTTGCTCATGTTATTAGAAATAGGATTCCAAAATTATCATTTGTTGCACATGTTATTAGAAATAGGATTCCAAAATTATCATTTGTTGCACATGTTATTAGAACATGGATTCCAAAATTATTATTTGTTGCACATGTTATTAGAAATAGGATTCCAAAATTATCATTTGTTGCACATGTTATTAGAACCTGGATTCCAAAATTATCATTTGTTGGTTTTGTTGACCTAAGAAGACAGAAAGAACAAAAAAAAAAAAAAACAGGGCCTCTGAAAGACAATACAAAGTTGCGTTGCCTAGATACTGATGACAACTCACATCACTGAACACGTTAGATATACGTATTTGTGAAGCTTGTGCGCAGAGGTTGGAGTACTTTGTAACAACTGTAACAACAGGAGAAATAGAAGGTCGGAGAAACAGGGGTAGACAAATGGAAAAGATGCTTGATGGTTTGACGGCTTAACACGGGAACGATCAGCGGGGATATATTTACGTGGCGCACACAATCAAGGGTTGCTGTTGGCGTAATGCCGCGAGTTGGTGCAGGCAGGGTGCCCTTTTATTCATTGATGTGGCGGGTCGTAATGGCTTTCTTGACATTCCCGGCTCTTACTGGAGAGGTTGGATTTCGTCTGTCCCAGGCTATGCTGGGAAACTACTAGTCCAGGACAGAGGTACTGCAATACTGGGTCTTCTATATCAGTAACAGCCACAATTACAAGGAACGTGGGGATCCTAGCCTCGGATGGGGAGACTGTTTTGATGCAGGCTATTACCGGGGGAGACCACGAGGAGGTAGAACTGCTAGGTCTTGGTCAGCTGAAGGTGCCCCGACCCTACTATTGCAACTGCAGGTTGCAGGCATGTATGCATCCGCATTCTTCCTTTTTCAAGATAGAGCGGTCGTGTTTGCGCCCACGTTCACTGTTACGTTTTTTGCTGGAAAGATGGTTAATTCTATCTTTCCAATGTAGATAAGTGTATAGATAGGAAGTTTCACTGTTGGGATCTTCGCCGGTGAAGCGGATTACGTGCATGTGATCTGAAATCCAATACAGTGTGCGCAATAGTGTGTTATGTGTTGATTGCAATATACGTCATCATTGGAATACCGGTCAATATAGCGGATAGGCGGCAAGAACCATTGAGGCATAGTCTGAAAAGTGTTCCCTGTTACAGTTTCCTCATATTCCAAGTCCGGCTTACTGCCGGAGCTACTGAGTTTGGTGCTCTGTGCACACCGTGAGCTGTGTGTTTCATTCGGATTGTGTTTAGATGTTCCGATTGCTTACGATGAATGATGATATCGGATGAAGAAGGACAATTTAGCTGCATTCACTTTTGGTGCCGCTTGGCCTTATATCTTTTGGCGTGTGCTGTAGCTGCTATGATGAGGACTGCAACTACCGTTCTTTGTTTGGATCCTTCATTGAGATGAGATATTAATTCAGATGATTCCACTGGCACGGGCGGTTGAGCTATTATGGAATTTAATTCGTTTGCAGTGATACCGGGGCCTTCTATAACCATAACCATAACCATAACAGTGCTCCCCCAAAGATCTAGGGTCGTGGAAGAACATAACCACCGTCTCTCGGTACGGACATTAAATGACATATAATAGACAACACAGCACGCGATGATGTTGTTGGTGATATCACACGTTTAGTGACGTGTGTGCTTCGGCTGTTCAGTCAAGAAGACGCACTCGGCGGTGCAGAACAATTGAGACCCTCATCGTGACGGTGTGGATGGGGAACGAAATCAAAAATGGTTCACTATAGGGGTCAAGGCAAAGATGGTTCACTATAGGGGTCAAGGCAAAGATGGTTCACTATAGGGGTCAAGGTAAAGATGGTTCACTATAGGGTCAAGGCAAAGATGGTTCACTATAGGGTCAAGGCAAAGATGGTTCACTATAGGGTCAAGGCAAAGATGGTTCACTATAGGGTCAAGGCAAAGATGGTTCACTATAGAGTCAAGGCAAAGATGGTTCACTATAGGGTCAAGGCAAAGATGGTTCACTATAGGGTCAAGGCAAAGATGGTTCGCTATAGGGTCAAGGCAAAGATGGTTCACTATAGGGTCAAGGCAAAGATGGTTCACTATAGGGTCAAGGCAAAGATGGTTCACTATAGGGTCAAGGCAAAGATGGTTCACTATAGGGGTCAAGGCAAAGATGGTTCACTATAGGGGTCAAGGCAAAGATGGTTCACTATAGGGTCAAGGCAAAGATGGTTCACTATAGGGGTCAAGGCAAAGATGGTTCACTATAGGGTCAAGGCAAAGATGGTTCACTATAGGGTCAAGGCAAAGATGGTTCACTATAGGGTCAAGGCAAAGATGGTTCACTATAGGGTCACGGCAAAGATGGTTCACTATAGGGTCAAGGCAAAGATGGTTCACTATAGGGTCAAGGCAAAGATGGTTCACTATAGGGTCAAGGCAAAGATGGTTCACTATAGGGTCACGGCAAAGATGGTTCACTATAGAGTCAAGGCAAAGATGGTTCACTATAGGGTCAAGGCAAAGATGGTTCACTATAGGGTCACGGCAAAGATGGTTCACTATAGGGTCAAGGCAAAGATGGTTCACTATAGGGGTCAAGGCAAAGATGGTTCACTATAGGGGTCAAGGCAAAGATAGTTCACTATAGAGTCAAGGCAAAGATAGTTCACTATAGGGTCAAGGCAAAGATGGTTCACTATAGGGTCAAGGCAAAGATGGTTCACTATAGAGTCAAGGCAAAGAAATGCATGTAAATGTCAAACTGCGGTGAAGCTAATTGTAAGTAGAAATTAAAAAAAAATATATTAAAAAAAAATAAACAAACGGTATGGTTAAAACTTGACGTAATAAATGGACGACTCATGTTAGAACAACGTTTCGGCTTATGGTTCACTATAGGAAATCATGCTCGGCTGCGTAGTTTGTGCCACAACCACTATATTCACACCGTTCCGCACAACACATTTATTTTTGGCGTTGGTAAATTTGTTACCACTTTTTGGCCTACAATTTGCCACTTATAATTGTTAAAATGATTCTTAATGTGCTCTGATTGCACACTGTGACTTCTTTTTTTTTTCTTTATTGGAGAGGATAGATATCTGATCTCATTATCGAGAGATCGTGAGAGACCAAAGCCGCGAGGAAACCACAGACTCGAAGAGAACAATTTCCAAAAAACTCGCAACAACCAGTTTCGGGATTCGAACCCGACCTTCCTATCCATAGTAGCCCAGTTCACTATACACTGAGCTACCGCTACTCCGAAACTGTCAAAAATACCCACTTAAAAAAAAACATAAAACCAACACGTTTATTTAGCTTCATGACCAATCACAGGGCGAGTCCGATATGCGGTGCACATCTGTGGCATGTAATAACGACAGTAATCGATTCTACGACCGGATTAGGTATATATATATATATATATATATATATATATATATATATATATATATTATTTTTTAAAGTAATATTCCCAGCATGCATCTGTGTTATTTGTTTCATTCTTCAATTGAAGTTAGGATTGCGCGCGGATAGGATGAAAGCCTCTCTCTAATTTGCCTCTCGCTTGAAGGGACATCGACTAACACTGATCTGAAGCTCATTCACTCATTTATAGGCAGTGGTTCTGACACTGATGTCGAGTCTAAGACTTCACACCTAGCATGGGCTGAAAGCGATAGGCGACCCACAGCTGACTGAGTCAGGATCTGGAAATCTAGAAATAAAATAATAATTCTGGTCACGGGAGACGAGGAAGAAAAGCAAGCCCGGCTCTCAAAAATAACATATTGAAATCGGATGCGCTGAGATATAAACGGAGTTGTAGTACCCACGTCCAATTAACACCCTTTTAATGACGACCGGCAAAAGGGGGTGATCGTTGGGCGGACGCAGAAGATACCACTGCTGATGAAGCACAAAAATCAATGATGACAAAATCACTTGACAAAAATATAACTCAGTAAATAGAATTGGGTTGATACATCGCACATCTGTTTGTTAGTGATATTTTAGCAGTCTTAATAGATTTCTTCAGTTCTGAAATATGATTTCAGTATAATTCTGCTATCATCATCATGTGCCATACCGGTTTGCGTAAGCGATCATGTCCTTCCACAATCTTCTATCTACAGTGCATCGTATCATTTGTGTTGTTGACTGCTTTCCATGCCATGACACGAAGCTGTCTAGTATGTTCTCTCTTTGTCGTCCGCGATCTCTCTTTCCTTTTATTTTGCCAGTTGTAACCAAGTATTCCAACTTTCCTCTTCTCATGATGTGCTCGAAAAAAGTTGATTGTTTCTTTCTGATGTTTTTAGGAGCTGCCTTTTTGTGTTGGCCTCTTTGAGAACTTCTTCATTGGTCTTTTTTAGCTGTCCAGGGTACTTTAAACATTCTTCTGGGAAATCCCATCTCTGTGGCCTCTAATCGTCTGTTCATTTGTTTGTTTACTGTCCATGATAAGGTGGGAGCTCCACCTTGCCCAAGGGTGTCCCGAAGGCTAGCGGAGGAAAGGAGACGTCTTACTCCTCCTTTGGTAGGGCAGAACTCTACCCCGCTAACCCGAATTCCGCTATAGTATATCAAAAATGACTAAGATGCGCGGGAGCCTCGGTGGCTGTGTGGTTGTGTGCTCGCTTCCTGACCAGAACGATCCGGGTTTGATCCCTAGAAGTGGCGGATTTTTATTCGGACTGACAAGGCTCCGGGGTTAACCCAACCTCTAAAAATGGGTACCATCGATTTTATTTCTCTGGGACGTAAAGGCGGCTTGGCGTGATACCGCCCACATCACTCAAACATGTGCCGTGGTCATGGAAAAATATTGTCACTAGCACCATATTCCCCATGCGCCTAGCAAGACAGGTAGGGAACCTTTATTTTTATAAGAGATGCTATATCGTAAATGGTTAAAAATTTGAGGTTAAGGTATGGTTAATTTCCAAGAGAAAGGGTCAAATTATGTCACATTTATTCTCGGAAACATTTTTAGACTAATATATCAACACACAAAAATAAACTAGAAGATACTCCAAACCCACAAGTGGATATCAAAATTGAAGGAATAGACCTGGAGACAGTTCAGAGCTACAACTACTTAGGACATACTATAACCAGTGATGGAAAATGTAAAACTGAAATAAATAAAAGAATAGGAATGACAAAACGTAATTTTAATGTCATGAAGAACATACTAACATCAAAACAAATAACACCAGGGCTAAAACTAAGAATAGCAAAATGTTATGTCTTCTCAACATTCCTATATGGTGCAGAAACATGAACATTAGACAAGAAAACAGAACAGAGAATTAAAGCCTTTGAAATGTGGATATATAGAAGAATAGGTAGAATTGGATGGAAGGAAAAGAAAACAAACGTTGAAGTCTTAAAACAACTACAAATGAAAAGAGAACTACTAAGCACAATTCAAACAAGACAAATGCGATTTTTAGGCCATGTTAAAAGACACAACAGCCTACTAAAAGTAGTCCTGGAAGGGAAAATACAAGGTAAAAGAGACAGAGGCAGACCAAGACTAACATGGACGAGTAACATCAAAAGATGGACAAATCAGCCTATGGCAACCTGCACCATCCAAGCAAGAGACAGAGCAAAATGGCGCTCCATGGTAGCCAACCTTCGTTGCGAAGATGACACTCGATGATCATGAAAAATAAACGGTTCTAGAATAGTAATATTTTTATCCAGTGCCACAATTTTGAACCACTCCAGTAAAACATATATCTCAAGAATGAGTGATATGTAGTTACTACAGAGCGTCTTTATTTATACATGTCTTTTATATACGTTTATGATTATATCTGAAATACCACTTCGAGATTAAAGCAAAGAATTTTGATCTGTACTAGCAGACGTTGATTACAATGTAAGCTCATGCAACGTGTTGACAACACGGCGCCTGATGAAGAAGATTAAGACAAATTTAGACAGCTCTAGTGAAAGTTAAACTTAATTAGGTCAAATCTAGACAGCTCTAGTGAAAGTTAAACTTAATTAGGTCAAATCTAGACAGCTCTAGTGAAAGTTAAACTTAATTAGGTCAAATCTAGACAGCTCTAGTGAAAGTTAAGTGTTATCCCTGTAACAAAATTGAATCTATATCATCTGCTGCCTTGCAGGAAGATTGGGGACAATCAAAGGCTAAGGAATGCAAACCTGAATAAAATGCTGGCTGAAATCGGATGCACTGGGCCACTGGCGCAGAACACAGTGCAACGTTTTAACGGGTGTTCAATTCAGAGTGGATCTGGCAGACTCTAATTGTGATGTTCTGTCTGTGGGGGCGATCAACACACTTAACCTGACAGCAGACTTCATGTGAGAGTCTGGGATCCTACTCTGATTGAGTTCTGATCGCAGAGAGAGAATCTATACCTTTCTTACATCAGAACTGAAGCCTATATTACACCTTTCTTACATCAGAACTGAAGCATATATTACACTCTTCTTACATCAGAACTGAAGCTTATATTACACCTTGCTTACATCAAAACTGAAGCCTATATTACACCTTGCTTACATCAAAACTGAAGCCTATATTACACCTTGCTTACATCAGAACTGAAGCCTATATTACACCCTTCTTACATCAAAACTGAAGCCTATATTACACCCTTCTTACATGAGAACGGAAGCCTATATTACACCTTGCTTACATCAAAACTGAAGCCTATGTTACACCTTGCTTACATCAAAACTGAAGCCTATATAACACAACTCTCTTACCTCAGAACTGAAGCCTATATTACATCTTGCTTACATCAGAACTGAAGCCTATATTACACCTTGCTTACAGCAAAACAGAAGCCTATATTACACCTTTATTACAACAAAATATAAAAAACCAAAAAAGTATATATAACCCTTATTTCTTAAGCACATTGGAGCCAGTATATTTTATACCTTTTCAAAACAAAATGGAAACATAAATTAGCATTTTAAACATATTTGAGGCCTAATTTATACTTCTTCTGTCGTTCCTCATCTGCCTTTCAGAGTCGAGGGGAGATATAATTTGCGGTCTTTTGCTCTTCTGTTCGCCTTTGCTGCTGTTATGTTTCCTAGTGCTTCTAATATTCCATCGATCCATCTTTTTCGTGGTCGACCCTTGGGTCTGGTGTTTTCACAGCATTTGTTGAAGGCTCGTTGTGTTGTGCTTTGATCATTCTACCTTATCACGTGGCCAAACCATTTTATCTGTTGTTTTCTTATATATTCTATGGCAGGTCTATTCCTAGCTTTTTTTTCTCAGTTCTTCATTTCTGATCTTATCTCTCAGACTGTTTCCTGTCATTCGTCTAACACATTTCATCTCTGTAGAGATTATTTTTCTTATTGGTCTTGCATCTAGGGTCCAGGTCTGGCATTGGTAGCACCACGTTGGGATGAAGATTGTGTTGTATAGTGCTCGTTTTGCCTCCAGAGTTATTTCCTTGTTGGACAATAGTGGTTATAACTGCCCAATGATTTGACAAGCTTTGTTGCATCTTGATTCTATCTCTGCTGTTTATACCTTTTTTTGTAAAAAAAATATAATAATACTTTTTTTTCGAAATTCAATTCCGTGTTATACTCATATGCTGTTTTACAAAATTAAATAGTTATTATCATCATGTGTCATACCGTAGACTATCATGTTCTTCCACAATTATCTGACCACAGTAAAAAAAAAAAAGTAAAGTACCCCGTCACGCCAAGTGGCGTATAGGGAATATGGTGTTAGTGACCCTATATTTATTATACAGACCTTCAGCACATGCTTTTTGGGGTAATGTGGTCGGTATTACGCCCGTGCTGCTTTACTTTCCCAGAAAAAAATCCGGTACCCATTTAAGGCTGGGTGAACCCGGTGCCGTCGGTTAGGATCGAACCCTACCCCTTATCCTTTGTAGTCCAGTTCACTAACCATTGAGCTATCGCGATCTGACCACAGTGCATCGTATCAATTCTGTTGTCGACAGTTTTCCTTACTAGTTTCATCTCTCTTTGTCGTCCGCGACCTCTCTTTCCTCATAGTGTGCCAGTTGTAACCAAGTATTCCCACTTTTTCTCTTTTTATGATGTGAAAAATGTCGATTGTTTAATTCTGATGTTTTTGTATTTCTTTTTTTTTAGAGGCGCTCTCTTGTTGTGTTGGTCTCTTTGAGAATTTCCTCGTTTGTCTTGTAGTTGTCCAGCAAGTTTCAACATTCTAATGAACTATTACCATACAAAATGAAACATAGGAATAAACAACTGATATCTTGTTCAACAAACATCCCCGAGCGGAAGCAAAGTGAAACATAGGAATAAACAACTGATATCTTGTTCAACAAACAGCCCCGAGCGGAAGCAAAGTGAAACATAGGAATAAACAACTGATATCTTGTTCAACAAACAGCCCCGAGCGGAAGCAAAGTCACCTCCCAGGACAACAGCTGGAAGTTGTCAGCGACCCACAGCTGATAGCTTGCGACAGGATCGGTGAACCAGAACTATCTAGACCCTGCTCCACCTCTCCGCGGTGCCTGTAGTAACAGACTAACCTGTCTAGTCTGGCCAAGCGAGTAGGGATCGAATGAAGACAGCCCGGGCCTCAGAAATATCATGCTGAAGTTGGATGTGTTGGGCCGAAAGGCGCAAATATCATAGTTTTACTGCAAACCACAACACAACGCAGACATGCCCGCTTAACGTCCTCTTAAGGGCGGATGATGAGAAGGTGTATTCCTTTAGTCATCGAGCGAACGCAAGCAAGCACACAGCCCCGAACAAATGGCTGCTCGCGGGGGATATATTGGACTCTCATCGTCATCGTCATCATCATCAGGTACCATACCGGTTGGCGTAGTCGATCATGTCCTTCTATCATCTTCTATCTACAGTGCATCCAATCAGTTCTGTTGTTGACTGTTTTCCATGCCATGACACCAAGCTATCCAATATTTTCTGTCTTTGTCGTCCGCGATCTCTCTTTCCTTATATTTTGCCAGTTGTAACCAAGTATTCCTACTTTCCTCTTCTCATGATGTGCCCGAAAAAATATTGATTGTTTCTTTCTGATGTTTCTTATAAGCTGCCTTTTTGCGTTGGACTCTTTGAGAATTTCCTCATTGGTCTTTTTAGCTGTCAGGGAAACTTTCAACATTCTTCTGAGAAATCCCATCTCTGTGGCCTCTAATCGTCTTTTCATTTGTTTGTCTACTGTCCATGATTCGCTCCCATGGGTCATTTATTGGACTAGTCGTAAAGAAAAAAATATGTTCTACACAGTATTCTTATAATTAGCGTAAGAAGAAGAAAAAGACGCTGTTGATTAAAGAAGAAAAAAATGCAGTGCCTTCATCCACAAAAGAATTAGAACCACTGCGTTGTATCATTTTGCCATGGCTGATAATGCACTTCTAACACGTTTCTATCATTCTTGCTTGAAACACATTTTTAAAAACAAACTTAAATTCTACATGGTTTTTTTCCAAGTAAATTTCCTAATCGATCACCGCCCGCACCCGTTACTTCCTCCTTAGAAAGACTCGCTTATACGTCCCCAGCATAATATATCGCTGTCTGGTTATATCGTCTTCTCTCCCATGAAATGGCTGAGAGTAATGAGCAAAATGATTGAGTCTGCAAGCCAGAGAGACACGTAAATACACACAACACGACAGTAAATCGAGGGCTTCCTGAGCAGGAAAACCCACGAGTGCTCTCCAGCTTCGCAAACATTTTCTGCGGCCATTGAGTTACAGCACGTTTCTGACTACCAATTTTGGGGGGGGGGGATAAACAAATAATAAACACACAGAAGTAGGAAATATTTCTGTGATAGCTTCAAAATATGAAGCTATTTGGAAACTAACTGTGACGGTCGATTCTGTCTGAGCATTTTTTTGAGTTCAGGGATTAGGGATGTGAACATTATAGGCTGTTGTCGAATCTGCTGTACAGATTATAGTTAACGGCAGTGACGTAATGATAATGTCGGGGGTGGATGGAGGAATGGCAGAAGTGCCAAAACAGGGAAGGCAGGAAGTCGAAAACGAGTCGCGGAGGGGGTGGGGTTGATAGAGGGAAATAAATGAGACCTTGCACAAATAAAGAGGGGGGGGGGGGAGGTTATTAAATAGTGCCTGATATAAGGAGGTAAAGCGATAAAAGAAATGAGATGGATTAAAGAAGGAAATGTGCTAGAAAAGAAAGAACTAATTAAATAGAAGGAAGTGTTATTTATTTTGAACAACATACAATAGTTGCTGTTTCAAAAGGAGATGTTAAAATAGAATTGGTGTTTACACAATGTGATAGATAAAAAGGCAATCAGGAAATTGTTAAAATAGAATTGGTGTTTACACAATGTGATAGATAAAAAGGCAATCAGTAATTTCCAGAGCCAGTAAAAAAAAAAAAAATCGGCTTCTTCTGCAGACCACAGAGACGTGACTTATTTTCCTTTTCTTTCAAGAATCAAGCATATTATTGTCATGTAGTTAGATTTCATGATTTCAGACAATCATCATTTTTTGGCCATGTAATGAGAAGAGAACAACTAGAATATATTGTAACAACTGCAAAAATTGAGGGACGAAGAGATAGAGAGAAGCAAAGGGAAAAAATGCAAGACAGCTTAAGAGAACGGCTTGGCAGAAGGTCAACAGCAGAAATGATAAATAGCTGTCGAGATCGAAAGTTGTGGAGAGACATGATCACCTAAGCCAGCAGGCTCGGTACTTGATGATGATGATGACGATGAGTTAGATTTATGTGTATATTCTTATATAGTTTTGTGTTGTTGTTTGTTGTTCCAGCTGAAGGCCTTCTTGGTCGAAACGTCGTTTTTCTTGTGATTTGTTTCTCCCCTAAGTAAAGCTGTTATATACCTTACCTCTTCCCCCCTCCCCTTTTTTTTTAATTTTCATAATTTTTTTTCCTCCTACGACCATCATTGACCATGGCTTAATCTGATCAGGATTCCAGACTCTCTTATGAAGGCAACTGTCTGTTTTAGTGATTTTGGTTGCCCCGTAGAGTTTCTCTTCCAGGGAGGTGGGCGGGGGGGGGGTAACATTGCCCTCTTCAGGCCTGTGTACTGGGGGGGGGGGGGGGAGATACTGGATATCTTGGTGTCATGGCATGGAAAACAGTCAACAACAGAACTGATACGATGCACTGTAGATAGAAGATTGTGGAGGGACATGATCGCCAACGCCAATAATTTCTTCTTCTTTTACCTTTTAGCTCCCGGTGGAGCATAGGTCTTCAACAAACACTTTCCAAGTCGTTCTGTTTTTTGCCATTCTTTTAAGATCATTCCATGTCTTCCCCATCATCTTCATCTCTGCTTCTATCTGTCTTCTCCAAGAATTCCTTGGTCTTCCTCTTTGTCTTTTCCCCTGGGGATTCCAAAAAAGGGCCTGTTGTGTAATACTCTCAGTTGGCTTCCGCAGTGTGTGTCCTATCCTTCGCCATCGTCTTCGCTGTATCTCTTTATCCACTGGTATTTGACCGGTACATTTCCATAATTCCACGTTAGTGACTTTGTCCTGCCATTTCCACCCCTTTATGCCAATAATTTGATGACAGGAAAAAGTTAATGTCAAGAACCGAGCAAAATAATATATTTTTTTCAAGAAAGAAAAACTAATTTAAGAACCGAAAAAAATGTCAAGTGCAAGGGGAAGAAAATTAAACAAAATAAAAGAGTTCGACAAAAACAGCTTAGTTTCAACAACCGAGCAAGAAAGATTAATTTGTTTGAATGCATTACTTAGCCAAGAAGATGCCATATCTAGGGAGATAAAAGTCCATCAAAAGATGGACAGATATGATGATTAAGGCAATTTACTCTCCTCTTTATCTTGTTCACTCGTAAAATGGGCGTGGTTGCTATGTCGCTAGTTTACAGCAAAACTGCGATCTCTTCATCTTTTGGCCCGACACATCCGTCTTCGACATGAGTAGATTCGCTTCACAATTTTTGTTTGCCCAGGCAGCGGCATACTCTTTTCGATTTTTAAATGTCAATGATTCTTTAATTAACGTGCGAGAGTGCACACGGGACCTGCTAGATTTTAACTTGCCCTTCTTTTACGTACGTACGTTCGCCATTGTGATGCATGTGGTGGGCGACCTCATTCCGAACAAGAACGGACAAGGGAGGTCGCTTTAATATATTATTTTCCTCTCAGAGAGTACACGATTATCGCCACCTACATCTCTCAAGCCTACCCGCTGAGGGGGATCACCCAAACCATATGACGTATTCAACATTACGAGCATGGCTAGTTGTGGATAAAAGGACGTCAACTGTTTACAGCTCGCATAGCTCAAGACGTCATAGGTATTCCGATGGTTTCGGGAAAACCCCATCAGCCCTTACAACAAATATATAAATGACAAATATATGTGAATTTGGACTATCATATAGTTGCTATATTCAAACAAGACATATGCGATTTTTGGGCCATGTTAAAAGACACAACAGCCTACTAAAATTAATCCTGGAGGGGAAAATACAAGGTAAAAGAGGCAGAGGCAGACAGAGACTAACATGGACGAGTAACATCAAAAGATGGACATCTTAGTGTATATCTGTGTTAGTCACGTGTCATATCTTTGTGTGTGCATGTCTGAGTTAGTGATATCTCATATCTTTGTGTGCATGTTTATGTTAGTCATATCTCATATCTTTGTGTGTGCATGTCTGTGTATGTCTCATCTCATATCCTTGTGTGTGCATGGCTATGTTAGTCACACCTCATATCTTTGTGTGCATGTCTATGTTAGGCATGTGACATATCTATGTGTGTGCATGTCTATGTCAGTCATATCTCATATCTTTATGCGCATGTTTATGTTAGGCATGTGTCATATATCTTGGTGTGTGTCAGTGTTAGTCATGCCTCGTATCGCTGTGTGCATGTCTGTGTTAGTCACATCTCATATCTTTGTGTGTGCATGTCTGTGTTAGTCACCTCTAGTGACTCGAGCAGATGGTGCTCGTAAACCTGGGAGGGCCTACCATCTAAGGGCAGAATCCCCCTACAGAAAAGATCATCTGTTGCCTTGCAGGAAGATTGGGGACAATCAAAGGCTAAGGAAAGCAAACCTGAATAAAATGCTGGCTGAAATCGGATGCACTGGGCCGCTGGCGCAGAACACAGTGCAACGTTTTAACAGGTGTTCAATCGGAGTGGATCTGGCAGACTTTAATTGTGATGTTCTGTCTGTGGGGGCGATCAACACACTTAACCTGACAGCTGACTTCACGTGAGAGCCTGGAATCCTACTCTGATTGAGCCCTGATCGCAGAGAGAGAGAGAGAGAGAGAGAGAGAGAGAGAGAGAGAGAGAGAGAGAAAGAAAAGATGGACAAACCAGCCTATGACAACCTGCACCATCAAAGCAAGAGACATAGCAGAATGGCGCTCCATGGTGGCCAACGTTTGATGCTGAGATGGTCCTCGATGAGAGATAGTGGCTATCACAGTCAACTATAGATTCAGACAGACCTGCGGGATGAGAGTGGAATTCCCGGAAAACAATTATTTTTCCATACAATCTTAAGAACATGTCTCCTTATCTCTCATGCCATTGGACCGAACACACGTCACTTCACTTTGTTTAAGAAGCGACACCTGCTCGTTTTTGCAAGCTTATTTTGGAAAGGGATTCACGTCCGCAAACATCGCATGAAAAAAAAATGTGTTTCTGACTTTACATGTTTTTTTAATTCTTTAATAATCATCAGTTCTAAGTGTTCAATCAATCACAACTTCTGTTTCCAGGATCAACTCAGTCATATCCACAGTCCCCAGTATCCACTCGGTCACAATCACATTTCATAGTATCCACTCAATCACATTTCATAGTATCCACTCAATCACATCCTCAGTCCCCAGTATCCACTCAATCACATTTCATAGTATCCACTCAATCACATCCTCAGTCCCCAGTATCCACTCAATCACATTTCATAGTATCCACTCAATCACATCGTCAGTCCCCAGTATCCACTCAATCACATTTCATAGTATCCACTCAGTCACAATCACATTTCATAGTATCCACTCAATCACATCCTCAGTCCTCAGTATCCACTAAATCACATTCTCAGTCCACAGTACCCACTCAATCACATCCTCAGTCCCCAGTATCCACTCAATCACATTTCATAGTATCCACTCAATCACATCCTCAGTCCCAGTATCCACTCAATCACAACCTCAGTCCCCAGTATCCACTCAATCACATCCTCAGTCCCCAGTATCCACTCAATCACATTTCATAGTATCCACTGAATCACATCCTCAGTCCCCAGTATCCACTCAATCACATTTCATAGTATCCACTGAATCACATCCTCAGTCCCCAGTATCCACTCAATCACATTTCATAGTATCCACTCAATCACATCCTCAGTCCCCAGTATCCACTCAATCACATTTCATAGTATCCACTCAATCACATCCTCAGTCCCCAGTATCCACTCAATCACATTTCATAGTATCCACTCAATCACATCCTCAGTCCCCAGTATCCACTCAATCACATTTCATAGTATCCACTCAATCACATCCTCAGTCCCCAGTATCTACTCAATCACAAGCTCAATCATAGTATCAATTCTATCCTATTTTATCAATTGAACCAGTTTCATCGCAGTGGGCAATCTCCCATATCTTCTCCACCACATGTCAAAGCATTTCCCAGAATGCATTGGTAAATTCCGTGGACAAAGTCACTCCATGCACATCTGATTGATATAAGTGTTGATTCCAAAACTCCTGAGTTGCCTGTTAGGAGATGCGTGGCAGATAGCAGTGGTTCTATTAATTTCTCCTGTGGCCATTTGGGGTCCTGGTGTCTATAGTATCAAGTCACTCACAATCTCAAACCATAGTATCAAGTCACTCACAATCTCAAACCATATTATTAAGTCACTCACAATCTCATTTCATAGTATCAAGTCACTCACAATCTCATTTCATAGTATCAAGTCACTCACAATCTCATTTCCACAATTTCTCATTTTCATCCATTATCTCACAATCTCAATTCACACTATCCACTATCTCACAATCTCAATTCACAGTCTCCACTATCTCATAATCTCAATTCACACTATCCACTATCTCACAATCTCAATTCACAGTAACCACAATCTCAATTCACAGTATCCACTATCTCACAATCTCAATTTACAGTATCCACTATCTCACAATCTCATTTCATTGTATACACTATCTCACAATCTCAATTCACAGTATCCACTATCTCACAATCTCAATTCACAGTATCCACTATCTCACAATCTCAATTCACAGTATCCACTATCTCACAATCTCAATTCACAGTATCCACTATCTCACAATCTCAATTCACAGTATCCACTATCTCACAATCTCAATTCACAGTATCCACTATCTCACAATCTCAATTCACAGTATCCACTATCTCACAATCTCAATTCACAGTATCCACTATCTCACAATCTCAATTCACAGTATCCACTATCTCACAATCTCAATTCACAGTATCCACTATCACACAGTCTCATTCCTACAATTTTTCCTTTCTCCCCTCCAGGATGGAAGTGAGGATGACAGTAACTCCCTGGTCAGCTCTCACGTGGAGTCAACTTCATCCGTCATAGCGGCAGCGCCCCAAGGAAAGATACAGAAGAAGAGAGCCAGCAACCGCAAGTCTCGACAGGAGTGGGATGTCATTGAGGGTCTCAAAGCTGGACAGAAGTGTGAGGAGAAGCCAGACAAGTATGTTTTATCATAATTATTTACCTCTTATATCTTCCACACTCCCTTCTGCTAGTTTTCCTTACTCTCTTCTAGCATCTTTCTCACCCTTTTGTAGTATCTTTTTCACCTTTTAATAGTATATTTTTCACCCTTTTGTAGTATCTTTTTCACCCTTTTGTAGTATCTTTTTCACACTTTTGTAGTATCTTTCTAACCCTTTTGTAGTATCTTTTTCACCCTTTTGTAGTATCTTTCTAACCCTTTTGTAGTATCTTTTTCCCCCTTTTGTAGTATTTTTCTCACCCTTTTGTAGTATCTTTTTCACCCTTTTATAATATCTTTTTTCACCCTTTTGTAGTATCTTTCTTACCCTTTTATAATATCTTTTTTCACTCTTTTGTAGTATCTTTCTCACTCTTTTGTAGTATCTTTTTCACCCTTTTGTAGTATCTTTTTCACCCTTTTGTAGTATCTTTCTCACCCTTTTGTAGTATCTTTCTCACCCTTTTGTAGTATCTTTTTAACCCTTTTGTAGTATCTTTTTAACCCTTTTGTAGTATCTTTTTCACCCTTTTGTAGTATCTTTTTCACCCATTTGTAGTATCTTTTTCACCCTTTTGTAGTATCTTTCTTACCCTTTTATAATATCTTTTTTCACCCTTTTGTAGTATCTTTTTCACCCTTTTGTAGTATCTTTCTCACCCTTTTGTAGTATCTTTTCACCCTTTTGTAGTATCTTTCTCACCCTTTTGTAGTATCTTTTTCACCCTATTGCAGTATCTTTTTTCACCCTTTTGTAGTATCTTTTTCACCCTTTTGTAGTATCTTTTCACCTTCTTATAGTATCTTTCTTGCCCCTGCTCTTCATAGGCCTGAAAGGGGAGTAACAAATTGTAGTGTTGTTCCCTACCAAGCATGTTCATAAGAGATGACTAAGTAGGGTAGGGCAAGGGACTGGCTATGCTGTACTGTAAAAAAAATAAACTGCAAATACTTCACAAACATGGACAAGTCAAAGAAAAGGAAAACAGTTAATGTGCCATCATCATCATCAAGTACTGGGCCTGCTGGCGTAGGTGATCATGTCTCTCCACAACTTTCAATCTCGACAGTTATTTATCATTTCTGTTGTTGACCTTCTGCCAAGCCATTCTCTTAAGCTGTCTGGTATTTTTTTCTCTTTGCTTCCCTCTATCTCTTCCTCCCTCAATTTTTCCAGTTGTTAAATATATTTCAGCTGTTCTCTTATTACATGGCCAAAAAATGATGATTGTTTCTTCCTAATATTGGAAATTAGCTCTCTTTTTGCTTTGACCTATTTAAGAACATTTTCATTACTCTTCTTAGCTGTCCATGGTATTCTCAACATTCTTCTGTAAAACATTTTTACTGACTCCAGTGATTTTCTTGTCTCTTGTCCTATTGTCCATGATTCACATCCATATGTTAAGACTGGCTCTACATAACATTTAAGAACTCTTGTTCTTGTTTCTATTGTCAGAAATGGATTGCATAGTATCTTCCTCAATGTGCCATCAAGGAAAGATAAAGGCTCCTCTGTCTAAGAGATGTATAATGTAATCCGGAGAAAGCCGCAAGGAGTCTGGGTCGCCGGCTCACCTTTTGTCTACCAGGAAATCCTCCAGAATTTACACCTGGAATGTACATACTCTAAATGAACATGGAAAAACTGCACAAGTAGCAGCAGAAATGGCAAAACTAGAAAGTAGATATTGTAGGAATGTGTGAAATAAGATGGCTAGGAACAGAAAGGATAAAGCTAAACACAGGAAAGATGATTTTATCATCAGGACACCAGGAACCTTGAGCACAATATAGTGAAGGGGTAGCTATAATGTTATCAAGGAATGCACAGAAGACACTAATAGAATGGAAAGCAGTAGGGCCAGGACTAAGACAAAGAGATCATGGGAAAATATGGACTTAAAGAAATGAATGGAAATGGAGAAATATTTGTGAACTTCTGTGCTCTTAGGGGCAGATGTAGCTTCTGATCATCATCTTCTGATAGCCAAACTTAAACTGAAAAGATATACTACAACACATAAGGGTAGAAAGTATTTCAATATAGGGTTTCTTAAAGAACAAGGAATTAAAAATAAATTTGCATTCACAGTATCAAACAAATACCAAGTCCTCCAACTGGAAAATATAATAAATATAGAAGATCATTGGAAACAGGTAAAGGATATATGAAAGGAGACATATGAAGAAACCCTGGGGAAAAGAAAATGCCAGAAAAAGGCTAATAATGGATAACAGCAAAAACCTTGGAGAAATTTTAAGAAAGAAAAAGAAAACAGACATAAATAAAAGCAAAATGAGAAGTAATAAAGCTAAGGCACAGGAAACTTACACAGAGGTGAGCAAAGAAGTGAGAAGATGCATTAAAAGGGATAAGAGGAAATATATAGATGGACTAGCTAAAGAGGCAGAAGAAGCAGCAAATAAAGGCAATATGAAAGAACTGTACAACAGCACAAAGAAATTAAGCGGAGCAAACAAACAGATCAATGCCTTTATTAAAGATAAAGGAAATCTGCTTAGTAATATATGGGAACAAATGAAGAGATGGAAGGGACACTTTGAAGAATTTTTTAATAGACCCGGCTCAAATAACCCCCCAGATATGCTACCAGCAGAAGAAGAGTTACACGTTAACTGTGGAAAGCCAGGCAAGGATG
Source organism: Megaustenia siamemsis (assembly GCA_032433765.1). Classification (NCBI taxonomy): domain Eukaryota; kingdom Metazoa; phylum Mollusca; class Gastropoda; order Stylommatophora; family Ariophantidae; genus Megaustenia; species Megaustenia siamemsis. The sequence continues at coordinate 18,037,774 of JAVIAB010000145.1, read as the reverse complement.
AAATAATGAAAGCAATCAAGCTGTTAAAAGATGTTAAAGCCACATGACCAGATGAAATTATTTCAGAAGCCATCAAAGCAGATATTAACACCTCTACCAAGATGTTATATAAACTACTAGATAAAGTTTGGGAGAGGGAAGAAATACTTAAAGTCTGGAAAGAATGTTCATCATCATCATTGAGTGCTGTCTCCGCATCGAAGGTTGGCTACCACGGAACGCCATTCAGCTCTGTCTCTTGCTTTGATGGTACAGGTTGTTCTAGGCCGACTTGTCCATCTTTTGATGTTACTCGTCCATGTTAGTCTTGGTCTGCCTCTGACTCTTTTACCTTGTATTTTCCCTTCCAAGATTTCCTACTTTTAGTAGGCTGTTGTGTCTTTTAACATGCCCCAAAAGCTAACGTCTAACTCATGTGGTTTCTTCCTAGCTCTCTTCTGGTATCTTCCTTTGATTTTCCTATATCCATAAATAGATCGTTTGGCAAATAATCATTGCCCGTAACTAAAATGCTACTTTTATATTAAGCTACCAGCTGTGGCAAATAGCCAATTCTCCATGTAGGTCATAAATCTAATATTACAGTCACCGTCATACAATATTGAAGTCAAGTTAACGTTCTATCATTACAATGACTTTGATGTGATGTTTTATGATATATCAATATTGTTTATTCTATCATGTAGATACCAGGGATATTTGATGAAAAAGAGAAAATGGCCATTGAAGGGTTGGCATAAGGTAAGGATTATCTTTTGGTATTACGTTACGTTTTCGAAGGCTATTAATAAATTTACTGCTATATCTTGAAATCTAAATATAAAATAAATGTCCTAAAGAAACAAGACAAGTAAAGAATAAGGTTTGGATATACATATTAAAAAGTACTAAAGCTGTGATTACAAGAAATTACAAGAAATGTTGGACATTATAGTGAAAGAAAGATAAAATAAAGGACTCAGCCTTAATAGCACAAAGACAGAGGTAATGGTAACAATAAAGAAAAGTGGAACAATATTAAAACAGGTAAATGAATTTAAATATTTGGGAACTTTGTTAACCTCAGACGGAAGATGTACAAAATAGGTGAGATGCAGAATGGCTCAGGCAAAAGCAGCTTTCCAAAAAATGAGGAAGATACTATGCAATCCATTTTTGACAATAGAAACAAGAAAAAGAGTTCTTAAATGTTATGTAGTGCCAGTCTTAACTTATGGATGCGAATCATGGACAATAGGACAACAGACAAGAAAATCACTGGAATCTGTAGAAATGTGGTTTTACAGAAGAATGTTGAGAGCACCATGGACAGCTAAGAAGAGTAATGAAGGTGCTCTGAAAGAGGCCAAAGCAAAAAGAGAGCTAATTTCCAATATTAGGAAGAAACAATCATCATTTTTTGGCCATGTAATGAGAAGAGAACAACTGGAATATATTGTAACAACTGGAAAAATTGAAGGATGAAGAGATAGAGGGAAGCAAAGAGAAAAAATACCAGACAGCTTAAGAGAATGGCTTGGCAGAAGGTCAACAACAGAAGTGATAAATAACTGCTGAGATCGAAAGTTGTGGAGAGACATGATCACCTACGCCAGTAGGCCTGGTATTTGATGATGATGATGATGAAAGCTATGATTATAAGCAGACAAAACGCACAAAATATACAAGTGGATATCAAAGTAGATGGAAAAAACCTAGAAAGTTCAAGAATATAGTTATATTGGACATGCTTTAACATCTATTTATCTATCTATCTGTCTGTCTATCTGCCTGTCTGTCTGTCTAATCTATCTAATCTATCTATTGACCTTTCAAGCCATAGCTGACCTATAGAGAGAGCATAGACCCAGATACTCTTTCTCTTATCTGAATTTTTATTCTAGCAGTTTTCAATCCTTGTAAAGATCTTTTATAAAATTTTTGCCATTTGTCTCTGTTCTGTGCAAGCAACCCTATCTCATTGAGGGAGCCGATTCCTGCTGCTCTTGCTTCTCTCATCAATGTTCATCTTTGGGTCTGACTCTTTTCCTCTTACCTGTTGTTTCCCACATGAGGGCTTGCTTTGTTATTCAGTTATTATCTCTCCTCATCACATGTCCAACATATGTCCATCCATATGACCATCGTCTTTTCTTGATTCCTGAAGAATAGTCTAACTTTCTTTTGGAATTAGATCTAGTAATTTTAGAAGTACACCATTAGTACCTTCACTTGTACAAGCGATGATCTAATCAACTTTTGTAAGCAAAATTTCTTCCTGTGTGTTACGGGGCCTCATTATGAGGGAAGTAAAGAATAGTGACACTGTGACCTTCCAGGCATGTCGTAAGAGGTGACTAAGGAGATTGATCGATGGCTTGATAAGCTGTCATTGTAAAAAGTATTGTTATGGAAACAGGGCCATATATTTTAGAGCAGTGATCTCTGCAATATGTGCCACTTTGGCACGCAAGGTTTCTGTTTTTGAGATTGTGGTTCTGCCCTATGTACCGTCTTCGGCTCAAAGGACAATAGATAGATAGATAGAATTTTAGAAATACACACCATTAGTACCTTCACTTGTACAAGCGATGATCTAATCGACTTGTGTAAGCAAAATTTCTTGGTCTGTGAATATTGACTACATTAGAAATGTCAAGACATTGTTAGTACGTCATATTGCGATCTATGTGTAATAATTATGAACATATTTTTGTTAAAACTGCATCACGGATGCTGGTGATGATTATAGTGAGAAGTATGATGATGATGATAAAGATGATTTCAGTGAGGAGTATGATGATGATGATAAAGATGATTTCAGTGAGGAGTATGTTGATGATAGTGATGATTTCAGTGAGGAGTATGATAATGATAATGTTGATATCAGTGAGGAGGATAATGGTGATTATGTTGATTTCAGTGAGGAGGATAATGGTGAATTTGTTGATTTCAGTGAGGAGTATGATGGTGGTTATGTTGATTTCAGTGAGGAGTATGATGGTGGTTATGTTAATTTCAGTGAGGAGTATGATGGTGATTATGTTGATTTCAGTGAGGAGTGTGATGGTGGTTATGTTGATTTCAGTGAGGAGTATGATGGTGATTATGTTGATTTCAGTGAGGAGTATGATAATGATAATGTTGATATCAGTGAGGAGGATAATGGTGATTATGTTGATTTCAGTGAGGAGGATAATGGTGAATTTGTTGATTTCAGTGAGGTGGATAATGGTGATTATGTTGATGATGATAATAATGTTGATTTCAGTGAGGAGTATGATGGTGGTTATGTTGATTTCAGTGAGGAGTATGATGGTGGTTATGTTGATTTCAGTGAGGAGTATGATGGTGGTTATGTTGATTTCAGTGAGGAGTATGATGGTGATTATGTTGATTTCAGTGAGGAGTATGATGGTGGTTATGTTGATTTCAGTGAGGAGTATGATGGTGATTATGTTGATTTCAGTGAGGAGTATGATGGTGATTATGTTGATTTCAGTGAGGAGTATGATGGTGATTATGTTGATTTCAGTGAGGAGTATGATGGTGGTTATGTTGATTTCAGTGAGGAGTATGATGGTGGTTATGTTGATTTCAGTGAGGAGTATGATGGTGATTATGTTGATTTCAGTGAGGAGTATGATGGTGGTTATGTTGATTTCAGTGAGGAGTATGATGGTGGTTATGTTGATTTTAGTGAGGAGTATGATGGTGGTTATGTTGATTTCAGTGAGGAGTATGATGGTGGTTATGTTGATTTCAGTGAGGAGTATGATGGTGGTTATGTTAATTTCAGTGAGGAGTATGATGGTGATTATGTTGATTTCAGTGAGGAGTATGATGGTGGTTATGTTGATTTCAGTGAGGAGTATGATGGTGATTATGTTGATTTCAGTGAGGAGTATGATGGTGGTTATGTTGATTTCAGTGAGGAGTATGATGGTGGTTATGTTAATTTCAGTGAGGAGTATGATGGTGATTATGTTGATTTCAGTGAGGAGTATGATGGTGGTTATGATGATTTCAGTGAGGAGTATGATGGTGATTATGTTGATTTCAGTGAGGAGTATGATGGTGGTTATGTTGATTTCAGTGAGGAGTATGATGGTGATTATGTTGATTTCAGTGAGGAGTATGATGGTGGTTATGTTGATTTCAGTGAGGAGTATGATGGTGGTTATGTTGATTTCAGTGAGGAGTATGATGGTGGTTATGTTGATTTCATTGAGGAGTATGATGGTGGTTATGTTGATTTCAGTGAGGAGTGTGATGGTGGTTATGTTGATTTCAGTGAGGAGTATGATGGTGATTATGTTGATTTCAGTGAGGAGTATGATGGTGGTTATGTTGATTTCAGTGAGGTGTATGATGGTGATTATGTTGATTTCTGTGAGGAGTATGATGGTGATTATGTTGATTTCAGTGAGGAGTATGATGGTGATTATGTTGATGATGATAATAATGTTGATTTCAGTGAGGAGTATGATGGTGGTTATGTTGATTTCAGTGAGGAGTATGATGTTGGTTATGTTGATTTCAGTGAGGAGTATGATGGTGGTTATGTTAATTTCAGTGAGGAGTATGATGGTGATTATGTTGATTTCAGTGAGGAGTATGATGGTGGTTATGTTGATTTCAGTGAGGAGTATGATGGTGATTATGTTGATTTCAGTGAGGAGTATGATGGTGGTTATGTTGATTTCAGTGAGGAGTATGATGGTGGTTATGTTGATTTCAGTGAGGAGTATGATGGTGGTTATGTTAATTTCATTGAGGAGTATGATGGTGGTTATGTTGATTTCAGTGAGGAGTGTGATGGTGGTTATGTTGATTTCAGTGAGGAGTATGATGGTGATTATGTTGATTTCAGTGAGGAGTATGATAATGATAATGTTGATATCAGTGAGGAGGATAATGGTGATTATGTTGATTTCAGTGAGGAGGATAATGGTGAATTGGTTGATTTCAGTGAGGTGGATAATGGTGATTATGTTGATGATGATAATAATGTTGATTTCAGTGAGGAGTATGATGGTGGTTATGTTGATTTCAGTGAGGAGTATGATGGTGGTTATGTTGATTTCAGTGAGGAGTATGATGGTGGTTATGTTGATTTCAGTGAGGAGTATGATGGTGATTATGTTGATTTCAGTGAGGAGTATGATGGTGGTTATGTTGATTTCAGTGAGGAGTATGATGGTGATTATGTTGATTTCAGTGAGGAGTATGATGAGGATTATGTTGATTTCAGTGAGGAGTATGATGGTGATTATGTTGATTTCAGTGAGGAGTATGATGGTGGTTATGTTGATTTCAGTGAGGAGTATGATGGTGGTTATGTTGATTTCAGTGAGGAGTATGATGGTGATTATGTTGATTTCAGTGAGGAGTATGATGGTGGTTATGTTGATTTCAGTGAGGAGTATGATGGTGGTTATGTTGATTTTAGTGAGGAGTATGATGGTGGTTATGTTGATTTCAGTGAGGAGTATGATGGTGGTTATGTTGATTTCAGTGAGGAGTATGATGGTGGTTATGTTAATTTCAGTGAGGAGTATGATGGTGATTATGTTGATTTCAGTGAGGAGTATGATGGTGGTTATGTTGATTTCAGTGAGGAGTATGATGGTGATTATGTTGATTTCAGTGAGGAGTATGATAATGATAATGTTGATATCAGTGAGGAGGATAATGGTGATTATGTTGATTTCAGTGAGGAGGATAATGGTGAATTTGTTGATTTCAGTGAGGTGGATAATGGTGATTATGTTGATGATGATAATAATGTTGATTTCAGTGAGGAGTATGATGGTGGTTATGTTGATTTCAGTGAGGAGTATGATGGTGGTTATGTTGATTTCAGTGAGGAGTATGATGGTGGTTATGTTGATTTCAGTGAGGAGTATGATGGTGATTATGTTGATTTCAGTGAGGAGTATGATGGTGGTTATGTTGATTTCATTAGGAGTATGATGGTGGTTATGTTGATTTCAGTGAGGAGTATGATGGTGGTTATGTTGATTTCAGTGAGGGGTATGATGGTGATTATGTTGATTTCAGTGAGGAGTATGATGGTGGTTATGTTGATTTCAGTGAGGAGTATGATGGTGGTTATGTTGATTTCAGTGAGGAGTATGATGGTGGTTATGTTGATTTCATTGAGGAGTATGATGGTGGTTATGTTGATGTCAGTGAGGAGTATGATGGTGGTTATGTTGATTTCAGTGAGGAGTATGATGGTGATTATGTTGATTTCAGTGAGGAGTATGATGGTGGTTATGTTGATTTCAGTGAGGAGTATGATGGTGGTTATGTTAATTTCAGTGAGGAGTATGATGGTGATTATGTTGATTTCAGTGAGGAGTATGATGGTGGTTATGATGATTTCAGTGAGGAGTATGATGGTGATTATGTTGATTTCAGTGAGGAGTATGATGGTGGTTATGTTGATTTCAGTGAGGAGTATGATGGTGATTATGTTGATTTCAGTGAGGAGTATGATGGTGGTTATGTTGATTTCAGTGAGGAGTATGATGGTGGTTATGTTGATTTCAGTGAGGAGTATGATGGTGGTTATGTTGATTTCATTGAGGAGTATGATGGTGGTTATGTTGATTTCAGTGAGGAGTGTGATGGTGGTTATGTTGATTTCAGTGAGGAGTATGATGGTGATTATGTTGATTTCAGTGAGGAGTATGATGGTGGTTATGTTGATTTCAGTGAGGCGTATGATGGTGATTATGTTGATTTCTGTGAGGAGTATGATGGTGATTATGTTGATTTCAGTGAGGAGTATGATGGTGATTATGTTGATGATGATAATAATGTTGATTTCAGTGAGGAGTATGATGGTGGTTATGTTGATTTCAGTGAGGAGTATGATGGTGGTTATGTTGATTTCAGTGAGGAGTATGATGGTGGTTATGTTAATTTCAGTGAGGAGTATGATGGTGATTATGTTGATTTCAGTGAGGAGTATGATGGTGGTTATGATGATTTCAGTGAGGAGTATGATGGTGATTATGTTGATTTCAGTGAGGAGTATGATGGTGGTTATGTTGATTTCAGTGAGGAGTATGATGGTGATTATGTTGATTTCAGTGAGGAGTATGATGGTGGTTATGTTGATTTCAGTGAGGAGTATGATGGTGGTTATGTTGATTTCAGTGAGGAGTATGATGGTGGTTATGTTGATTTCATTGAGGAGTATGATGGTGGTTATGTTGATTTCAGTGAGGAGTGTGATGGTGGTTATGTTGATTTCAGTGAGGAGTATGATGGTGATTATGTTGATTTCAGTGAGGAGTATGATGGTGGTTATGTTGATTTCAGTGAGGCGTATGATGGTGATTATGTTGATTTCTGTGAGGAGTATGATGGTGATTATGTTGATTTCAGTGAGGAGTATGATGGTGATTATGTTGATGATGATAATAATGTTGATTTCAGTGAGGAGTATGATGGTGGTTATGTTGATTTCAGTGAGGAGTATGATGGTGGTTATGTTGATTTCAGTGAGGAGTATGATGGTGGTTATGTTAATTTCAGTGAGGAGTATGATGGTGATTATGTTGATTTCAGTGAGGAGTATGATGGTGGTTATGATGATTTCAGTGAGGAGTATGATGGTGATTATGTTGATTTCAGTGAGGAGTATGATGGTGGTTATGTTGATTTCAGTGAGGAGTATGATGGTGATTATGTTGATTCCAGTGAGGAGTATGATGGTGGTTATGTTGATTTCAGTGAGGAGTATGATGGTGGTTATGTTGATTTCAGTGAGGAGTATGATGGTGGTTATGTTGATTTCATTGAGGAGTATGATGGTGGTTATGTTGATTTCAGTGAGGAGTGTGATGGTGGTTATGTTGATTTCAGTGAGGAGTATGATGGTGATTATGTTGATTTCAGTGAGGAGTATGATGGTGGTTATGTTGATTTCAGTGAGGCGTATGATGGTGATTATGTTGATTTCTGTGAGGAGTATGATGGTGATTATGTTAATTTCAGTGAGGAGTATGATGGTGGTTATGTTAATTTCAGTGAGGAGTATGATGGTGATTATGTTGATTTCAGTGAGGAGTATGATGGTGTTTATGTTAATTTCAGTGAGGAGTATGATGGTGGTTATGTTAATTTCAGTGAGGAGTATGATGGTGGTTATGTTAATATCAGTGAGGAGTATGATGGTGGTTATGTTAATTTCAGTGAGGAGTATGATGGTGGTTATGTTGATTTCAGTGAGGAGTATGATGGTGATTATGTTAATTTCAGTGAGGAGTATGATGGTGGTTATGTTAATTTCAGTGAGGAGTATGATGGTGATTATGTTGATTTCAGTGAGGAGTATGATGGTGGTTATGTTGATTTCAGTGAGGAGTATGATGGTGATTATGTTAATTTCAGTGAGGAGTATGATGGTGGTTATGTTGATTTCAGTGAGGAGTATGATGGTGATTATGTTAATTTCAGTGAGGAGTATGATGGTGGTTATGTTAATTTCAGTGAGGAGTATGATGGTGGTTATGTTAATTTCAGTGAGGAGTATGATGGTGGTTATGTTAATTTCAGTGAGGAGTATGATGGTGGTTATGTTGATTTCAGTGAGGAGTATGATGGTGGTTATGTTGATTTCAGTGAGAGTATGATGGTGGTTATGTTGATTTCAGTGAGGAGTATGATGGTGATTATGTTGATGATGTTGATGATGATGTTGATTTCAGTGAAGAGGATATTGGAGATTATGATGATGATGGTAGTCACGATGAGAAAGGGTAAAGTTATGAAGAGGTTGATAAGAGGATGATGGTAGTCATGGAAGAGATGGAAGAGCACAGGACTTCGACAAGCACAGATCCACGTCACTTCTTCGGATGATGGAAATGGGAGTTAAGATGGGCACGGCCAGAAATGAGAAACTTGGTGGCCGTGTAAGAAGACTTATCAACCAACATAGAACTGGAGTCGTCAGTCGCTGGACACTGAGGGAAATGCTGAGGAGGGGATCTGAGCACCTATGGACATGTTCGGAGTGCAATGATGATGACCCGCAAATAACTCAATAACTCAATAACTCAATAGCTCAATAACTCAATAGCTCAATAGCTCAATAGCTCAATAACTCACTAACTCACTAACTCAATAACTCACTAACTCAATAACTCAATAACTCACTAGCTCACTAGCTCAATAGCTCAATAGCTCAATAACTCAATAACTCAATAACTCAATAACTCAATAACTCAATAACTCACTAACTCAATAACTCAATAACTCAATAACTCAATAACTCAATAACTCAATAACTCAATAACTCAATAACTCAATAACTCAATAACTCAATAACTCAATGATGGTAGTCATGCTAGATTAGAGGAAGTAAGATTATGCAAATAGTAATAAGGAAAAGTCAAACATGGACCCTTACTAAATCACATTTAAGAAAGATCAATACATGTGAGATGTGATGCTTGAGAAAAGTAACAAACAACACAAGAAGAGATAGAATACCAGATGAAACTATAAGAAAAATAGTAGGAACAAAACCGTGTCAAGAATATATAGAACAACAACAACATAAATGGTTTGGCCACCTGGTCAGAAAAGAGCCCTTACCAATCACCATCAAGGGCGTTCTTCTGGAGAATGCATGGAAAAATACCCAAAAGAAGATGGATAGATGCAGTAACAGAGACATGTAACAACAAAGGAAAATCACTAATTTAGACAGTTCGAGCAGCTCAAGAACGACAAATGATATAAACCACAACACCTTTTAGGTATCAGTGAAAAGATAAAAGAAGAAGAAAGAAGAAGAATGATAAGGAAGATGTGAGTGATAAGAATCAAGAGACAGAGGGTGTAATGTTGAAGATGATGATGATAATGATGATGCAGAGAAGATGATGTTGCTACTGATAATTACAGGAGAAACTCTTAATTCTTGGTTTGTTTTCTCTCCACAGAGATTCTTCGTCCTAGAAAGAGGAATCCTGACCTATGCTAAAAGTAGCACTGATGTAAGCATTTTGTCTACTTGTGGCAATTTTCTTAAATATTTCTGTACAACTTGTCTTGGGGGGGGGGATAGAAAAAATGTGAAGCTGCAGTAAAGCTGACTGTATAGGAGAAATGAAAATTAATAGAAAAAATTTTATGGTTAAAGATTTATGTAATTAATGGACAACACAAATTTAAACGGCATTTCAGCTCAATAGGCCTTCAACAGGAACAACAGAACAGAAATGGAATCCTGTGGTCACTGACCAAGCAACTTAATGATTTAGACTTTGCTAATGATATAGATCTCCTAACACACAACCATCAACAGATGCAAGATAAAATGAGCATACTTGATGAGAGATCACAACAGCTAGGATTGAAGATTAATCGAGATAAGACCAACATTATGTGAATTAATGCAGTTGGCAATAACCAAATAAAATTAGGAGAAATGCCTCTACTAAACATACAATCTTACATATGTCTGGGCAGTAATATAGATAAAGAGGGGGGGAACAGAAAATAATACTAAAATAGGGATTTCAAAAGCAAGAGGAGCTTTTGTTGCACTGGGAAACATATGGAAGTCCAAAGAAATTAGGTTAAATACAAAAATAAAATGTACAAAACCAATGTTAAGTCCTATTATATGGCTGTGAAACATGGAGAACAACAAAATTGGCAATCATGAAAATACAGACTTTCATTAATGGATGCTTACGCAGATTAAAAGGATGGAAATGGCAGGACAAAATCACTAACATAGAATTATGGAAATGTACCAGTCAAATATCAGTGGATAAAGAGACACAGTGAAGACAATGGTGCTGGATAGGACACACACTGTGGAAGCCAACAGAGAGTATTACACAAAAGGCCTTTTTTTGGAATACCCAGGGGAAAAGACAAAGAGAAAGACCAAAGAATTCTTGGAGAAGACAGAAAGAAGCAGAGATGAAGATGATGGAGAAGACATGGAATGATCTTAAAAGAATGGCAAGAAACAGAATGACTTAGAAAGTGTTTGTTGAAGACTTATGCTCCACAGGGAGCTGAAAGGTAGAAGAAGAAGAAGTAACAACAAACAACACACACACACACAGATATGTAAATAAATAAGAATATCCCTACATGGCTAACTAATAATGAAGTATCTAAAACAAATTTGTTGTAAGGTTTGCTTCACAAACAAAATATCCCAAATTTGATTCAAAGTTTGACAAAAGAACTTGGTCCAACCAGCTATAAATGTGGACCTGACTTGATGAGATGGTTAAAAATTCAAATTTGCTGCATTAGTTAACTCTTTCCATACAGAAGCTTTGTATCGATGCTTCGGAAGAGATTTCAGAGACCAAATTGTTAAAGGTTTTAAGAAACAATATACATATTTATATTTATCTAACATATAACATATTATATAGATAATTGAACAAGGAATTAGATTTCACCAATACCAAGATGATACAAGACATGTAAAAAGAATATGGTTTGATGACGGTTCACACTAATCAAATTTAGAGTGACGCACTATGCAGCGAAACATACATGGCCGAAATCAGCATGGTATCTTTCAAAACATGGAAAGGGTTAAGTGAAGCATTAAATTATGTATTGTCAGTGTAAATAATACTTTATATTCATAAACTGGCTTACTCACATTGTAAATTTATTATTTATTTTAATTATCTTTTATTTGTACAGCGAACGAAAGATAGATAGATTTTATTTGTACAAAATTAACCACCCTTTTTGACTCTGGGGACGAGGGGAGGAGAAGAGGGGAGGTGGTGTCAATATTACATTGCGCTGAATTTTTTCTGTCTTATCAGGAAAGAGATGTTTAGTTTAGCCAACAAGTTATCCTCATTTTGCATCAGATTAATCCCATAGGTGCTCATATCTCCTTCTAAATATGCCCCACAATGTGCAGCAACTAAACAGAGGTAAAGGCAACAAGATGCGTAGAGATGCGAAGCTGCTGTAAAGCTGATGATAATAGCAATACTAAAAAAAGAAGAAAAAAGTGGTATGGTGACAGCTTTACGTGGTAATGGACGAAACAAAAGTCGACGTTTTGGCCAGGTAGGCCTTCATCTGGACGAACAACAAACACAAAAAAATATATATAAGGATATATTAACAAATCTAACTACATGGCGATAATAAGCTAGATACTCAAGAGAGGAAAATAAGCTAGATACTCAAGAGAGGAAAATAAGCTAGATACTCAAGAGAGGAAAATAAGCTAGATACTCAAGAGAGGAAAATAAGCTAGATACTCAAGAGAGGAAAATAAGCTAGATACTCAAGAGAAGAAAATAAGCTAGATACTCAAGAGAGGAAAATAAGCTAGATACTCAAGAGAGGAAATAAGCTAGATACTCAAGAGAGGAAAATAAGCTAGATACTCAAGAGAGGAAAATAAAAAAAGAGGTCACTTCCCTGTGTTCTTGAGCGTGGTCAGTCTTCAAATGAACTAAATTGATAGTAACTAAATAGTATCTAAACACCAGTGGTGTTGTGTTGGTTTACAAGCTTTCTTAGGCTTCCCATCTGTCATCTCCAACCTTGACATGATGTTTGTGTAGTCTGATAGTTGCAGATCTAGGATTTTTTTTTTTAGTTAGTTTTTTGTTCAGCATTCCTGGGGGGCATTGAAAATGTCTAATGCTCATTCACAACCCAACATCAGCCAAACTGGCAAGCCTACCAACCACACTCATTACCTTTGACACCTGCATGCCCTGCATCAACAACAAAGGGGTTCTCTTGACTCCATTCTCTGCCCAAGGTGTGAGCTATGGAAAAAAACATATAGCACTCTGATGGCACTGGTATCTATTCTTCACTGGGCTCTATGTCCTCAATTGAATACACCTGCTGAACAGTACCCACAAACAGCAGTCACGATTTTCCTATTTTTAACCTGCTGCATCTATAGTGGATAATGTGGGTCTGCACTGATTTGGAGGTAGGCATGTAAAGTGTTGTATTTACTCAACATTCCTCTATGGTGCAGAAACATAGACATTAAATAAGAAATCAGAGCAGAAAGTTGGAATTTTTTAAAAATGGATCTATAGAATAATGGGGGGATTTGCATGGAAGAAAAAGAAGACAAACAAGAAAGTTCTGAATCAGCTGAAAATTAAAACAAGAACTACTTAAGACAATTCCAAAAATACAATTGACACAACTGAGATTTTATGGAGGATGTAAAGAGACACAATGTCCTACTACAAGTTCGTTCGTTCGTTCGCTTTCGTCAGCTTTGACCTCTGACGAAGTCCCACCCACTCAATTTTGTGGGACTGAATTTTGCGTGTAAAGTCTGTTTTATCCCATTACAGGATGCCCCTCGCCATGCAGGCAGATTTACTCCGACTTCAGAGGTACTAATTTTTAGGGAATTAGTAAAACCCAGGTGTCCTCGCCAGGGTACGAACCCCGGCTATTGCCGTGGTAAGCCAACCGCCTATCGATTGCGCTAACCGGACACCCCCTACTACAAGTAATCTTGAAGGAGGGTAAAAGGTAGACAAGGCAACTTAAAACATCAAAAAATGGACAGGAACCTATGGCAACATACAACATTAAGGCAAGAGACAGAGTAAAGTGTGGTTAGTGAACTGGACTACAAAAGACAAGAGGTAGGGTTCCATCCCAACCGATGGTTTTCGGTTCACCCAGCCTTTAATGGTACCAGATTTTTTTCTGGGAAAGTAAAGTACCATGGGCGTAATACTGACAACATTACCCCAAAAACCATGTGCCATAGGTCTGTAAAATTTATGGTCACTAACACCATATTCCCTATACGCTACTTGGCGTGACGAGGGTACTTTTTTTAATGAAGTAAAGTGACGCTCCATGGTAGCTATAACCTTTGATGTGGAGGTCACACCCAGTGATTATGATGATGATATAACAATAACCACAGAAGACAAATAATAATTAATTAATATTGCTAAGAATTAATACTCTGAAGCGACAGATTAATGAATCATTTCAACCAGAGAGGTATGTTTAAAATACTGAAAAATTCACAAATAATCAACACAGTAAAAAAACAAAGAAACAACAGACCACCCTACTTCCGAATGTTGTAAACATACGTCTTTCCCTAAAATGATTCATCCAAACCAATTATTTTGTTGCCTCTGGATATATCTCAGAACTTCCGTTTCTCGTTTCCCCAACATTTTTTCTAATTTTTTTCATTTCTTGTTTTGAAATTAAAAACATAAAAATTAGATTGAAATTAAAACATTTAAGTAGTCATTATTTTTAAAAATATATTTTTCTGTAATTGTCAGGCCATTTTTTTGTCTTTGAAACTCATAGAGAATACAGAACTATAATTTGTAGGTCATGTATCCATTTCGCTTCCATTTCGGTGTTTGACTACAATAATAGGTTGAGAATCCCTGGTTTCAATGGATGCTGGTTAACATCAATGTCTGTTTTAAGTGTTTGTTAAGTGAAGTGGATTGAAGTGAAGTGAAGTGTAATAGAAACAGTGGGCCTGTCATTTGTATGCTAATGTTTGTTTCATGTTGATTTTCAAATGAGTTATATTGAGGTTGATTGTTTTTAATGCTTTTGTGAGTGAGTGAGTGAGTGCTAGTGAGTGAGTGTGAGTGAGTGAGTGAGTGAGTGAGTGAGTGAGTGAGTGAGTGAGTGAGTGAGTGAGTGAGTGAGTGAGTGAGTGAGTGAGTGAGTGAGTGAGTGAGTGAGTGTGAGTGAGTGAGTGAGTGAGTGAGTGAGTGAGAGTGAGTGAGTGAGTGTGAGTGAGTGAGTGAGTGAGTGTGAGTGAGTGAGTGAGTGTGAGTGAGTGAGTGAGAGTGAGTGAAGGTGAGTGAGTGAGTGGGTGGGTGGGCAGGTGGGTGAGTGAGTGAGTGTGTGGGTGAGTAGTGAGTGAGTAGATGAGAACTCTTAGGATTGGGTGAGTGGGTGTGATTGGATAAGTGAGTAGAAGAATGAGTAAGAGATTTGGTTGGATAAAATGGTTTAGGAGTGAGTGAGTGAGTGAATGAGTGATTGAGTGAGTGGATGGGTGAGTGAGTGAATGATTGAGTGAGTGAGTGATTGAGTGAGTGAGCGAGCGAGTGAGTGAGGGAGTGAGTGATTGAGTGAGCGAGTGATTGAGTGATTGAGTGAGTGAGTGAGTGAGGGAGTGAGTGATTGAGTGACATGATTTGTTATTATCTTGATGGTACTTGCCAACAATAACAGTCACTTATCACCAAAAAGATCTGCTTTTCAAGAGAAGCTTTGCCAGAGACCAGAGCTCTGTGGCTGGTATAAGAAGATTGCTCCATCAATACAGAACTGGTATTTTAGTCGCTTAACCCTAGTTTACGTTACCTATATGTAGACTAATGTACTACCAACCTTTACGTATGCGTGTGAAAGCTGGAAAACAACAAGTGATATAGAAACAAAGTTGAACGCATTCGAAAATAAATGTCTAAGGAAAATACTTGGTATGGCGTGGAATGAATTCAAAACAAACAAGGAAATTAGAGAAATCGCCAATCAACCACTAATATATTCAGTAATCAAGAAAAGATGATGGTCATATGTTGGACATGTGATGAGAAGAGATAATAACCGAATAGCAAAGCAAGCCCTCATATGGGAAACAACAGGTAGGAGAAAAAGAGGAAGACCCAGAGAGACACTGAGAAGAACATTGATGAGAGAGGCAAGAGCACAGGATTCGGCTCCCTCAATGAGATAGAGCTGCTTGCACAGAACAGAGACAAAATGGCGAGATTTGATAAAATATCTTTAAAAGAAAACTGCTAGAACAAAAATTCAGATAGGAGAAGGAGTATCTTGGTCTTCGCCCTATAAGCCGGCTACGGCTTGAAAGGTCAATAGATAGATAGATATGTAGACTCTCTCTTATATGATACAGTAGTAAAAATTCATCATCATCAAGTACAATGCCTACTGGTGCAGGCGATCATGTCTCTCCACAACTTTCGATCTCGACAGTTATTTATCATTTCTGTTGTTGACCTTCTGCCAAGCCACTCTCTTAATCTGTCTGATATCTTTTTTCTTTGCTTCCCTCAATCTCTTCGTCCCTCAGTTTTCCCAGTTGTTGCAATACATATCAGCTGTTCCTTTCTCATTGCATGGCCAAAAAGATGATGATTGTTTCTTCCTAATATTGGAAATTAGTTCTCTTTCTGCTGTTTGCCTGTTTCAGAACACTTTCATTACTCTTCTTAGCTGTCAATGGTATTCTCAACATTCTTCTGTAAAATCACATTTCTACAGCCTCCAGTGATGATCTTGTCTGTTGTCCTATAGTCCATGATTCACATCCATATGTTAAGACTGGCTCTACATAACATTTAAGAACTCTTTCTTGTTTCTTTTATAAATAGATATAGTAAAAATTACTACAACTTAAATGTAACATTTTAAGTTTGGACAATCAAATTCTCTTTGAAGTTTTGATATACATCAGTGTGTTTACCCAAGACCATTATGGATCAGATGCGAAAATCATTTCCTGATTTACGGTTGATCTTTAGTCCGAATCTCGACCACAAGGCCCCCACCAGCTGCTGTTGTTTATTCCTACTGCAAACATAAACTGTCAGTTCAGCCTGTATATTCGGCGCCCTCATGGGGCTGTTTGCTTCGCTGACAGTCCTGTGTTAGAAAGGTTTCTTTGATGTCACACCGACTGCCGAGGAAATAAAAAACAAATGTCTTAAAATCAGCAGAATTGTAAATATAAACCACTAATCTTTTATGATACCGGAGAAATGTTTCCCTGACAAATTACCAAATTCCCCCAAAAAATATTTAATAAGGTGGTTAATTCTACGACAGTATCATAATCTAGGGGGGGGCCATGATAGCTCAGTGGTTAGTGAACTGGACTACAAAGGACAAGAGGTAGGGCTCCATCCCAACCGACGGCTTCCGGTTCTATCTATCTATCTATTGACCTTTCGAGCCGTAACCGGCCCATAGGGCGTAGACCAAGATACACCTTCTCCTATATGAATTTTTTGTTCTAGCAGTTTTCTTTTAAAAATATTTTATCAAATCTCGCCATCTGTCTCTGTTCTGTGCAAGCAGTTCTATCTCATTAAGGGAGCCGATTCCTGCTGCTCTTGCCTAGATATATAGAAACAAAGTTGAACGCATTCGAAAATAAATGTCTATGGAAAATACTTGGTATAGCATGGAACGAATTCAAAACAAACGAGGAAATTAGAGAAATCGCCAATCAACCACTAATATCTTCCGGTTCACCCAGCCTTTAACGGGTAGCAGATTTTTTTCTGGGAAAGTAAAGCGGCACGGGCGTAATACCGACCACATAACCCTAAAAATCATGTGCCGAAGGTCGGTAAAATTTATGGTCGCTAACACCATATTCCCTATATGCCACTTGGCGTGACGGGGGTACTTTACTTTTTTTTTTTTTTTTTACATAATCTAGGGTTAATGTCACATGATTTGCTAAAACGGAGATCCAAGCACTTATGGATAAATTGTTTGATGTGCTAGGACATTTATCTGATAATTAACACATTTGCTACCATTAGATTTCAAAGTCGTGGCTGCGCCATTTTTCAGAATAAAAAAAAAACGTGAAACAACAGCAATAAAATAAAAATTAAAATTGATCTAAAACAGGAGTTTTGTTTGCGATAATTTATTTATGAAATAGAAAAGCAGGTAATAAGAGAATTACACAGTTTTAGCGGAATAATTGCGAAACCTGTGATAAGTTAAACAATGCAGCTAATCTAATCCAATCTAAATCAACTAAAGCATCGCTGACAAACAACTGTGACCAGTAACTCATAGTCACTCATACCAGACAACTTATTAAATATTTCTGCAGCAGGAGTCGGCTCCCTCAATGAGATTGAGATGCTCGCACAGAAACAAATGGCGAGATTTGATAAAAGATCTTTGCAAGGATTGTGACTGCTAGAATGAAAAAAAAAAATTTTATGAAAGAGAAAGAGTATTTGGGTCAATGCCCAATGGGCCGGCCACGGCTTGAAAGGTCAATAGATAGATAGACATCCATAATTCCTGTATACCACTTGGCGTGACTGGGCTTTTCATCATCATCATCATCGAGTGCCTTCTCCGCTACAATGGAGCGCCATTCTGCTCTGTCTATTGCTTTGATGGTGCAGGTTGTTATAGGCTGATTTGTCCATCTTTTGATGTTACTCGTCCATGTTAGTCTTGGTCTGCCTCTGCCTCTTTTACCTTGTATTTTCCCCGCCAGGATTACTTTTATTAGGCTGTTGTGTCTTTTAACATGGCCCAAAAATCGCATTTGTCTTGTTTGAATAGTGCATAGTAGTTCTCTTTTCATTTTTAGTTGTTTTAAGACTTCATCGTTTGTTTTCTTTTCTTTCCATCCAATTCTACCTATTCTTCTATATATCCACATTTCAAAGGCTTCAATTCTCTGTTCTGTTTTCTTGTCTAATGTCCATGTTTCTGCACCATATAAAAATATTGAGAAGGTGTAACATTTTGCTATTCTTAGTTTTAGCTCTGCTGTTATTTGTTTTGATGTTAGTATGTTCTTCATGACATTAAAATTACTTTTTGCCATTCCTATTCTTTTATTTATTTCAGTTGTATATTTTCCATCACTGGTTATAGTATGTCCAAGGTAGTTGTAGTTCTGAACTGTCTCCAGGTCTATTCCTTCTATTTTGATATCCACTTGTGGGTTTTTAACTTACTTTATTTATGTCTGTGGACAGATCCAGAAAGGCAAATACCACGGAATTATGGACATTGGTCTGGCAGTAATTACATACAAACAACATAGCCAGTTGCTGGACATAGATGCTGAGGAGCAGGTTCATCATATTAAGGTGATCTTCTTCAACAACTTTCTCACCACATTTTCTTTCATTTTATAACATTTTGTTATTTAATGTTTTGTTATAGTTTGTGTTTTATCTGTTGTTACTGCTATAATTTGTCTGTTATTTTAACAAAATGTTGTTTTGTTCTTTCTGCTTTTTTCCACATTTATTTTTATCTGTTATTTCTATAGTTATCTAGAATTATTTTTGTCTGTTGTTTCTGTCTGTTTCTATGTTTCTTTTTATTTTTTCCATCTTTATCTGTATTAATTCTTAATTATTTTTTTTATCTTTATCTACATTTATTTTAATTATTTTTATTTCTATCTCTATTTATATTTATTTTGATTGTTTTCTTTTTTTTTTAATATTTATTTTTAGTTGATAGTCTATCTTTATCTGCATCTGTATTTTAAGCTATTTTATTATTATTATTTGCTATTTATACCTTACCTTATGTACATATATTTTCATGTTTTCTGAACAATTGTGCATTGAAACTAGTTTTTTGAAACTGCTGTACAGGTCTCTGAACTAGTTTACATCATTTTAACTTAGAGGATATTTTTGTGTCCTACAACCAGTGATGGAAAATGTACAATTGGAATAAACAAAAGAGTAGGAATGGCAAAAAGTAATTTTAATGTCATGAAAAGTATACTAACATCAAAACAAATAACACCAGGGCTAAAACTAAGAATAGCAAAATGTTACATCTTCTCAATATTCCTGTATGGTGCAGAAACATGGACATTAGACAAGAAAACAGAACAGAAAATTAAAACCTTTTGAAATGTGGATTTATAGAAGAATAGGTAGAATTGGATGGAAAGAAAAGAAAACAAACGATGAAGTTTTAAAACAACTAAAAATAAAAAGAGAACTACTAAATACAATTAAGACAAGACAAATTACATTTTTGGGACACGTTAAAAGACACAACAACCTACTAAAAGTAATATTGGAAGGAAAAATACAAGGTAAAAGAGGCACAGGCAGACCAAGACTAACATGGACGAGTAACATCAAAAGATGGACAAGTCAATCTATGACAACCTGCAATATAAAAGCAAGAAACAGTGGAATGGCGATCCATGGTAGCCAACCTTCGTTGTGGTGGCGGCACTCGATGATGATGATGATGATGATGATGATGATGATTAATAATCTGGTTCTAGACATCTGGTGATAACCAACCCCCATATTTCAGATGTAATTTCTTCAACATTATATTTTAATGCCTTTGGTGTCACTGACAAGCATTACCATCATGCAGCATGAAAATAAACAGGACAAATCTGAAACAAGTGCAACGCTTCAAATACTTGGGCACAATAATAATATCAGATGGAAGATGCACCACAGAAATAAAAAGCAGAATAGTTCAGGCCAAAATAGCATTTCAGAAAATGAAAAATATCTTGTGTAACAAATCTATGTCAATAGAGTGGGAGCCGCGATAGCTCAGTGGTTAGTGAACTGGACTACCACGGACAAGGAGTAGGGTTCGATCCCAACCGACGGCTTCCGGGTTCACCCAGCCTTAAATGGGTACCGGATTTTTTTCTGGGAAAGTAAAGCAGCACGGGCGTAATAACGACCACATTACCCCAAAAATCATGTGCTGAAGGTCTGTAAAATATAGGGTCACTAACACCATATTTCCCTATACGCCACTTGGCGTGACGGGGGTACTTTACTTTTACTATGTCAATAGAAGGGAGAAAAAGAGTTCATCGGTGCTTTAATAGAACCAATTATGACCTATGGAAGCGAATCATGGACAGCAGACAAACAAATGAAAAGACAATTAGAGGCCACAGAGATGGGGCTTCTCAGAAGAATGTGGAAAGTTCCCTGGACAGCTAAAAAAGATCGATGAGGAAATTCTCAAAGAGACCAACACAAAAGGGAGTTCCTCAGAAACATCAGAAAGAAACAATCAACATTTTTCGTGCACATCACGGGAAGAGGAGAGAAAAGTTGGAATACTTCGTTATAAATGGCAAAATACAGGGAAAGAGAGATTCTGGACGATAATGAGAGAAAATACTAGATAGCTTGGTGTCATAGCATGGAAAACAGTCAAAAACTGAACTGTCATCATGTACAGTAGATAGAAGGTTTTGGAAGGATATAATCGCCTATGCCAACAGGTATGGTACATGATAATGATGCCACTGACATTAGATATTTTTGGTCCACAGGTGAAAGAAAAACCCTTGTTTCAAGAACTGCTAAAGAAGCTGCAACACCATCGCCTCTATCGTCAACATGAACTTGTCTATGGAGCTAAAGATGTTTCTAGACTTACAGAGATTACCTCCCCTGCTGAGGAAATGCCTAAACTTACAAGTAAAAATGTGTACTATAGTACAAATAATATCCCTTTTCAACTAATATTCTTTTGCACTTTAGGTTTATTATTCTGGTTTACTTTAATTATTTTTTTTTTTATGTGAATGCCTGTTTTAATATGTTTAGTGTTTAATTTCATGCTTTTTTTTTTTTTTTAAAACAATAAATGCTTGAAACATAAATACTCTTTTTCATATTGTGTGGAAAAGAATATTTGAGCTTGGGTGCTTCTTTTTGAATGTTTAGTGGCTTTAGTATTCTTCTTGGAATATTTTTTGCCTGAATGTTTAGTGTCTAGAATAATCATCATAAAAATGTTTATTGTTTTAGATTTTTTTCACATGCCTAGTGTCTTTTATATTCTTCTTGGAGTGTTTCGATATATAGAAGAGTCTTCATATAATTTTGTATCTTTATTGTTCTAATATTTAGTGCCCTATACTTTAGGAAAATACTCGGTGTCTTGAATATTCTTCTACAAATGTTTAGTGTCTTAATTACTCTTCTTCTGATATTTAAATATTCTTTTCAAATACTCTGTCTCAAGTATCCTTTTTCAAATATTTAGTGTCTTAAGTATCCTTTTTCAAATATTTAGTGTCTTAAGTATCCTTTTTCAAATATTTAGTGTCTTAAGTATCCTTTTTCAAATATTTAGTGTCTTAAGTATCCTTTTTCCAATATTTAGTGTCTTAAGTATTTATTTCAAATACTTAGTTTCTTAAGTATCCTTTTTTCCAATATATAGTGTCTTAAGTATTTTTTTTTCAAATACTTAGTTTCTTAAGTATCCTTTTTCAAATATTTAGTGTCTTAAGTATCCTTTTTCAAATATTTAGTGTCTTAAGTATCCTTTTTCTTGGAGGCCACAGAGATGGTATTTCTCAGAAGAATGTTGAAAGTTCCCTGGACAGATAAAAAGACCAATGAGGAAGTTCTCAAAGAGGCCAACACAAAAAGGGAGCTCTTAAAAAACATCAGAAAAAAGCAATCAACATTTTTCGGGCACATCATGAGAAGAGGAAAGTTGGAATACTTGGTTACAACTGGCAAAATAAAAGGAAAAAAAGATCGCGGATGACAAAGAAAGAAAATACTGGATGGCTTGGTGTCATGGCATGGAAAACAGTCAACAACAGAACTGATATGATGCACTGTGGATAGAAGATTGTGTGGAGGGACATGATCACCTACGCCAACCGGTAGGGCACATGATGATGATGATCCTTTTTCAAATATATAGTGTCTTAAGTATCCTTTTTCAAATATTCAGTGTCTTAAGTATCCTTTTTCAAATATTCATTGTCTTAAGTATCCGTTTTCAAATATTCAGTGTCTTAAGTATCCTTTTTCAAATATTCAGTGTCTTAAGTATGCTTTTTCAAATATTCAGTGTCTTAAGTATTCTTTTTCAAATATTCAGTGTCTTAAGTATCCTTTTTAAAATACTCATTGTCTTAAGTATCCTTTTTTTTCAAATACTTATTGTCTTAGGTATCCGTTTTCAAATACTCATTGTCTTAAGTATCCTTTTTCAAATACTCATTGTCTTAAGTATCCTTTTTCAAATATTCAGTGTCTTAAGTATCCTTTTTCTAATATTCAGTGTCTTTTCAAATATTCAGTGTCTTTTCAAATATTCAGTGCCTTTCAAATATTCAGTGTCTTATGTATCCTTTTTCAAATATTCAGTGTCTTATGTATCCTTTTTCAAATATTCAGTGTCTTATGTATCCTTTTTCAAATTATTCATAGTCTTAAGTATCCTTTTTCAAATATTCAGTGTCTTTTCAATTATTCAGTGTCTTATGTATCTTTTTTCAAATATTCAGTGCCATTTCAAATATTCTGTGTCTTTTCAAATATTCATTGTCTTTTCAAATATTCAGTGTCTTATGTATCCTTTTTCAAATATTCAGTGTCTTTTCAATATTCAGTGTCTTTTCAAATATTCAGTGTCTTATGTATTCTTTTTCAAATATTCATTGTCTTAAGTATCCTTTTTCAAATATTCAGTGTCTTTTCAAATATTCCTTGTCTTTTGTATCCTTTTTCAAATATTCAGTGTCTTATGTATCCTTTTTCAAATATTCAGTGTCTTATGTATCCTTTTTCAAATATTCAGTGTCTTATGTATCCTTTTTCAAATATTCATTGTCTTATTATATTTTTCAAATGTTTAGTGTCTCAAGTATACTTTTTTCAAATATTCAGTGTCTTAAGTATCTTTTTCAAATGTTTAGTGTCTTTAGTATACTTTTTCAAATATTCAGTGTCTTAAGTATCTTATTTTTAAATGTTCTGTGCTTTAAATATTCTTTTCTCAAATATTCAGTGTCTTGAATCTTCCTCTTAAAATATTTAGTGTTTTGATTTTTTCATTTTCAAATGTTTCGTATCCTGATATTCTTCTTCAAGTATTTAATATCTTAAATATTCTTGTTTACAAGCTCAGTGCCTTAAATATTATTTTAAAATATTCAGTATCTTAACACTTTGCGTTCCTGATTATTTATCTGATTTGAACTGAATTATCTGACTTAGATTTGTGGAAGCTTGATGATGTCAGCAACGTACAAATTCTGTAAAGATTGAAAACTTATGCTTTTAAATAAAGCATATAATATGAGATGTCAAATTAAAGAAGGTATATTGCAAAACATGGAAATAATATTTGTACGACATAAAATCATCGGGGTAAGCATTTAAAAGTTGAAGAAAGAGGAAAATGAAAGTTGAAAAATAAAAAAATGTTACTGACTGTTCAATCACAATACAATGAAATATAATAATGTAAACATACTATTTCTTTTGGAAATTTAGTATACTTACTTTTCACAGCTGTTGTAGTGTTTCAAATAACCCATTGGGAAATAGGGTTTCATCCATTTTTCCCTTGGAAGTCGTGAAAACATGACATAAAACACACAAATGCTAAAAAGCACAATCCAAGATACACTTTATAAATCAACTGTATTCCCAACACATGAAAGCGTTCAGAAGTGGATATGTAGCAGGGGAAACCACTCTTCTATACAATAAACTACTATAGAAGACTTTTAAAAAAATAGATATACAGGAGAGTTATTGAGACTTTTCACAAGAGCCGGAAAGAGCATTATTGAGAAGCGAAAGGCAAAGGGACTGCACCAGTGTGAGCATTACTGGGAGGGCAAAGAGTTAAATTTTCATTTTTAGATATTTATGGTTATGGTTATGATTAGTTGAAGGCCCTGGTTTCACAGCAAACGAATTAAAATCCATAATTGCTCAACTCCCGTGCCAGTGGAATCATCTGAATTAAAACTCATCTCATTGAAGGATCCAAACAAAGAAAGGCAGCTGTAATCCCCATCATAGCAGGCACAGCACATGCCAAAAGGCTTAAGTTCAAGTGACACCAAAAGTGAACACAGCTGAACTGTCCTTCATCATATGATATCATCATTCATTGTAAGCAATCGGAATATTGAAACACGATCCGGATTAAACACACAGCTCACAGTGTACACAGAGCACTAAACTCAATAGCTCTAGCAGCAAGCCTGACTTGGAATATGTGGAAATTGCAACAAGGAACACTTTTCAGACTGAGCCTCAATGGTTCCTGCTGCCTAGCTGCCATATTGACAGGAAGTCCCTTTAGATATTTATTTTATATAATATTCATATTTATTAGTTAAGGTACATCAATTTAAGGTGAAGTGCTGTCATAAATCGTAGGCATACTTTCTTATTTACTATTAATTGATAAGTCAGGCATGAAACAAATATAAGTTAATTCTGTCTAAGATAATTCTAAATTTTGTATCATTAGTTAACAGATATTATGAAGAAATTGGAAGGAACGGACTGGGAGCAGACAGCAATATCTTGAAACGACTATACGTAGGTAGAGTAAGACCAGTCCTAGAGTATGGCCTGGGCTACAGCTTCCAAATCACACCTTAGCAAAATTAACAGAACACAAACCAGGCTGCCCGTATCATCACTGGTGCTATGAAATCAAATCTTACCTTAGAAGACAGGTGGAAAACTAAAGTAATGCAACAAGCGGAAAAATATAAAAGGCTCTCTAACCACCCCATGCACCAAAGAATATCTGGTTTCGTAAAAGGAAGACTAAAGACGAGAAACTTCTCTGCAATCTCTAAAGAACTGGCAACTAGTGACCCAGTACTGTCCCAAACAATGCCGAAACCCATAAGCCCATCTGGTATGACTCCTCATGGGAAACACAAAATACCAGAACTTAAGGAAGACATAATTGGAATCATGAAAAAAGGCACCCAAACAGACACAGAGAGAAAACACATAGCAGAAAAACACACAAATGACAACTACATGACTCCTGGTCACATATATATACAGATGACTCTGCTACAAATGCCACAAGAATGGAGGAGAGGAGTGTTCTTGAGGCTGAATAACCAGGAAGAGATCACCAAGTCAATAGCTACTGGGAAATTCTCAAACAACTTTAAAGCAGAGACTGAAGCCCTCAAAGACGCTGCAAAACTGGCTATCCAATACAAAAATAACATGCACAAGAAATTGGTGATACTGACTGATGCTTTGTCAGTCCTAACAGCGCTAAAAACCCCCAGGAACAGTGAGCTAGATGACCTGAGAACAATCCTAGACCAACTGTGCAATAACTTCCAGAGAGTGGTCATGCAGTGGATACCATCACACTGTAATATACACAGAAACGAATACGCAGACAAATTAGCTAAAGAGGGAGGGAGGTTACCACAAGAGAACCATCTGGTCAGTTACGATGAAGCCAAATCCATCATCAAAGGCCAGTATCATGAAAAATGGAAACAAGAACACCCAAAGTATAACGAGAGATGGATACCTCCAACTATCAAGGAGGGATCAAGTCATCTTACTTTGCCTACGCACTGGCCACAACAGAATGAGAAACCACATGTTCACCAAATTCAAAATAGGAACTACCAGCCAATGCCACTGCACACTGGACAACATGACAGCAAAACATGTTCTACAGGACTGCCCCCCAGTACACAGACCTTAGAAGGACAATGTGATCCACACCCACCTCCCTGGAAGAGAAACTATATGGGGCAACCGAATCACTTAAACAGACAGCTGTCTTCATAAGAGAGTTCGGAATCCTAGTCTGAATGAGCCATGATCACAGAAGAAGAAGAAGTAGTATCATTAGTAATTAATTTTATTTCATTTTTAAGAAAGATAGCCTCAAAATTAAGAAGAAATGCTGCATGGGACTGAACTTTCATGTCAGTTTGTAAGCACAGCGATTTATGTTATAAATCTGGCAACAATTTTGTGCAGATGCAAACTTGCCAGAGCTGGCACTACAGCATCCACTCAAGCAGGAAATCATTCGGCAGGCGAGCTTTAAAGACGGTCAAGGTCGGGTTCTTGCTTGGCTGTTGGGGTCAACCGGCTTTGAGCAGAGTGGTAAAAGTAGGTCATCTTGTATTGAAATATATGTGTGTGTTTGCTTTTTCTATGCTGGTTTACATTTAATGCTGTCATACATTTCATATTGGCATAAATCTTGCATAAATCTTGTTCAGTTTTACATTTTGGGCTGTCTTTCTTGCACGCCGTAAACATTTTTTTTTTCCGCTGAGTAAATAGACTTTACATTTTGTTCTGTCACACACATTTTATGTTTTACATGTACTTTTTATCCTGAGTTAAACTTGTCTGTTTTTGTATTTTATATTGTTTTACAATTTTACACTTTACGTTGTATTTTAATCTATACAATTTTGTGCTGCAACTTGTGTCACAGTCTATGTATGTTCAAATTGTATATTGATTTTGTATGTACAATACTGTTTTATATATCATGCTGTCTTAGCGCTGGACACCTTCGTAAAAACAACAAGCTCAAAATAAACAATTTTTTGGAATTAAAGTTTGCCGCAATCAAACATTTTCCCCCCCTCTTTTTCTATACCTTCCTAATTATTACTTCTTGTGACCTCTAAGTGTTGGATTTCTTTCCTTTGATGTTCGATCAAACGCCAACGCACTTCGTAAAAAAGTACGACACTATCGTAAAAATGGGGCTTTTATTATTTTTTTTATAAATTTGGCAGATTTTCAAGAATTTGTTTCTTTTTCTTATGAAATCTCTGATATGAGAAAATTAGTCAGCTAAAATATATATAAATTTAAAGTTATACTTAACTGGCGCAAGATCCAAAAAATTCCCTGCGAGTAGATAACTGAGAGCCAAATGGGATGCATGAGGGGAGTAAATCTTTAGAAGGATCTTGCGTCAGTTATCTATCTATCTATCTATTGACCTTTTGAGCCATAGCCAGCCAATTGGGTGTAGACCAAGATACTTCTTCTCTTATCTGAATTTTTATTCTAGCAGTTTTCAATTATTTTAAAGATATTTTATCAAATCTCGCCATTTGTCTCTGTTCTGTGCAAGTAGATCTATCTCATTGAGGGAGCCGATTCCTGCTGCTCTTGCCTCTCTCACCAATGTTCTTCTCAGTGTCTCTCTGGGTCTTCCTCTTTTCCTCTTATCTGTTGTTTCCCACATGACGGCTTGCTTTGGTATTCGGTTATTATCTCTCCTCATCACATGTCCAACATATGACCATCGTCTTTTCTTTGTTCCTGAAGATATTAGTGGCTGATTGGGGATTTCTCTAATTTGCGTCAGTTAACTCTTGCGTCAGTTATCTCTCGCTTTAATTTTATAAATATTTTAGTATGTTTGGAGTGCAATGATGATGACCCGCAAATAACTCAATAACTCAATAAATATTTTAATTTACTAACTTTCATATATTATCTATTTTTATCCTCCGATATGTAGCACATCTCCTTCCATTTCACCATTTCATCTCTTATTCCTCCTTTTTATTACTCTTTGATTTACCTGTCTCTCCTTGATTTACCTGTCTCTCCTTGATTTACCTGTCTCTCCTTGATTTACTTGTCTCTCCTTGATTTACCTGTCTCTCCTTGATTTACCTGTCTCTCCTTGATTTACCTGTCTCTCCTTGATTTACCTGTCTCTCCTTGATTTACCTGTCTGTTGTTGATTTACCTGTCTGTCCTTGATTTACCTGTCTCTCCTTGATTTACCTGTCTCTCCTTGATTTACCTGTCTCTCTTTAATTTACCTGTCTCTCCTTGATTTACCTGTCCTGCACATCCTAGATGTAGTGAAGTTATTTTTATTTCGTTCGTTTGTGTTGTCCTCATTTTCTGAGGAAGTCCGTAGGCATGATGAAAAACATCAGTATTTTATTGTGTTCCTTTTTTGTAAAGCTGTCACCATATCATGTAGGAGTGTATGTTACACCCCACTACATGCTTCTGCTACCAGCTTTACAGCAACACTGCAATTATTTGCCCGCCCCCTAACTATTTCTTGCGTCTATCATTGCAGGCTTGCAAGCTTGTCAGAATGATATCAATGAGCTGCAACAATTGCTGGAGAAGATTCAAACAATGCCCATTGCAACAGATTCTGGTTTGGAGGTAGGACCCTTCGTAAGTAACCAGAGCTACAAACAGCTTTATAACAAGTCTGCTTGATTAGTTTATTTATAATTTATCAGCTGCGTATATATACATCATCGTAATGTTAACAACTGTAAATTTACACAACTAACATAGTGCATTTCTGCATTAAATAATTAGTGCCTCAGTAAACTCATTCAAATAACAACAGAACCAGATAGTGCTGTTCTGATTTATTTTTATTTTATTTATTTTTTTTAATTTAAATTGTTTGACTTTTTTTTTAGCGCAGATTTTTAAATGAAGAAAAAATAGCAATTATATAATTTTTAAAATATAAATGTAGATTTCATCATTTTATCAGCTATAAATTTACATCTAACATCTAACATAGATTCTTATTTCATTGTTCTTTTTTTTTTTTAAATGTATTAATTTAATATTTTTCTTTGGTACTAGCATCAGTAAATAGCTTGTGAGAAAATAAAATCCTCTGTGTGTCTTTATTTTCTTTTGCAGTGTGTGATGTAGTTCTTTCTATCTTGTATTTTAAGTAGGTTAATTCATCTTGCCAAATTCTTTTCAGCCCCTTTTGAGCACCGTTGTTGTCTAAGACTGAAGAAAAAGAAAGAGTTATTTTGTTTTGTTTTTAAACAAATGGAAGAATTTTGTACAGAGATAAGGATAATTATAAATATTATCTCGGCTGCAAATGTTGCCGCCTACCCCCGTTTTAATTTGCATGTTACTTGTCTTAAACTGTTCATTATTTTTTGGGGAGTTGATGTTTTTTTTTAAATTAATAAATTGTTAAAACTCAGATGAATTTAGTATTACAAAATAAATTGTTAAAACTCAGATGTATTTAGTATTACAAAATAAATTGTTAAAACTCAGATGAATTTAGTATTACAAAATAAATTGTTAAAACTCAGATGAATTTAGTATTACAAAATAAACTGTTAAAACTCAGATGAATTTAGTATTACAAAATAAATTGTTAAAACTCAGATGAATTTAGTATTACAAAATAAACTGTTAAAACTCAGATGAATTTAGTATTACAAAATAAATTGTTAAAACTCAGGGAAATTGATGAAACCTAGAAAATTAAGCCATTCAGATTGAACATGGTTGGTACAGTTTTATTATTTAAAGAAGAAAAAAATGTTCTGGTACATAATAGCAAAAAATGTATAAATTATATTTTCTTATCTGTCTTTATAATCACACAACTCTTTCAGGGGCCCTTTTGGGTGCCAACATGATGCTTTGTTCACAATTTTTTCTTTGTTCACCCCTTTTATTCAGTCTTGTCTTTGGTTCCAATTTTTTCAACGCCCAGTCTTGGATAATGTGGTGGAACGAAGATAGCCTTAAATCACATCGTGCAAGTCTGCTGCAAAGCTGGATCTATCTATCTATCTATCTATCTATCGATCTCCTGAAATATTATCTATATCTGCAATGTTATTTCCTGTATAAATTTTACTGTCTTTTGTAATTCTTGCAGTAGCCCATATAGCTTTGTCTGTAGTGTTGTATCTATGGGCCAATGGATTTTCCTTAGTCTACTATATTCAGTGTAGTCTTGAAGTATGTGTTCAGCAGTCTGGGGCTCCTGTCCACATGTACAAGTAGTTGAGGTCTTGAATTTTGTATACATGTGACTATGGAGTCGATTGTGTCTTGTTCTGAGGCGTATAATGATAACTTGTTCATATCTATTTATATTATGTGAGGCATCTTGGTTTGGGGCTTGTGGTCCTCTGATTGATTTGATTATTTGTTTCTTATGTATGTAACCGATGCATCTGGTTGTGTGCCTGTTGCACCTTCCTTTGCCAACTGTTCCGCTTTCTCATTTCCTGGTATTCCACAGTGAGATGGGATCCACTGCAGGGCAACCCTGTGGTGCTTGCAGAGTTCAGTCAATAAGGTCTGCATATGTGGCAATTTTCTGGATTGTAGGCAAAGCTGGATGAAATATGGAACAACAAAAATATAAAACTGTAGAACTAAACTTGCTAAAGTTACTGTGTAACTGTAAAACTAAAACTCTGTATGCAGGCAATGGATAGAGTCATTGCACAAGTAAAAAATATGTAGGGTCATCTTTGTCTATATCCCTGTATATGTGGGAATATGAGGAAATGAAAGAGTGGACAGGTTGGCTAGCTGCGCTGTTGTTGAAGACGGTCAACCTATGAATTGGACGGACATCATCACTGCCCTCTGAAATGTGGGAAGGGCACAGGACTTCGACAACCATGAGTCTACGTCACTCCTTCAGATGAAAGAGATGGGAGTTAAGATGGGCACAGCCAGAAATGAGAAACTTAGTGGGTGTATAAGAAGACTTATCAACCAATACAGAACTGGAGTCGTCAGTCACTGGACACTGCGGGACTTGCTGAGGAGGGAATCCAATCTCCTATAGGCATGTTCAGAGTGCAATGATAATGACCTGCAAATAACTCAATAGCTATCTCAGAAAGTAGGGATGCCTAATTTGATACCGATCACACTGTTTCCAATGTTCCATAGGTTCATGTTTTTTATGGCCAGTCCTTGGTTTTGGTGTTCCCATAGAGTTTGTTTTATGGCTCATTGTGCCATATTTTGATCTCTGTACTTTCTTTTTTGTGGTCAAATCAGTTTTATCTTTTGATTCTTTATGTATTCACCAGCAACAATTGTTCAGATGCTTTTTCTTAATTCGTCAAAACTGATCCTATCTCTCAGCCATATCCTGTCATCCGTCGAACACATTTAACTTTGATGTTGTTTATTTCTCTGCTTGTTCTTGAGTCGAGCGTCAAAATCTGGTAGAGCAAGTTTAAAATAACAATTGTTTTGCAGAGTGCCAGTTTTTTCTTCTATAGTCATTATTTGTTGAACATCAATGGCCCATATTCATGTAGTGCCGATGGTCTAAGAGAAATGTGGACCTTAGCACCATATTCTGTATAGATTACAAGACACAAGCAGGTACCATTAACATTTTTTTACAAACATTTTTTTTTTTGCACACAAAAAAGTACAATTTAGCAAAATTTTAATAAATATTTATAATTTACCCAGCAATATTTTAGCAAATATATTTTAAGAGATTTTGTTTCTTTTGATAATCACATTTGTTTTTAGAAATAGTTAATGCTATTTTGGCATCTTTCATGTTCATTGCAGTCGTCTAATCAATCTCGGACACATATTTTAAAATTAAATGTTAACTAGTTAACAACAAGTGTTAATTAAATGTTAACTAATTAACAACAAGTGTTAATTAAATGCTAGATCATTTTTATCATGAATTAAATCTTCCAACCTTGAGTGCTATCAGTTTCCTGTTTGACACCTAGCAGCATGGCGTACAATTTCTATCTTTTCACTACTGTCATGGCTTTGAAATCATTATCCCCACTGCCTGTTTGGCTTGTGAAAACGTTTTACTCAACTAAGTCTATTACCTGATAATTTTAAACCATTGCATGGTTAAACATGTGTGCCAGGAACTCTTATATTTGTATTTTGAGGTGTTCAATGTTTGTTGTGGACATGTGCCTGATTGCCAGGTGGGGGTCAAAGGTGTTTTATGTTCAAGAGGGAGAGGGAGAGAATTAATTATTGACATCAATTTTTGGCAAACTCTAGAAATTTAAACAAATGTCTTAATAGATAGTTTTGTTTTAAATCTATAGTTGTTGTTATTTATGAAAGAGTGGTTGAGTGGTTTGTGTGCTCACTTCCTAATCAGACGTATCTGGGTTCAATTTCCAGAAGTTGTGACTTTTTTTTTCCGGGCCAACAAGGCTCTTTCACTGTGTCCTTTTTAGGCATGAGCTCAGGCAGAAGAAAAATAAGAGACCAATTGTTGCCCATGTAGCATGTTTTTTTCTATCCACGCAGCGGAGCGATCTAAAGGTCTGACCAGGGCCAGAACAATTTGGTGCCAGCTGTGTTGCAGGAGTTGCCAGAGCAATGTTGAAATCAGCACTGAACCAGTGACTGGAACTTGTGGGACTTGTTAAGGAGGGGATCTAAACACCTATGATCTGAACACATATTTGGAGTGCAATGATGATGACCCACAAATAACTCAATAACACAGGACCTCCTGTTTTTCATTTCCAGAGAGGGCTTGACATTGGATCTAACTACCCAAAGAGCAGAGGAGAAAACCGTGAATTCATGTGAAGTGAAAAATTCCCACTGCCTGCAGCAGGATTCAAACCTGGGACCTTCCTCTGCAGTGGCTGATATATCTTACCTCTAGACCGCCCAGTTCCTTTCGGTCACTGACAAAAATAAACACTAACACCATATACCCCAGCTTGAATTGTAAATCTAGCTCAGATGAAATTGTTTTGCTCATTTGTTTAGAGTTATCTGACTTGAGATTGTGAACTTTTCTTTTTTTACTTCTTTCCCTTGCTCAAATCACTGGATAAATTTTGTTCCTTCGTCAAAAGTCAGGATAAGTTCTGTTCCTAAATCACAAATCTGGATAAATTTTGTTCCTAAATCACAAATCTGGATAAATCTTGTTCCCAAGCCTCAAATCTGGATAAATCTTGTTCCTAAGCCTCAAATCTGGATAAACCTTGTTCCCAAGCCACAAATCTGGATAAATCTTGTTCACAAGCCACAAATCTGGATAAATCTTGTTCCCAAGCCTCAAATCTGGATAAATCTTGTTCCTAAGCCTCAAATCTGGATAAACCTTGTTCACAAGCCACAAATCTGGATAAACCTTGTTCCCAAGCCACAAATCTGGATAAATCTTGTTCCCAAGCCACAAATCTGGATAAATCTTGTTCCAAAGTAACAATTGTGATGGTATAAATCAAATGAGAAAATACTGCATGGTGTGTAAATGTGTTATATTATCTGGCATAATAAAATTTGGACATAATTCTTTTGAGCCGTCTTGAATATTGGCCCTGAGATACTGTTTTTTGGAAGAATTTTTTCACTTAAGCATCACAAAAGAAGTTACATATTTTGTCCGGTCTCCAATGCACTCTCATTTTATGCAGTAGTTTTTGATAGGTTTAATTTGGTCCAGAAATGACAATTATAGCTTTTTTTTTTTTTGTAATGGTATTGTGCCTTGTCATGTACATGTTTCAGGTCCGGTACATATGGCATGACCTGTACATGTGTAATTACTCATTTGTACATGTGCCAAATTCTGTTAAACGGATCATGTTTTGTACATGTTCTGTGGCTAGATGTGACCAGGGATCAGAACTTGTGCATGTATTAAGTTATTGGCATATGCCATGTTCTGTACACATGCAGTGTCATGACTGTCTGTGTTCTATGTCCAGTAGTGTGTGCCAAGTAATGCATGTGTGCCAAATCTTGTACCTTTGATAGGTCCTGTACATGTGCTATGCCAAATCTATATATAGCAAGTTCTATTAATGGTCAGGATCTCATGCCCTGCTTTGTTCATGGACTGTTCCTGTACATGGCTTGAGACTTGGGTACTGTTTCATGTCCTGAACACATGCAATTTCATATGTGGCAAGTCTTACACATGCACAATATATTTATGACAAGTCCTGTATGTATGTCAAGACTAATACGTTTACAAATCTCTGGCGCACGTATCAATCATGGATATATAGTTTATGTCTTGTATATATGAAATGTCATATTTATGACAAGTCTTGTACACTTGCAATCTATCCAGCCAAGTCATGTACACGTTAAATCTTGTACATAAATGAAGTCATGGGTATGACTCGTGTCTTGTACATATATAATACTATACTTTAAAAATTATCTGTTCATGTGCCAAGTATTTTATGTGTTAGGTCCTGTATATGTTTATGTCCTGTAACAATGTCAAATCCTGTACGTATGTCTGATCTTATGCATCTGCCATGTTCTGTAAACAAACATCTCTTTGTATGTGTGCCTTGTGTTCAGTGTGCATGAAAAGCTTTGAGAATTTCTTGGGATGCAAGCACTTTTGAGATGTTGCCAAACCCATGCTTGGTTTCCTATCCTACCCTTTCTTCTTATCGTAGCGCACAGACAGCTCCGACTCAGATGTTGTCATTCGCAAGAAGCGAGGTTTCCGGCCAGCTAAGCGCCGAGAACGCAAGAGTGATAGTGTTGGTGGGGTACCTGTCTTCAGAAACAGCGTAAGAATTATTTTCTTATGGATATTTGTCCTTGGTTTCAGACTATATGATGATGAAAACATTATTCTAAGCGTATTTATGGGGCTTTGTTTCAAGTATTTATTTACTGCATTTATAGTTAATTGTAATGAAATAGTAAATAATCCATTTTTAGAAAAATCTATATTTTTTTATTAACTATAGTCAAATGGTAAATAATCAATTTTTAGACAAATCCATATTTTTTAATGAACTATAATCAAATGGTAAATAATCCGTTTTTAGTCAAATCCATATTTTTTTTATTAATTGTAGTCAAATGGTAAAATAATTCATTTTTAGACAAATCCATATTAATTATTAAACTGTAACCGAATGGTAAATAAGCCATTTTTAGAAAAATCCACATTTTTTATTAACTGTAATCAAATGGTAAATAATTTATTTTTGTTCAATCCATATTTTCTAATTAAATGTCAAATGGTAAGTAATGCATTATTATACAATTCTATATTTTTAATTAACTGTAATCAAATGGTAGATATTTACATTTGTATAAAAGTCATCTTTTATTAAAATATTTAGTGTTATAATTGTATTGTTATAATTATATTCAAATATCAGATATTTTAATTCTTATCAGTGTCATTGGATTGGTCTGCCTTAACACCATGTTGTGTAAACAACTGAAACGTATTTGTTTTTCTCGTATAACATCATATGTTGTACTTTCCTCAAATATAAAGTGTTTGAATCTTCTTTAGTTGTTAAATACTAAACTTTCTTTAAACATTAATATAAAATAATAATTATTTTATCGAATGTAAACAAAATATTAACATTTTAAGAAAAACACATTAAAATGTCCTTAGGTGGTTGAAGAATTTTTTTAAAAATTATCATATCTCTTTAACTCTTTCCGTACGTTTTGATACACCATTCGCCATGCCGATTTCAGTCATGTACGTTTAACCGCATGATGAGAAGAGATAATAACCGAATAGCAAAGCAAGCCCTCATGTGGGAAACAACAGGTAAGAGAAAAAGAGGAAGACCCAGGGAGACACTGAGAAGAACATTGATGAGAGAGGCAAGAGAAGCAGGATTTGGCTCCCTCAATGAGATAGAGCTGCTTGCACAGAACAGAGACAAATAGCGAGATTTGATAAAATATCTTTAAAAGAATTGAAAACGGCTAGAACAAAAATTCAGATAGGAGAAGGTGTATCTTGGTCTACGCCCTATGGACCGGCTACGGCTCGAAAGGTCGACAACAACAACAACAATGTTTAACCGCACAGTGCATCACTCTCAATTAGATTAGTGTAAACTGTCATCAGACCGTATTCTTGTTACGTCTTGTATCATCTTGGTATTGATGAAATCTATTTCCTTGTTTAATTATCTAAAAATTCATATGTAATATGTAAAGGATTAGATAAATATAAAAATGTAGATTAATATTTAAAAACATGAAAAATTTTGTCTCGGAAATCTCTACCGCTAAATTGATGAAAACATTCCGTACTGAAAGAGTTAAAGTTTCTACATACATGATATTTTTAATTGTTATTTTTTTTAGAATATCAAATTTTCTCAAAATGTTTTATATTTCAGTTTTATTTAAATATCAGTTTCATTCTTTAAACATCAGATATTTACATCTTTCTTCAAACGTCAAATTTATTCTAAATGTTTACATATATATGTGCAGATTCGTATGAACATCAAATATTGTTGATGTTTGCCGATATCAAATATTTAAACTTTTCTTCAAATATCAAATTTATTCTAAATAACTTGAAACATCAACATTTTTATATTTTTCTTCAAAGGTCAAATAGTTTAGATTCCTTCTAATTAAAATTAATTGAATTTTAATTTATAAAAAAAATGTATGCGAATTTTAGAGAGAACGATAAGATTTAATAAAAATGTTTCCAAATAATAGTGTTTGTATTTTTAGAAGTATGTGCTGAAGAGTTCAGAGAGTACAGTGTTTCTTAAATAGTCATTATTTGGAATAGGAGCGTTTTTTGTTATTTTCTCGAAGTTACCAAGTAGAGAGAACCATATATTTGAATTTTTTTTTTTTATTAACCTTTTAAAACGGATGTATTAAAATACTATTTTTTTTATAAAGTTGCAAATAGAATATTTCATTATCTGATGCTAATATGAAATAAGAGGGCTGACCATCTAAGGGCAGAATCCCCCTACAGAAAAGACAATCTGCTGCCTTGCAGGAAGATTGGGGACAAACAGAGGCTAAGGAAAGCAAACCTGAATAAAATGCTGGCTGAAATCAGATGCACTGGCACAGAACACAGTGCAACATTTTAACACGTAATCAATCAGACTGGATCTAACAGACTCTAATTAGAGAGTCTGGAATCCTACTCTGATTGAGTCTTGATCGCAGAGAGAGAGAGAGAGAGAGATATGAAATAATAAAGAAATATTATAATTTTTTAATAGATTTATAATATCTCATAGTGGAACTAAAACAAAAATTCACATATTTGAATTTGTTACTAATTTTTAGCTTCTATCAAGTAGTTATAATTTTTTATTATCTGAAAGGATGAAATAAATTTATTTGTTTTTAAATGAAGTTTTTAGCTGTTGTAAATTTGTTATAAAGTTGCAATATTTTATATTAGGACAGAAAAGAAGATCACATATTTGAATTTGGTATATATATATATATATAAGTATAAAAAACATCAACTTTCATTGCATTGCCTAAAAAGAATGGTGCAGTTGAATGCTGTGACTTTAGAACAATAAGCCTAATACACCATGTAACAAAAAGCTTGCTAAAAGTTATACAATGAAGGATTCAGAATAAAATCTATATTGAATTAGAAGAGCAGCAATTTGGATTTAGGAAAAAACAGTGGGACAAAAGAAGCCATATTCTGCACGAGGACATTAATCGAAAAGTACACAGAAATATTTAAAAAAACCAAGATGTGCCTGTTTCATAGACTACACCTATGCTTTTGATAGAATACCCCATAAATAACTTATAGAATGCCTTGAGTAACATCAAAAGATGGACAAGTCATCCTATGACAATCTGCACCATCAAAGCAAGAGACAGAGTGGAATGGCGCTCCATTATATTTGAGTTTGAAATTTTTACATCATCATGTGCCTTCTCCACAACGAAGGTTGGCTACCATGGATAGCCATTCTACTCTGTTTCTTGCTTTGATGGTGCAGGCTGACATAGATTGACTTGAAATTTTTACAAAGGTGTCTTAATCTATGTTTAAATAAGAGAATTGCAAGATTTTAGTGGCAAATTAAATAATTGTTGCTAAAAGTAAATTAAAAGGCACCAAAACCAGCCTCTGCATGCATCGTTATTGGTAAGGAATCCTGATAAGGAGTGTGTTGATATGAATATTTGTAATTTGTTATAAACCTCCAAAACAATAACTAGGGAAGACCCAGAAGCCATGGGGGAATGAGAAACAACTACGACCTGCTAGAACTAGCAGAAAATCATCAATTTTAGAGAGCTATCTTCTGCTCTCCCTTTATGCCATCTTCGGTCTGAGAGGAACTAATGTCTCCAAAATCTGAGAACAAGACCCCAAAAAAATCAAACATTTGAGATTTGTAGATATTTTAAATTTATTTTATATTATATTTTTTTTTTCTAAATTGTATTATAATATAAAATATTGCAATTTTCATAAACATGTGTGTGTGTGTGTGGTGGATATATATATATATATATAAATTATAATTGTAAATTAATGTGTCTGTACATATAATTACATAATAATTTTTAAAAAATGTTAAATTGTAAGACTGTAAATATGAAATGCATGTAATCAGCTTAAAAGTTATGCATTATGAAAAACAATCTTCAGATTTATTTAATAAAAGGAGAGTATAAAAATAAACTATATACATACAGTATTACGTATTATGAAGATGATAGTTTTCAGAATTTTTATAAAAGCCTTAAATGGGAACACAATATAAAAGGTATAAATGGATAGGTGATGAATGTTTTAATAAAAATTGATACTAAATAATAAAATTAATTTATTAAATATTTAGAAATACATTTATATTTTTAGAATTTATTGTTATATCACAGATACTAGTGAGTCAGCCACAAGAAATGAGCTTTAGGAAATTTATTCCCATTCTGGTTTGATTAAGACTTTCTAATTTCCTGTTTACCATGATGCTTTCTTCTACTAACATATATCTAATTATGGCTTACTAAAGGCTTAAACATAACATGGCTGTTGAAAAATATAACAATAATGCTTGTTGCTTTATCATATCACACGCAATGCACGATACTATTAAGTAGAGAAATTTATTAACAAATCTGCTAAATACGTATTTAAAGTGTTGTTAAATGCTCATTTAATGCTGTATATGTGCAATGCTGAATTACTATTTCCTTTAATGTTATTCTTAGAGTTTTGATATGGGATCATACATTTTCTCGTATCCAGAGTTTTGATAGTTTAATTTAGTTGATGGGTCATCCTTATTGCATTGGATATTTTCATAAGTTTTCAGATCTACTGCCCAGCATTTCCAGGAATTTTCTGGTTATCAACAGACATGAAACAACCTTTTGTGACTCAGGGAACACAGCAAATAGTGCTATGTGGTCGTCAAACATACTGACAAATTTAACGAAACCGTGCCGATAGACATTGTAGCACGTCCGGTCCATGAGGTAAAACTCAGGCCATAAATCAACCTGAGCCAAGAATCTCGAGTCCCTGTGTTTTGCTTAGTGTGAACACACTTGACGGTGTCAAGAGTTCAGAAAAATTACTATTTTTAGAGCAACTAATGTTACATTTAAGTGGTAGTAATTTTTTACTACAGTATCGTAACTGGGAGGGTTATAGACAGGTATTGTAATCTAGGTTTAACCTAGCACATGATGTCCTATATCCTGTATGATGTCCTATATCCTGTATGATATCCTATATCCTGTATGATGTCCTTTATCTTGTATGATACAAACATGTATACAACAAAGCTGCGAGGGCAATATTTATCAATGGAAACCAAGAGGAATGGTTCCGAAGAACAGTCGCAGTTCTACAAGGCTACTTACTCTCTCCTTCCACCATTCTGCAAGGAACTGTGAGAAGGAGAGTTAAACAGAGAAAGAAATGGGAAGATAATTTCAAAGAATGGATAGGCCTCAACTTTCCAGAGTTCCAAAGAATGACTGAAGATAGAGAGAAATGGAAAAGATTGACTTGCCTTTCAGCGGTGCCCCAATGACCTCTGGGATTATAGAATAAAGAAGAAGAGTTTTGATAGATAGAGAAAAGGAGAGAGAGAGTTTAATTTAAAACTTATTTAGAGTTTTGAAATATCTTCAGTAATCTTATACCTATTATTTTTAAATAACAAGCTCAGTAATCCTGTAATTAGAGTTTTTATATAAGATCTGACATCCCCTGCACCTTCTTTCAATTCCGAACGTATGGACATCGTCCCTCCTTCGGAAATTCTTGAAACGAAGTCGAGAGGGGGATAGTGTGGCTGGGTAAAGCACTATCTCCATATTCTGTGCCCAGGCAGAGTAGGCCTTGGAAAGTGTTTGTTGAAGACCTAGGCTCCACAGGGAGTTGAAAGGTAGAAGAAGAAGGCAGATTAGGCATAGTGAAATGAGGAAGAAAGCATCAATGTGTAAACATGGCACATGGAATGTGAGGACCAAAAAAAAAACATTAAATAATACACAATAGTCTCTCCTAAACCATCTGACAAGACAAAAAGGACCATACAGATGTATATATATATATGTATAGAGAGCTTTGGGAAAGTAATAATATACTGTATTTAATCATGTAATAATAAATTATGCTAAATGTTCAATTTTGAAATAAATTCATCTAATAGTTGATATTTAATTTTTATAAAATATCTTTTGTAACATCATATTTATAACTTTCATGAAATTTTTGGTTTCTCATGTCAGTTACAGAATGTGATAAGATGTTTACTGTTTATAGTTTGTTTCTTTTTCTGTAGTCACTTTCTTAAGCTCACAGTGTCACCCAGAAAGATAAGTTTTGTCTGTGAATTTAGCACACAGCAAGAAATCCTAATGAGTATCCTGTCCATAGTTTGTTAATAGTCCATAGTTTTTGTTTGTCTGTTTTCATTCGCCAGCGTTATATCTCTACCAAAGTGCTGAGGAGGGGAGCCGCGATAGCTCAGTGGTTAGTGAACTGGACTACAAAGGACAAGAGGTAGGGTTCGATCCCAACTGACGGCTTTTGGGTTCACCCAGCCTTTAATGGGTACCAGATTTTTTTCTAGAAAAGTAAAGTGGCACAGGCGTAATACCGACCACATTACCCCAAAAATCATGTGCCGAAGGTCTGTAAAATATATGGTCACTAACACCATATTCCCTATACGGCACTTGGCATGACAGGGGCACTTCATATTTTTTTTTTTTTACTGAAAATACAGAGGGACTGAATTTTTGCACGAATATCACTTTTTCCTATTTTCACACTGGCAACTATATACTTAGGTGTCCCCCCGCCATACAAGAGAATACTTTTTTAAAATGTGCGGTTATATTTTTATTGTCGATAGATTAACATTTTGGTTAGATTTTTTCCCTATAAATGTTGCCCGGGTGGTGACCAGGGCAGCCACAGGGACAGGTTTTATTTGAACATGCCATGTGTATCTATCTATCTATTGACCTTTCGAGCTGTAGCCAGCCCATAGGGCATAGACCCAGATACTCTTTCTCTTATCTAAATTTTTATTTCTAGCAGTTTTAAATCCTTTTGAAGATATTTTATCAAATCTCGCTATTTGTCTCTGTTCTGTACAAGCAACTCTATCTCATTGAGGGAGTCGATTCCTGCTGCTCTTGCCTCTCTGATCAATGTCCTTCTCAGTGTCTCTCTGGGTTGGCCTCTTTTCCTCTTACCTGTTGTTTCCCACATGAGGGCTTGCTTTGTTATTCGGTTATTATCTCTCCTCATCACATGACCAACATATGACCATTGTCTTTTCTTGATTACTGAAGATATTAGTGGTTGATTAGTGATTTTTCTAAATGCCATGTGTATACATATGTATCATCATCATCAAGTACCGGGCCTGCTGGTGTAGGTGATCATGTCTCTACACAACTTTCTGTCTCAGCAGCTATTTGTCATTTCTGTTGTTGACCTTCTGCCAAGCCATTCTATTAAGCTGCCTGTTATTTTTTCTCTTTGCTTCCC
Source organism: Megaustenia siamemsis (assembly GCA_032433765.1). NCBI lineage: Eukaryota > Metazoa > Mollusca > Gastropoda > Stylommatophora > Ariophantidae > Megaustenia > Megaustenia siamemsis. The sequence goes on along the minus strand of JAVIAB010000145.1, from coordinate 17,995,663 downwards.
TCTATCTTCGTCCCTCAATTTTTCCAGTTGTTACAATATATTCCAGTTGTTCTCTTCTCATTACATGGCCAAAAAATGATGATTGTTTCTTCCTAATATTGGAAATTAGCTCTCTTTTTGCTTTGATATATATACACATGTATATATATATAATATATATATATAGTAAATTTATTGTTTAGTTTTCTTTATTATGTAAAAAAAAAAAAAAAAAGTAAAGTACCCCCGTCACGTCAAGTGGTGTATAGGGAAATATGGTGTTAGTGACCCTATATTTTACAGACCTTCAACGCATGATTTTTGGGGTAATGTGGTCGGTATTACGCCCGTGCTGCTTTACTTTCCTAGAAAAAAATCCGGTACCCATTTAAGGCTGGGTGAACCTGGAAGCCGTCGGTTGGGAACGAACCCTACCTCTTGTCCTTTGTAGTCCAGTTCACTAACCACTGAGCTATCGCGGCTCCCCTCTTTATTATGTAATTTTACTAAATTTTTAACCTACTTCATTCATAAATTTTACTGATCCAGGGACTGTCAACAACAAGCCTGGTTGTATCACCACCTCCTGAACGACTCCAGTCTAGTGCTTCCAATCCTAACCTCCTACAGTACAGTAATGGCACAAGCATATCCAGCTCTGTTGTCAGTTCCAGTGAGTGCGGGAGTAGTGGGGGCAGCAGAGGAAGGATAGGCAGCGGAGCATCCTCAGCTGCAGTTCATGAAAGGATTCAAGAGATTAAACTGAGGGAGAACTTTCTTTCTCGAGCAGAGTCACGTGAGTTATGTCCCTTTTTTTCTTACCCACAATCCTTCATTCTAAACTTCTGGAAACTACTACTCGTGTTGTTGCCCTTTATTGTGTATTAATCACAGCTGTTTGTTTTTATGAATTTAAATATGTGGGAGCAATTGAGTTATTGAGTTATTTGCGGGTCATCATCATTGCACTCCGAACATGTCCATAGGTGCTCAGATCCCCTCCTCAGCAATTCCCTCAGTGTCCAGCGACTGACGACTCCAGTTCTATGTTGTGGGAGCAATGTTAACCTCAGATGGTAGATGTACAACAGAGGTGAGATACAGAATGGCTCTGACAAAAGCAGCTTTCCAAAAAATGAGGAAGATACTGTGCAATTCATTTTTTACAATAGGAACAAGAAAAAGAGTTCTTAAATGTTATGTAGAGCCAGTCTTAACTTATGGATGCAAATCATGGACAATAGGACAACAGACAAGAAAATCACTGGAATCTGTAGAAATGTGGTTTTACAGAAGAATGTTGCGAGCACCATGGACAGCTAAGAAGAGTAATGAAGATGTTCTGAAAGAGGCCAAAGAATCAGAGGACTGTAGAATCAGTCTTAAAATATGGATGTCAATCATGGACAATAGTTTAGTGATATCATACCATACAAAGTATACATAAAAGGTGGAGAAGAACACATAAGGTAGTTCCGATCTAGAAACTCTACAGCAGCATCATGTGTCAATAGTCAAGGCAGCCAGAAGAGCAAGAACCAGAACTTTGTATCTCCCTCAATACCTGAAGTTGTAAATAAGGGAGAAGAAAGAGAGAGTGTGTGCTATTTCTTCATTTTCAGCTGTTTCAGAACTTCATTCTTTGTTTTCCTTCAGTAATAAATATTTTGTGTGCTATTTCTTCATTTTCAGCTGTTTCAGAACTTCATTCTTTGTTTTCCTTCAGTAATAAATATTTTGTGTGCTATTTCTTCATTTTCAGCTGTTTCAGAACTTCATTCTTTGTTTTCCTTCAGTAATAAATATTTTGTGTGCTATTTCTTCATTTTCAGCTGTTTCAGAACTTCATTCTTTGTTTTCCTTCAGTAATAAATATTTTGTGTGCTATTTCTTCATTTTCAGCTGTTTCAGAACTTCATTCTTTGTTTTCCTTCAGTAATAAATATTTTGTGTGCTATTTCTTCATTTTCAGCTGTTTCAGAACTTCATTCTTTGTTTTCCTTCAGTAATAAATATTTTGTGTGCTATTTCTTCATTTTCAGCTGTTTCAGAACTTCATTCTTTGTTTTCCTTCAGTAATAAATATTTTGTGTGCTATTTCTTCATTTTCAGCTGTTTCAGAACTTCATTCTTTGTTTTCCTTCAGTAATAAATATTTTGTGTGCTATTTCTTCATTTTCAGCTGTTTCAGAACTTCATTCTTTGTTTTCCTTCAGTAATAAATATTTTGTTATTACAGTAACCCCTCAGTTATCGTGGTTAATAGGGACCAGAACCGGCCGCGATAAGTGAAAAAACGAGAAGCAGTGTCACCCACTCATTTTTAACATACGTACAATTTTTGTGTATGTAGAATATCAATAAGTGTATATGAAACCATATAAGTGCATATGTTATCATTAGAACATTAAAGAATAGTTTCAAACATGTAAATAAAATATTAATAGTATAAATAATATACATAAAATAATGTATAAATGATATAAATATGATATAATATAAACTTTTCTTTTATAACAAGGTCCATAACTCACCTCTGACAATAGCTTCTCTTCACTTGATCTTTATAAATGTTGATGAAACACCTGTGCAGTACGGTGGAGGTGAAGAAGATGACGATGATTTACTGCACAGGTTAATGAGAGCTTTACTGCTCCTCAGATGACGCCTCATCGTCAGGTGCTAGGGGCGCTGGATCGTCGCGGGCAGCTTCGGATAGAGCAGGGGTAGCTGCAGTAGACAGCATAGAGGCAGCAGGAGGAGCTTCTGCAGAATGATTTTGAATTGTGTGGGCACTCCTTGCCTTCTGCTGACGTGCAGGCATCTTTCGCGCCATAATTCCTCAATTTTGAATTTTTGAACAATCCGCGATGTACTGAGGCCGCGATAAATGAACCATGAAGTAGCGAGGGATGACTGTATTCACTTCTGCTATCCAAGAAAAGACAACTCTTAGCAAAAAATAACTGTTGCTATCATCATCATCATCATCAGAATGCATGTCCTTTGCAGAACGTTGCATTCACCATAGCCCATCAGAAAGAATTTCTAGCCAGATCTCACACTTTTTCTGTTGTTATGTTCAAGCATGATATCTTTGCAGTCTGCAATCAGTAGTTTGCCGTTACTTTCTAATTGCTTCTGGCCATTTAACACCTTAGGTCCCTGTTGTCCCCTGAGCCCAGTTCCAGTAATGTTCCAGCTCTTACCTTTGAGACCGTTGTCAATCCTCTGCCCTTTCTGCTTGCCTTATAGGAATATCATCATCATCAAGTACCATGCCTACTGGCGTAGGTGATCATATCTCTCCACAATTTTTGATCTCGGCAGCTATTTATCATTTCTGTTGTTGACCTTCTGCCAAGCCATTCTCTTAAGCTGTCTGTTATTTTTTTCTCTTTGCTTCCCTCTATCTCTTCGTCCCTCAATTTTTTCCAGTTGTTAAAATATATTCCAGTTGTTCTCTTCTCATTACATGGCCAAAAAATGATGATTGTCTCTTCCTAATATTGGAAATTAGCTCTCTTTTTGCTTTGACCTCTTTCAGAATGTTTTCATTACTCTTCTTAGCTGTCCATGGTATTCTCAACATTCTTCTGTAAAACCACATTTCTACAGACTCCAGTGATTTTCTTGTCTGCTGTCCTATTTTCCATGATTCGCATCCATTTGTTAAGACTGGCTCTACATAACATTTAAGAACTCTTTTTCTTGTTTCTATTGTCAAAAATGGATTGCATAGTATCTTCCTCATTTTTTGGAAAGCTGCTTTTGCCTGAGCCATTCTGCATCTCACCTCTTTTGTACATCTTCCATCTGCGGTTAACAAAGTTCCCAAATATTTAAATTCATTTATATATAAGGTATATAATAGAAGAGTAAATGCTATGTGCTATAGATTTTGGAAGCAGTGATCTCTGCAATTAGTGCCATTTTGGCACACAAGGTTTCTATTTTTGAGATTGTGGTTCTGCCCTATGTGCCGTCTTCGGCTTGAAACGATAATAAATAGATAGATAGAAATGCTTTGTGGGGCAATCCCCCCAAAAAATTGGATGTTGAAGATAGAAGTACAGCTCCACAACATACACTGAATTTTGTATTGTCTCTGGTTATGCAAATGAAGAAGAATATTCCATGGCCTAAATGATGTGTGATCTCTGTTGACAGTGCAAACGAAGTTCAAGGATCTCCTGAACATCGTAGCCACTGAGAGAGAGAGAATGCGAGGCACGCTGGAGCAAGATAGTGATTATGGTCATGGGCAGGTTGTGTCACTCAAAAACTCCCTAATAGATGTGAGTTTTTTTTGTTTGTGTGTTTTTGACTTTTGAAAATATGTGCATTCTTATTTCTTGCTTCTGACAATTTGGGAACCTGTGAGTTTTTGCTTTATATTTCTCATCATCATCATCATCGAGTGCCATCTCTGCAACGAAGGTTGGCTACCATGGATCGCCATTCCACTCTGTTTCTTGCTTTGGTGGTGCAGGTTGTCATAGATTGACTTGTCCATCTTTTGATGTTACTCGTCCATGTCAGTCTTGGTCTGCCTCTGCCTCTTTTACCTTGTATTTTCCCTTCCAATATTACTTATAGTAGGCTGTTGTGTCTTTTAACGTGCCCCAAAACTTTCATTTGTCTTGTCTTAATTGTATTTAGAATTTCTCTCCTTGGCTTTCTTTGGAGTGTTACGTGATGAGGCTCCAATCACTTTCATGGTGGTCTGCCATATTCGTCTTTTGTGTTCTGAATATGCCCATGTGTACCACACACTTTGTTGTTTTCACTTTCTGGGCCATTGATTATTTCTGATTCTTCCACCCCGTCCACCATCACAGACTTTTCACATTCGGGTTGAACATACCCGTTATATTTCTAACCATTTGTAAATTTGTGAGTTTTGGACAATTTCTGATTAAGTACATGCTAAAGATGTTGCACTATGTTCTGCGTCAATGGCCTAGTAGATCCAATTTCTGCCAGCATTTTATATTCGGGTTCACTTTCCTAAGCCTCTGATTGTCCCCAATCTTCCTACAAAGCAGAAGATTCTCTTTTCTGTAGGGGGATTCTACCCTTAGATGGTCAGCCCTCCCGGGTTTACGAGCACCATCTGCCAAAGCTTTGTGTAGAGTTGTCTCTCTTATAGGTGATCTGGCCTTCTTGAGCACCTACATGTTTGAAAGAGGAAATAAAGAGGAGAAAAGACAGAGAAGCATTTAATCCATGAAGTGGGGATGGATTAGTTCAGACCAGAGCGTGTACCACTCGCCGGTGGGTTCTGCGTCTTCACTTAAAGGGTTCCATCTACTTATGGCTCATTTGTCTGTCACTTCACCAAGGACCTGTCCAGCTTGGGTGACCCTGCCAGGAGCTAAGTTCCTACTGGTGTAGCTCCTTTGATCCTGGGGGTGTACAGGCCCTCCAACCACATGGTGAGGCTAATGTGGAGGGTTTTGACCATTTGATGTGAGTTTTCTCATTTGAAAATCATAATCTGTAGCCATTTGAAAATCTGTTTTGTTTTACTATTCGAAAATCACAGAGCTTTTTATTTTGTTAAAATCTGTGAGCTTTTTACTATTTAAAAATCTGTGAGCTTTTTACTATTTGAAAATCTGTGAGCTTTTTACCATTTGAAAATCTGTGAGCTTTTTACTATTTGAAAATTTGTTTTGTTTTTAATATTCGAAAACCACAGAGCTTTTTACCATTTAAAAATCTGTGAGCTTTTTACCATTTAAAAATCTGTGAGCTTTTTACTATTTGAACATCTGTTTTGTTTTTACTATTTGAAAATCTGTTTTGTTTTTACTATTTGAAAATCTGTTTTGTTTTTACTATTCGAAAATCACAGAGCTTTTTACCATTTGGAAATCTGTGAGCTTTTTACCATTTGAAAATCTGTAACATTTCATTGTAATTAATTATTTCTCTATTTTGTTATTTATGTGGGTCACAGCTACAAAAACAGAATACAGAACTTCGTGCCAGACTCTCACGTATCCATGCTGACTCTTTTATTCCCGATGGACCTGTCCAAGCAGTTGTGTCTCCAATGCCCACAATCCGAATTGGTCAAGAGAAGGCTGGTGTTGCCCAAAGTATGTCCCTGGATAATTTCTCCCTCTCTGAGTATTACGATGCGGAGGAAAACTTTGGAACAATCAGTGACTCCTCAACAGAAGTAGGTTTCTTTGTTTTACAATTTTTCTATATCAAGAAGATTTTTATTTCACTATTTTGTTAATAAGCACATCATGTCAGATGAGTTGTCTGGGGGACTGGTTGGTCTCTAGGCAAAATGCTAGCCTTGAAACAGAGAGGTTGTGAGTTCAAATCCCAGTGCTGAATCAGTTGGGGTTTTTATTTATAATTTCTCTCAACGGTAACCACCCCTCGTCTCAGCAGGGAGACCCGGCTTGAAACGTCAATTACTCATCGGCGAAAAAAAATATGAGTACCTCCAAAGACGGAGAGAATACTTGGGCACAATAACATCAGATGGAAGATGCACCACAGAAATAAAAAGCAGAATAGCTGAGGCCAAAGTAGCATTTCAAAAAATTAAAAACGTCTTATGCAAAAAATCTATGCCAATAGAAGTGAAAAAGACAGTTCATCAGTACTATATAGAGCCAATTCTGACTTTTGGAAGTGAATCATGGACAGTAAACTAACAAATGAAAAAACAATTAAAGGCCACAGAGCTGAGATTCTCAGAAGAATGTTGAAAGTTCCCTGGACAGCTAAAAAGACCAATGAGGAAGTTCTCAAAGAGGCCAACATAAAAAGGGAGCTGCTAAGAAACATCAGAAAGAAACAATCAACATTTTTTGGGCACATCATGAGAAGAGGGAAGTTGGAATACTTGGTTACAACTAGCAAAATACAGGGAAAGAGAGAAAATACTAGATAGCTTGGTGTCATGGCATGGAAAACAGTCAACAACAGAATTGATACCATGATGAGTGGATAGAAAATTGTGGAAGGACATGATCGCCTATGCCAACCGGTATGGCACATGATGATGAAGATTGTTATTCTGACATTCTAATACACCTTGAGACTTCATGTAATTGTTATATTCTTCTATTGTTATTTTGACATCCTGATACACCTTGAGACTCAATGTAACTGTTATATTCTACTATTGTTATTTGGATGGAGTACTACACCTTGAGACTCAATATAACTGTTATATTCTACTATTGTTATTTTGATGGAGTACTACACCTTGAGACTCAATGTAACTGTTATATTCTACTATTGTTATTTGGATGGAGTACTACACCTTCAGACTCAATATAACTGTTATATTCTACTATTGTTATTTTGATGATCTGTTGCAATCTTCTCATTTTCAGCCTTCGGATGAAGAAGCTTCCAGTGAAATCTCAGAGGATGGAAATGATACAGATCACACTGCTGGGGGCACATCTGGTAAGTTCTGCATTTTCATCTTTGTACTCTCTTGACATTGTAATCTCACCTTTTCAAACTTCTCTGTCATCATCTTCTTTGTTTGCTTTGTTTAGTGAGGATTGTCACACACCATTATAACTGTTTTGTTGGGAGCAATTTGACGTACAATAGTTCAAGGTGATTTCTGACTTGACCCTGTGGCTTTATGGTTATGGTTATTCGAAGGTCACGTTATCACTGCAAACGAATTCTTCTTCTTCTTATTCTTTCCTTCCTCATTTGCCTTTCAGCGTCGAGGGACAAACAAAATAAACCCATAATTGTTGAACCGCCCGTGCCAGTGGAATCATCTGAATTAAAACTTATCTCATTGAAGGTTCCAACAAAGAAAGGCAGCTGCGGTCCCCATCATAGCAGCTACAGCTCACGCCAAAAGACATAAGGCTAAGTGGCACCGAAAGTGAATGCAGCTTAACTGTCCTTCATCATACGATATCATCATTCATCGTAAGCAATCACAATATCGAAACATGATCCGGATGAAAAACACAGCTCACAGTTTGCACAGAGCACTAAATTCAGTATCTCCGGCAGCAAGCCAGACTTGGAATATGAGGAAACTGCAGCAAGGAACACTTTTCAAACTGTGCCTCAATGGTTCCTGCCACCTATCCGCTATATTGACTAAAAATCTACTAAGACTTATATCGTTGTAGTTGCTGTTGGCCTCATGGTCTCGTATAGATCTCTTGACTGGCTGATCTAGACATTGCAAAACTTGACAAACATCGAAATGGCAACACTCTCTCTGGTGGGTGATAAGATGGCTGGCTCAAATTGTCCAGCTCTCGAGGAATTTATTAACGTTGCAATTTATCAAATATCAATTTCAATACTATCCATTCAAACACAACCTAATGACCAGACTGCCGTCCTTGTGAAATATTATCTTTACAAATTGCTATTCAGTTCCCTAGCGAACCTCTGAGGTTTTTAACACTGTCCATGATGGACCAATAATCTCTACTTTCTTATTCTATCCTAACTGAATAATCTTTATCATGAATTGCTATAATCTACTTGAGGTCTAACAAATTTTGTCTGGATCTGGGTGTTGTCGGTGCACTAGATATTTTACCCTCATGTCACTTATTTTCTTCCTTCATCTCTCAATTGTGTCTGTTCCCTACAATGTTTGGCAAGCTTCTATCTAATTCTGCAAAAAAACCTCACATTTTTCTCTCATCTCTCAATTGTGTCTGTTCCCTACAATGTTTGGTAAGCTTCTATCTAATTCTGCAAAAAAACCTCACATTTTTTCTCTCAATTGTATCTGTTCCCTACAATGTTTGGCAAGCTTCTATCTAATTCTGCAAAAAAACCTCACATTTTTTCTCTCAATTGTGTCTGTTCCCTACAATGTTTGGCAAGCTTCTATCTAATTCTGCAAAAAAACCTCACATTTTTTCTCTCATTTGTGTCTGTTCCCTACAATGTTTGGCAAGCTTCTATCTAATTCTGCAAAAAAACCTCACATTTTTTCTCTCAATTGTGTCTGTTCCCTACAATGTTTGGCAAGCTTCTATCTAATTCTGCAAAAAAAACCTCACATTTTTCTCTCAATTGTGTCTGTTCCCTACAGTGTATGGCAAGCTTCTATCTAATTCTGCAAAAAAACCTCACATTTTTCTCTCATCTCTCAATTGTGTCTGTTCCCTGCAATGTTTGGCAAGCTTCTATCTAATTCTGCAAAAAAACCTCACATTTTTCTCTCATCTCTCAATTGTGTCTGTTCCCTACAATGTTTGGCAAGCTTCTATCTAATTCTGCAAAAAAACCACATTTTTTCTCTCAATTGTGTCTGTTCCCTACAATGTTTGGTAAGCTTCTATCTAATTCTGCAAAAAAACCTCACATTTTTTCTCTCAATTGTATCTGTCCCCTACAATGTTTGGCAAGCTTCTATCTAATTCTGCAAAAAAACCTCACATTTTTTCTCTCATCTCTCAATTGTATCTGTCCCCTACAGTGTATGGCAAGCTTCTGTCTAACTCAGACAAAAGACAAAAAACCTCACATTTTTTTCTCTCATCTCTCAATTGTATCTGTTCCCTACAGTGTATGGCAAGCTTCTGTCTAACAAAGACAAAAGACAAAAAAACCTCACATTTTTTTCTCTCATCTCTCAATTGTATCTGTTCCCTACAGTGTATGGCAAGCTTCTGTCTAACAAAGACAAAAGACAAAGTAACCTCACATTTTTACACTCTGTCAGGTTACTCCCACCTTTTTATGTAGCCCCCCCCCCCATCTTCTGTTTTATCCTTACTAAACTAAACTATATATATACACTATATAACTATATGTTCATGTTTGTTTTTTGTTTTCCACTTCATCACATGTCTTTATTGTCAGTTCAATCATCAAATATTTGTGTTTTTCAATGTAACGTCATCAGCTTTTTTTTTTTTCTCCAGTATCAGAGGTGACATTTCAGTCGGTGTTTGCCACTGGAAGACGATCACGCCTTCCTGTCCCCAAACCAACAAGTCCAGTTGTCAGTTTGTTTAACCTAATGTATCGAAATATTGGCAAGGATCTCACGAAAATCTCAATGCCTGTAACTCTTAATGAGCCACTTAGCATGCTTCAGGTAGGTTTTCCTAAAGAGCTTCTCACAAAATTGAAATTGACATTTAGAATAGTTTAGTTTAGTTTAGTTTAGTTTAGTTTAGTTTAGTTTAGTTTAGTTTAGTTTAGTTTAGTTTAGTTTAGTTTAGTTTAGTTTAGTTTAGTTTAACAAGGATGCATCCTATCACCAAGTTTGTTCAATCTATACATTGAGCAAATCTTTACAAACATTACAGAGATGCCAGTCCTAAACATTAACGGAAAGATAATCAATAACTTCTCTCTCTCTCTCTCTCTCTCTCTCTCTCTCTCTGCGATCAAGACTCAATCAGAGTAGGATTCCAGACTCTCTCATGAAGTCAGCTGTCTGTTTAAGTGATTCGATTGCCCCATATAGTTTCTCTTCCAGGGAGGTGGTGGGGACCACATTGCTCTTCTCAGGTCTGTGTACTGGGGGCAATCCTGTAGAACATGTTTTGTAGTCATATTGTGTAGTGGCATTGGCTGGTTGTACCTATTTTGAATTTGGTATCAATAACTTAAGATTTGCGGATGATACTGTTTTACTAGCAGAAAATCCTGAAGATCTACAACAATTACAATCTTCAGCTGACTTGGCAAAATAAACCACATGAGAGAGCTGGAAGTATACATCAGCCACTGTCATATGGCAGTTATAGAATTTCCAAAGCTATGACGTAATACGCACAATGAACCTGACAACAGGGGATGTTGTATTCACAGCGTCTGATTCACTGATAAGGCCAGAGCAGTTAGAATATGACTGTGGTTGTCAGCCATTTTATGCTGATGGATAAATTGAGGAAGAGATGTAATCACTTACAGAATTGTCCAACACGCAATAATAACGATTTGTCAATGAACTTTTTGGTGTTTGTTCAGTGGCTGGTTAAGAATAACGTGTTGTAGAGCACAGGACTTCGATAAACACAAATCCACGTCACTTCTTCGGATGATAGAAATGGGAGTTAAGATGGGCACAGCCAGAAATGAGAAACTTAGTGGGCATGTAAGAAGACTTATCAACCAACACAGAACTGGAGTTGTCAGTTGCTGGACACTGCGGGAGTTGCTGAGGAAGGGATATGAGCACCTATGAACATGTTCGGAGTGCAATGATGATGACCCGCAAATAACTCAATAATTCAATGTTGTAGTGTTTAGTAAATATATAAAGACTTTTAACAATGTTCATAAATTTGGTAAAAATAAGGATAATAGAATTGCCAGGTCAGGTAAATTACCTGCAGCTAAATGTAGTAGGGAAGCCACCATAGCTCAGTGGTTAGTGAACTGGACTAGAAAGGACGAGTGGGTCGAGTTCAATCCTGATCAACAGTTTTCGGGTTCACCCAGCCTTACATGGGTACCAGATTTTTTTCTGGGAAAGTAAAGCGGCACAGGTGTAATACTGACCACATTACGCCAAAAAATCATTTGCCAAACAAAGGTCTATAAAAATTATGATTACTAACAACATATTACCTACACGCAACTTGGTATGATGAGGCACTTTACTTTTTTACTTATATGTAATAGACAGTACTATCTGTGGCTGCCCTGCTTCTTGAATGAGTGCTTAGTAGAACATACAGCTAGGAAGGGAGTTTGGGGGAGGGAGGTAGACCCTAAAATAAAACAACTTCAGCGCCTTATGAATGAGACTCATAGTCAAGGGCTAGTGGAGTTCATCATCGAGTGCCATCTCCGCAGCGAAGGTTGGCTACCATGGAGCGCCATTCTGCTCTGTCTCTTGCTTTGATGGTGCAGGTTGAGTTAACCATCAATAAAACCAAAGAAATGCAACGGAAAACCACTGTTGTAAAATCTTTGTATAGTCAGGTTGCCACAACTGTAGAGAAAAAAAAAGAAGAAAAAAAGTTCATCAGGTTTGTATGGAATGAGTTTTGGTTTGTGGGTGCTATTCTTGTACATTCGGACAAGTGACAAGAAAATAATTGAAGGCCGCAGCAATGTGGTTTTACAGAATAATGTTGAGAATACCATAAGTTAAAGTTAAAGTACTCCCATCACGCCAAGTGGCGTATAGGGAATATAGTGTTAGTGACCATAAATTTTACAGACCTTCGGCACATGATTTTTGGGGTAATGTGGTCGGTATTACGTCCGTGCCGCTTTACTTTCCCAGAAAAAAATCCGCTACCCATTAAAGGCTGGGTGAACCCGGAAGCCGTCGGTTGAGATCAAACCCTACCTCTTGTCCTTTGTAGTCCAGTTCACTAACCACTGAGCTATCGTGGCTCTTGAGAATACCATGGACAGCATAAAAGAGTAAAGATGTTCTAAAAGTGGCGAGATCTTAAAAAAACATACTTCCAACAAAAAGAAACAATCATCATTCTTTGGCTGTGATAATAAGAAGGGACCAAATGGAATGTATTGTGACAGCTGGAAAGAAGAGATGAGGGAAGCAAAGAGAAAAGCTACAATTTTGGGTGAGCGGTTTGTCAAGAAGTCAGCAATAAAATCTATAAACAACTGTAGATATAGAAAGTTGTGGAGAGACATGATCACCTACGCCAGCAGGCATGGTTTAATGATGATGGCAGTGAAAGAAAAGAAGCTGACCTTATGAGACACAGATCACTGACAAGAGAGGCAAAAGAAGGAGACATCAATTCTCTTACTGAGATTGTAAAGCTCACCCGGAATAGAAGCTTATGACAAGGTGCTGTGTGAACCCCATTTGACAATAGCGATGAAATAGTATTAGATGTTCATCATCATCATCAAGTACCAGGCCTGCTGGCGTAGGTGATCATGTCGCTCCACAATTTTTTATCTTGACAGTTATTTATCATTTCTGTTGTTGACCTTCTGCCAAGCCATTCTCTTAAGCTGTCTGGTATTTTTTCTCTTTGCTTCCTCTCTCTCTTCATCCCTCAATTTTTCCAGTTGTTACAATATATTCCAGTTGTTCTCTTCTCATTACACGGCCAAAAAATGATGATTGTTTCTTCCTAATATTGGAAATTAACTCTCTTTTTGCTTTGACCTCTTTTAGCACATTTTCATTACTCTTCTTAGCTGTCCATGGTATTCTCAACATTCTTCTGTAAAACCACATTTCTACTGACTCCTGTGATTTTCTTGTCTGTTGTCCTATTATCCATGATTCACATCCATTTGTTAAGACTGGCTCTACATAACATTTAAGAACTATTAGATGTTAACAAATTTATAACAATGCTTGCTTGTGTTCGCTTGATGACTAAAGGAGTACACCTCTTTGTCATCCGCCCTTAAAAAGACGTTAAGTGGGCGAGTATGCATTGTGTTGCGGCTTGCATTATAACTGTGATATTTGTGCCTTTCGGCCAACACATCTGACTTCAGCATGACGTTTTTGAGTACCAGGTTGTCTTCCCTCTTCGAACCCTACCCGTTTGGTCAGACTAGACAAGTTAGTCTGGATGGTTCTGGTTCGCCGATACTGACGCAAGCCATAAGCTGTGGGTCGCTGACAATCTCCAGCTTTGCTGCTGTGAAGTGCACCTCAGCCTCCATTGATAACAATATCTTGCTGTGTTTAGTAAATGGTTAAAGATTTAGTTTTCAGTCATGAGTAAAACATACATCAATGTTGAGTACTATCTATCGACCTGTCGAGCCGTAGCCAGCTCATAGGGCGTAGACCAAGATCATCATCATCATCAAGTGCCATACCGGTTGGCGTAGGTGATCATGTCCCTCCACAATCTTCTATCTACAGTGCATCGTATCAGTTCTGTTGTTGACTGTTTTCCATGCCATGACACCAAGCTATCCAGTATTTTCTCTCTTTGTCGCCCGCGATCTCTCTTTCCTTTTTATTTTGCCAGTTGTAACCAAGTATTCCAACTTTCCTCTTCTTATGTGTGCCCGAAAAATGTTGATTGCTTCTTTCTGATGTTTTTTAAGAGCTCCCTTTTTGTGTTGGCCTCTTTGAGAACTTCCTCATTGGTCTTTTTAGCTGTCCAGGGAACTTTCAACATTCTTCTGAGAAATCCCATCTCTGTGGCCTCCAATCGTCTTTTCATTTGTTTGTCCACTGTCCATGATTCTCTTCCATAGGTCAGAATTGGTTCTATATAGCACCGATGAACTCTCTTTCTCATTTTTATTGACATAGATTTGTTGCATAAGATATTTTTAACCTTCTGAAATGCTATTTTGGCGTGAGCTATTCTACTTTTTATTTCTGTGAGACCAAGATACTTCCTCTCTAATCTGAATTTTTGTTCCAGCCGTTTTCAATTCTTTTTAAGATATTTTATCAAATCTCGCCATTTGTCTCTGTTCTGTGCAAGCAGTTTTATCTCATTGAGGGAGCCGATTCCTGCTGCTCTTGCCTCTCTCATCAATGTTTTCAGTGTCTCTCTGGGATTTCCTCTTTTTCTCCTACCTGTTGTTTCCCACATGACGGCTTGCTTTGCTATTCGGTTATTTTCTCTTCTCATCACATGTCCAACATATGACCATCATCTTTTCTTTATTACTGAAGATATTAGTGGTTGATTGGTGATTTCTCTAATTAATTAGTACTAGATAATAACAGGTGTTAGTGTAAAAGTAATAAAGACATGTTTAGTGAAGGGATAACATTGGACACTTTCTTGTATCCTTTCAGAGGTTGTGTGAGGAACTTGAATATAGTGAACTATTGGATAAAGCTGCAGAGTATGATGATCCATACGAGCGGATGGTATGTAGCATTTGTTTATGTATGTTGTGATGGCTAGATCATACCTACAATAGAGTTAAAAAAGCAGAAGACGCCCCTTGTCATCATCATGTGCTATACTGATTGGTATAGGTGATCATGTCCTTCCAGAATTTTCTATCCATAGTGCATTGTATCAATTCTGTTGAGTGTTTTCCATGCCATGGCACCAAGCTATCTACTATCTTCTCTCTTCGTTGTCTGCAATCTCTCTTTCCCTGTATTATGCCAGTTGTAATCAAGTTATCACAAAGAGGCCAACACAAAAAGGCAGCTCCTAAAAAACATCTGAAAGAAAGAATCAACATTTTTCAGGCACATCTTGAGAAGATGACAGTTGAAATACTTGGTTACAACTGGCAAAATAAAAGGAAAGAGAGATCGCGGACGACAAAGAGAGAAAATACAGGATAACTTTGTGTCATGGCATGGAAAACAGTCAACAACAGAATTGATACGATGTACTGTAGATAGAAGATTGTGGAAGGACATGATCACCTACACCTACTGGTATGCAACATGATGATGATGATGAACCAACTACTCCAATTTTCCTCTTCTCATGATGTTCCCAAAAAATGTTGATTGCCAAGAATCAAGAAATAAAGGACACTTATTTTACCTTTAAACATATGGATAATATGGTGTTAGTACCCATATTGTGTCCATGACCATAGAGTGGCCATATATCATAATGTGATGAGAAGAGATAACAAAAATAGTATTAAGAATGAGAAGAATTAAGAGATTAACAAAAATAGTTTTATGAATGAGAAGAATTAAGAGATTTTAAAAAATAGTTTTATGAATGAGAAGAATTAAGAGATTTTAAAAAATAGTTTTATGAATGAGAAGAATTAAGAGATTTTAAAAATAGTTTTACGAATGAGAAGAGTTAAGAGATTAACAAAAGTAGTTTTAAGAATGAGAAGAATTAAGAGATTAACAAAAGTAGTTTTAAGAATGAGAAGAATTAAGAGATTAACAAAAGTAGTTTTAAGAATGAGAAGAATTAAGAGATTAACAAAAGTAGTTTTAAAATGAGAAGAATTAAGAGATTAACAAAAGTAGTTTTAAAATGAGAAGAATTAAGAGATTAACAAAAGTAGTTTTAAAATGAGAAAAATTAAGAGATTAACAAAAATAGTGTTAAGAATGAGAAGAATTAACTGGGCTTAGATCTTCATCCATAAATGCTGCACAATTTCCAAGATTAAACTAAAATTGTATGGCCCTTTTCGTCTTGTCAGACGGTTTAGTTGAGGCTATTGTGTATTTTTTTAGGTTTTGTTTTTGTCGAACAGCTTCTCTTGTGGCTAATTCTACCAATGTTTGAATGAACAAGTTTGGTCCACAGGGTTTTCCATCCTTCTTCATTAGTCTTTTCTCTTCTAAGTTTTGCCTTAGCACAGTCTCAAATGATGTTATACCATTCTTATACATGCTCTCCATGATGTGCGATCACTTGCCAGATGTTCCCAGTCATATTCACATATGGAGAATTCATTCAAAGATGATTTACAGATATCTCTATATTGTAGTTTAGGTCTGCTGATTTGTCTTTTTCCGTGTGTTAGTTCACCATATAGTATTTGCCTGGGGATGCGCTTTTCTTCCATTCCCTGGACATGTCCCAGCCATCTTAGTCTTCGACATCTGAGCATCAACATTATTGTTAGGGTCTTAGCACGTTGCAGAACAGTTAAGCTGGTTATTTTATCCTGCAATTTGATGTGCATTATTCTGCAGAGACATCGCATGTGGAAGACATTTTAAAACGTCACTTTAAGATTTAAACAAACAGCAGTAGCTAATGTTATGCTTTCTGATATAAAGTATCTAAACCAGACTTCAATGCTAGATTCACGAGCAATAAGAACAATGACCACCGCTAACATGAAATGTGTAAAATGCCTGACAGGAAAGAGTCTTAAAGATAAGATCTGAAGTGAAGAGCTAAGAAAAGAGCAAGAAATAATTTCTGTTATTGAATACATTAAAAAACAACAGATAAAATGGTCTGGCCATGCAGTAAGACAGAAAAATTAAAATATGACACAATGAGCTCTCTACAAACTCTACAAGAACACCAAACCCAGGGGCATAAATTAAAAATGATTGATTGATGGAATATTAAAATCCATAACAGGAGTGGCCAACAGAAGAGCAAAATACTGCAAACTTAATCTTCCCTTGATGCCCGAGAGACAAATGAGGAAGAAATGAAGAAGAATGTAAAGTTTTCAATATTTAACCGTATGTGTTATCATATGTCAGCTATCTTCTTCTTCTTCTTCTTCTTTTCTCTTTCACTGATACCTAAAAGGTGTCGTGGTTTATATCATTTGTCGTTCTTGTGCTGCTCGAATTGTCTGAATTAGTGATTTTCCTTTGTTGTTACATGTCTCTGTCACTGCATCTATCCATCTTCTTCTGGGTCTTCCTCTTGGTCTTTTCCATGCATTCTCGAGAAGAACGCCCTTGATGGTGATTGGTGAGGATTCATTCTGACTAGGTGGCCAAACCATTTATGTCAGCTATAGCTCATTCTAATTAATGTAAGTAGAAGAATCATATACAGGTCATATAGTTGTATGAGCTAATGAACTAAAATATCATTGAAAAACATTTAAGTTATTGAGTTATTTGTGGGTCATCATCATTGCACTCCAAACATCCTCAGTTATTGAGTTATTGGTGGGTCATCATTGTTGCACTTCAAACATCCTCAGTTATTGAGTTATTTGTGGGTCATCATCATTGCACTTCAAACATGTCTATAGGGGATCAGATAGATCCACTCTTCAGTTATTGAGTTATTTGTGGGTCATCATCGTTGCACTCCAAACATCCTCAGTTATTGAGTTATTTGTGGGTCATCATCATTGCACTCCAAACATCTCCATAGGTGCTCAGATCTCCTCTTGAGTTATTTGTGGGTCATCATCATTGCACTCCAAACATCTCCATAGGTGCTCAGATCTCCTCTTGAGTTATTGAGTTATTTGTGGGTCATCATCATTGCACTTCAAACATGTCTATAGGGGATCAGATAGATCCACTCTTCAGTTATTGATTTATTTGTGGGTCATCATCATTGCACTCCAAACATCCTCAGTTATTGAGTTATTTGTGGGTCATCATCATTGCACTCCAAACATCCTCAGTTATTGAGTTATTTGTGGGTCATCATCATCGCACTCCAAACATCTCCATAGGTGCTTAGATCTCCTCTTGAGTTATTTGTGGGTCATCATCATTGCAGTCCAAACATCTCCATAGGTGCTCAGATCTCCTCTTGAGTTATTGAGTTATTTGTGGGTCATCATCATCGCACTCCAAACATCTCCATAGGTGCTCAGATCTCCTCTTGAGTTATTGAGTTATTTGTGGGTCATCATCATCGCACTCCAAACATCTCCATAGGTGCTCAGATCTCCTCTTGAGTTATTGAGTTATTTGTGGGTCATCATCATTGCAGTCCAAACATCTCCATAGGTGCTCAGATCTCCTCTTGAGTTATTGAGTTATTTGTGGGTCATCATCATCGCACTCCAAACATCTCCATAGGTGCTCAGATCTCCTCTTGAGTTATTTGTGGGTCATCATCATCGCACTCCAAACATCTCCATAGGTGCTCAGATCTCCTCTTGAGTTATTGAGTTATTTGTGGGTCATCATCATTGCAGTCCAAACATCTCCATAGGTGCTCAGATCTCCTCTTGAGTTATTTGTGGGTCATCATCATTGCAGTCCAAACATCTCCATAGGTGCTCAGATCTCCTCTTGAGTTATTGAGTTATTTGTGGGTCATATCATTGCACTCCAAACATCTCCATAAGGGCTCAGATCACCACCTCAGTTATTGAGTTATTTGTGGGTCATCATCATTGCACTCCAAACATCTCCATAAGGGCTCAGATCCCCACCTCAGTTATTGAGTTATTTGTGGGTCATATCATTGCAGTCCAAACATGTCCGTATGGACGCAGTGTCCAGCGACTGACGACACTAGTTATGTGTTGATTGATAAGTCTTCTTCTACATCCACTAAGATTCTCATTTCTGGCTGTGCCCATCTTAAAACATCTGTGCCCATACTACATATACCAAACCTGATTGTTGACTTGTGACTGATATTCTTAGATGTATGTTGCTGCCTTTGCTGTGAGTAGTTATGCCAGCTCATACTACAGGGAGGGACACAAACCATTTAATCCCTTGTTGGGAGAGACATATGAGTGTATCAGAGAAGACAAGGGCTGGAGATTCATTGCTGAACAGGTGAGTTTTTTCTTCAGGTTTTAGTTTCTATGTTCATAAGATTATACAGATTGATACGTTCTGACACTGAGTGTGGCCTGACTTTGAACAAAGAGGACATCTTTAAGTTTGTTTTTGGCACATTAACACATTCCGTACCAAAAGGTTTTTACACTCCGTGGGACAGCTGTTGTTGCACATTTTTTATTTATTTGAAAGAACAGCGAAGAAATAAATGAAAATTGATCTAAAACACACGGTGTGTTCTGACAATTTGCTCAGGAAGTCAATTCTTCTTCTACTTTTTCTTCTTTTCTCTTTCCCCTGATACCTAAAAGATGTCATGGTTACATCATTTGTCATTCTTGAGCTGCTCGAACTGGCCGTCAAAATTACACACAAGAACACTTGAATTTCTTTTTACTACGGGCATTGAAATTCATTTATAACTTAAATTTGACTCCCATAGAAAATTGCATCGTGTTGCCAGCACAGTCACACACCGGAAGTCAGGAAGTCGATAAAAAGGTTAAATAAGAGAATTTACAAAGTTGTAGAGGAAATAATTGTGGAAACATCAATAAATTAAAAGTTGCAAGATCCGGCTCCTGGGTTTCTCGCGTCAGTAACTAGATTCGTAGTAGATATATGTAGTAATTTTTACTACAAAATTGTGACAACGTGAGCAGGAGGTGTATGAATCATAATCTTAAAATATAATACTGGACAAGTATCTATTGTTGCTATAGCTACAGCTGAAATAAAGATAGCAGACAGCTTAAGAGAATGGGGAGGGGAACAGGCAAATCATTACAATTCTGCGGTAAAGCTGGTAGCAAGGATCCAGTAGTGGGGTGTGATAAATACTCCAAGGTATTGTGACAGCTTTACAAGGAAGGAACACAACACAATACTGACGTTTCGGCCTGTGGCCTTCTTCAGAATACAGGGACAATGGCAACAAACGATGAAGCACAATTATCTATAACTACATGTTAGATGATCAGGTGAATGGAGAGGAGGACAGAAAAGAAGAAAGTAGGATGTTGATAAGAAAGGAGGCTACATGAGGGGAGGTAGGACGAGTGTCAAGATGTGTAAAATAGAAAGATTAGAAAAATGAGGAAGAATGGCTTGCAGAAGGTCAACAACAGAAATGATAAATAACTGTCGAGATCAAAAGTTGTGGAGAGACACGATCACCTATCCCAACAGGCATGGTACTTGGTGATGATGATTTATTGATGCTATAGCTGAAATATTTGTTTACAATTTACTGTTATGCTTCATTGGTTGTGTCATCCATAGGTGAGCCACCATCCACCAGTATCCGCCTGTCATTGTGAGTCTCGAAACTTCAAATTGTGGCAAGGTAAGATATTGACTAGGAATGGTAGCTTTTCTGTTTGTTATTACATTTACACCTGGTGTTTTTTTTTCTGGGGGTAAATGGTCAATAATATTCATCATCATGTGCCATACCGGTTGGCGTGGGCGATCATGTCCTTCCACAATCTTCTATCTACAGTGCACCGTATCAGTTCTGTTGTTGACTGTTTTCCATGCCATGGCACCAAGCTATCCAGTATTTTCTCTCTTTGTCGTCCGCGATCTCTCTTTCCTTTTATTTTGCCAGTTGTAACCAAGTATTCCAACTTTCCTCTTCTCATGATGTGCCCGAAAAATGTTGATTGCTTTTTTCTGATGTTTTTTAAGAGTTTCCTTTTTGTGTTGGCTCTTTGAGAACTTCCTCATTGGTCTTTTTAGCTGTCCAGGGAACTTTTAACATTCTTCTGAGAAATCCCATCTCTGTGGCCTCCAATCATCTTTTCATTTGTTTACCTCTCTTGTTAGTATTCTCAACTCCTCTTGAGGTCAGAGTCTATTTTTTTTTCTTTCTGTTGTTTCCCATTTGAGTGTTTACTTTTGTGATTCACTTGTTATTTCTTCTCATCACATGTGCAACATATGCTCACCTCTTCCTGGTTGTAGATGAGATTTTGGTTGAATGACAACTTCTTAGGTGTGCCTGTTCTTAAATTAGGCAGCCAAAATAGGCAGTGATTAGTGAACTAGACTACTACAGACAAGAGGTCAGATTCGATCCTGATTTACAGTTTCTAGGTTCACCCAGCCTTAAAAGTGTATAAGATTTTTTGCGGAGAGAAAGACTGCACTGGCATAATACTGACTACATTAGTCAAAAATTAATGTGCCTAAGGTCTATAATAAAGAAAACTGCTAGAACAAAAATTCAGATAGGAGAAGGTGTATCTTGGTCTACGCCCTATGGCCGGCTACGGCTCGAAAGGTCAATAGATAGATAGATAGAAGGTCTAAAATATAAATAATCTAAGGTATGTTGATGATACAGTCTTAATCACTAAGAGTGAAAATGAGTTACAAGAAATGTTGGACATTATAGTGAAAGAAAGCAAAAATAAAGGACTCAGCCTTAATAGGAAAAAGACAAAAGTAATGGTAACAACAAAGAAAAAGATATCACCTCAGTGCAAAATAAAGACAAGTGGAACAATATTAAAACAGGTAAATGAATTTAAATATTTGGGAACTTTGTTAACCTCAGACGGAAGATGTACAAAAAAGGTGAGATGCAGAATGGCTCAGGCAAAAGCAGCTTTCCAAAAAATGAGGAAGATACTATGCAATCCATTTTTGACAATAGAAACTTGTTCCTATCTACTCATATCATGAAAGGCATCTTGATTTGGGGCTTGTGGTCCTCTGATTGATTTGATTATCTGTTTCTTCTGATTCATTTGGTTATCTGTTTATTCTGATTGATTTGATTATCTGTTTCTTCTGATTGATTTGAATATCTGTTTATTCTGATTGATTTGAATATCTGTTTCTTCTGATTGATTTGATTATCTGTTTATTCTCATTGATTTGATTATCTGTTTCTTCTGATGATATGTAACTAGTGCTTTATGTTTACAATCTTCCTTTATTTTTCAGACGTGAGAATCAAGACAAAGTTCTGGGGAAAGTCTATGGAGATACAGCCATTGGGTCATGTTAATCTTGTTCTACCTAAGTATGGATTATGTTTATTTTTTCAGTCATTATTTCAGTCATTGTTATTGCAGTGTTAGGGACTGAATGGTTAATTAATAATATATATAAAGACCTCAAACCTCTAGGGATTTGGGTGGGTTTACTGTCTTGGCCTGTACACTGCCAGGGCCCTAAAGGGGAGTAAAGATTGTGGCGCTGTTCCCTACAAGGCATGTTCGTAAGAGGCGACTAAGGAGGGTTGGACATGTTACTGGCTATCCTGTATCATAAAAAATCATCATCATCATCGAGTGCCTCATGATGCACATGATGATGATGTGTTGTAAAATATCATTCTTTTCATTCATTCAATCAACTTTGCATACCATCATCAGTCATTTTTGCATCATAGCAGTCAATCAATTTTTGCATACTCTCAGTTAATAAATCTTTGCATCATATCAGTCTGTCAAATTTTACATCAAAAACAGTCATTTTTGTGTTACATCAGTGTATACATTTTTTTGCATCCTATCAGTCAGTCATATTTATCATCTTTCCCTCATTTTGGTATTCAATTAATCATCCTTTATGTAAATCAATAATATCCTTATGGCAAGTACAGTTAATCATCCTATATGTAAATCAATAATATTCTTATGGCAGGTACAGTTAATAATCCTATATAGTAAATCAATAATATCCTTATGGCAGGTACAGTTAATAATCCTATATAGTAAATCAATAATATCCTTATGGCAGGTACAGTTAATAATCCTATATGGTAAATCAATAATATCCTTATGGCAGGTACAGTTAATCTTCCTATATGGTAAATCAATAATATCGTTATGACAGGTACAGTTAATAATCATATATGGTAAATCAATAATATCCTTATGGCAAGTACAGTTAATCATCCTATATGGTAAATCGATCATATCCTTATGGCAGGTACCGAGATCATTATAGATGGAACAAAGTCACCACTTGTGTTCATAACCTGCTGGGTGGTCAGAGATGGGCAGACCAATATGGAGAGATGACCATCACTAATGGCAATATTGTATGTAAACTCACCTTCACAAAGGTAAGCATTATCATTAGACTATATTAATCGTTCATCATGGTCCATGCCAAGTACAGCTGTCTATTATTTTCATCTGAAAGTGGTATTTTAGTTCTTATGTTAGAGGTTTTGGGAGCCATGATAGCTCAGTGGTTAGTGAACTGGACTACAAAGGACAAGCAGTTGAGATAGAGCCTGACCAACGGCTTCCGGGTTCGCCCAGCCTTAAGTGGGTACCGGATTTTTTTCTGGGAAAGTAAATCGGTGCGGGCATAATACCAACCACATTACCCCAAAAATCATGTGCCGAAGGTCTGTAAAAATTATGGTCACTAACACCATATTCCCTATACGCCACTAGGCGTGACGGTGCTCTTAACTTTTTTTACTTACAGCCTTAAATGGGTACCAGATTTTTTTTCTGGGAACGTAAAGATTCAGGGGCATAATACCGACCACATTACTCCAAAAATCATGTGCCAAAGGTCTATAAAAATTATGGTCACTAACACCATATTCCCTATATGCCACATAGCATCACAGGGTTCTTTACTTGTTATTTACTCATAGATTTTGCAGCTTTTATGTATGAAGATGTCAGGAGCTTGGCACATTTCCGTCATTCTTAAAGTTGATACTTCATGGAATTAGTTTGTGACGCAACACACACATATTAAGTAAGATGCTGTAGCTAAGGTAAATATTTGTGAATGATATCTTAGTAGAATAATGCTTGTAACTAAACAGTTATGGCTAGTTGAAGGCCCTGGCATCACTGCAAACAAATTAACATCCATAATTGCTCAACCACCTGCGCCAGTGGAATCATCAAAATTAATATCTCATCTCATTGAAGGATCCAAACAAAGAAAGGCAGCTGCAGTCCCCATCATAAAAACTATAGCACGTGACAAAAGACATAAGACTTAAACATTGGAATGTGCCAGTGGAATCACTTTGCATGCAATATCAACCAAAATAACCTCTACTGAGATGAACTGTGTTAGACGAATGATAGGAAACAGTCTGAGAGATAAGATCAGAAATGAAGAACTGAGAAAAAAGCTAGGAATAGCCCCTGCCATAGAATACATAAGGAAACAGATAAAATGGTTTGGCCATGTGACAAGGCAGAAAGATCAAAACACAACACTACAAGCCTTCAACAAACATTGCGAGAGCACCAGACCCAAGGGTCTACCACAAAAAAGATGAATCGATGGAATATTAGTAGCACTAGGAAACATATAGTGACACTGTGACCTTCCAGGCATGTTATAAGAGGCGACTAAGGAAGTTGATTGATGGCTTGACAAGCTGTCATTGTAAAAAAGTATTGTTATTGAAACAGAGCCATAGATTTTAGAAGCTGTGATCTCTACAATATGTGCCATTTTGGCACGCAAGGTTTCTGTTTTTGAGATTGTGGTTCTGCCCTATGTGCCGTCTTCAGCTCGAAAGGACAATAGATAGATAGATAGATAGGAAACATAACAGCAGCAGAGATGAACAGAAGAGCAAAAGACCACAAATTATATCTCCCCTCGACGCTGAAAGGTAGATGAGGAAGGAAAGAAGACGAACAACCAAACTGGCAAGTCTATAAGCAAGTTCATTACCTTCTGCACCCACATGCCTGGCACAAAAATGAAGCAGACTCTTGTTAGAATAGACCTCCCTATAGATTATAACCAATATTGTCGAGCAAAGCCAGTAGCAATCTTTTTTAGCATACTCATTGAAGGAAACACACATGTGTATAAGGCTGTGTCTCAAGTCACACTAATGCTTTGGTAATGGCCATAGTTTCTATGGTCAAACTACTTGTAAAAGTAAGTAAAGTACCCCCGTCACGCCAAGTGGCGTATAGGGAATATGGTGTTAGTGACCATAAATGTTACAGACCTTCAGCACATGAATTTTGGGGTAATGTGGTCAGTATTATGCTCGTGCCGCTTTACTTTCCCAGAAAAAAATCCGGTACCCATTAAAGGCTGGGTGAACCAGAAACCGTCGGTTGGGATCAAACCCTACCTCTTGTCCTTTGTCAAACTACTTGTAGTGAATGCCAAAGCACCTCTGTCTTCCTTCACAGTTGTGCTTCCAACATGAGCTGTGAAAGCCCATAAGCTCTGTAGGTGCCGAATAACAGATCCATCTATGTAAGTGACTGCGTCACAATCAGAAAAATTATCTTAACTCTTTCCGTACGGAAGCTTTTTATCGACCCAACGGAAGAGATTTCAGAGACAAAATTTGTCATGGTTTTAAGAATCAATGTACATATTTATATTTATCAAACATATAACATATTATATATGAATGTTTAGATAATTGAACAAGGTATTAGATTTCATAAATACAAAGATGATACAAGACATGTAAAAAGAATATGGTTTGATGGCGTTCAAATTAGTCAAATTGAGCGTGGCGCACTATGCGGCGAAATGTATGCTGCCTAAATCGGCATGGTGCACAGTGCGGCGAAATATACGGTATGAGTTAAATCTAGGTCTGTTTTTTTGCCTCAAAGACCAATAGGTTTTTGTTGTCTATATTCTCTGTCTAGTGTAATGATGACAAGAAAGAATGTGCTGCACTCTGGCAGCACTCATACCCATTCTTCCCTGTATTCTGTGTCCTTGAATGAACACACCTACTGAACAATATCCCTAGTCTGCCAATCCATGACTTTCCTCTTCTACAGAACAGTGTTGAGTACATTTGGAGCTAATTGACACATTAAATATCTTTCACATTCTAATTTATATTGAATCGACTAAGTTAATCTATATCTTTGTTTGTTGACATTGATACTATTACTGTCCATTATGCAGCCTTGTTTTATCTTCTTAACTCTTTCCGTATGTTTCGATGCAACATACCAATTTCGGTCATATACGTTTAGCTGCACAGTGCATCACTCTCAATTTGGTTAGTGTAAACTGTCATCAAACCATATTCTTTTTATATATCTTGTTTCATCTTGGTATTGGTGAAATCAAATTCCTTGTTTAATTATCTACAAATTCATATATAATATGTTATATGTTAGATAAATATAAACATGTAGAATGTTAAGAACACCATGGACAGCTAAGAAGAGTAATGAAAATGTTCTGAAAGAGGCCAAAGCAAAAAGAGAGCTAATTTCCAATATTAGGAAGAAACAATCATCATTTTTTGGCCATGTAATGAGAAGAGAACAGCTGGAATATATTGTAATAACTGGGAAAATTGAGGGACAAAGAGATAGAGGGAAGCAAAGAAAAAAAATACCAGACAGCTTAAGAGAATGGCTTGACAGAAGGTCAACAACAGAAATGATAAATAACTCTCGAGATCGAAAGTTGTAGAGAGACATCACTTACACCAGCAGGCCCGGTACTTGATGATGATGAAACATGTAGATTAATATTTAAAAACATGAAAAATTGTGTCTCTGAAATCTTTCCCGCTAAATTAATAAAAACCTTCCATACTGAAAGAGTTAATCATCTTTCTGGTTCTCATTTTGTTGGCAAAAGTTCCCATCAGCTTGAGCATCATGTTTGTTACTTCAATCTGTTCTGCTCTACTGCTCCTTCTTTCTTCATCTCTTTCTGACTCTTCTTTTTCCGCCCCATCCAGATCTTGTCCACTCTTTTTCCTCTACCATTTCACTGAGAAACCATTTTTGGTGCAGTTTTTTTCTAGTATGCATTTACCATTAGTGCTATGTCATGCCCAATTTCACAGGTGTTTCTTCTTTTGTTCATTCCGTAATTTACTCCATCATTTCTATGACTGTAAATCTCCTTACCCTGCTACAATAGGCTCACTTTTAACTCTTTCCGTATGTTTTGATGGATTGTGCATCATGCCGATTTCGGCAGTGTATGTTTCACAACATAGTACATCACTCTCAATTTGATTAGTGTGAACCGCCATCAAACCATATTTTTTTTACATGTCTTGTATCAACTTGATATTGGTGAAATCTAATTCCTTGTTCAATTATCTAAAAGTGCATATATATTATGTTATGTGTTAGATACCCATTAAGACACCCATTAAACATCAAGATCAAATATAAAGAAATAAAACAACTAGAGGAATTCAAGTATTTAGGCACAATGTTCACAGAAGATGGAAAACTAGACAGAGAAATTGACATGAGAATACAAAAAGCAAATGCTGTCACATACCAGCTTTCACCATTGCTAAGACATCCAAACATTTCTATGCCAGCTAAACAACAAATGATAAATAGCATTTTCCTACCAACTTTGTGCTATGAAAGTCAAACATGGACCCTTTCTAAATCACATTTAAGAAAGATCAATACATGTGAGATGCAATGCTTGAGAAAAGTAACAAACAACACAAGAAGAGATAGAATACCAAATGAAACCATAAGAAAAATAGTAGGAACAAAACCCTGCCAAGAATATATAGAACAACAACAACTTAAATGGTTTGGTCACCTGGTCAGAATGAATCCATATCAATCACCATCAAGGGCATTCTTCTCGAGAATGCATGGGAAAAGACCAAGAGGAAAACCCAGAAGAAGATAGATAGATGTAGTGACATAGACATGTAACAACAAAGGAAAATCACTAATTCAGACAATTCGAGCAGCTCAAGAACGACAAATGATATAAACCACGACACCTTTTAGGTATCAGTGAAAAGAGAAAAGAAGAAGAAGAATGTTAGATAAATAAAAATATGTAGATTGATTCTTAAAACCAAGAAATATGTTGTCTCTGAAATCTCTTCCATTGCATCGATAAAAAGAGTCAATGTGAAGTTTTATATTTAAGTAAATGGTTTATTATTTTCTGTATCCTTAATGCACAAAATGCAAACATCCTGTACACATTTTTGTTAAAGTTATAACAAAAAGGTGTTTATGTTTCAGGGTTCCAACAATACGTCTCCAAAACGTTACGAGGTGCTAGGAACCATCAACTCCACAGATGGGAAAGTAGCTCATAATTTGTTTGGAAAGTGGAATGAAGCTTTCTTCTGTGGACACGCCACTTCTGCCAAATGTATATGGCGCCCAGGTTTGTTGTTGAATTCATGTCAATTTGTTGGTTCATTTATCACTTTGTTGTGTCTGTTTTTTTAGTTCATATCATTTTCAAGTTGACTCAGTCTGATTTCTCATTGTTTAGTTCATCTGATTACTTGTTTTTGAGATCTATTTGCTGTTTAGTCAATCAGTCAGTTTATTGAAAATTGTTGATATCGAGGAACCTAGTTGTTACAAATGGGTGTTGACTTTGCTCTATTTTTATGTTTATGTAAATGTTGTGGAATGTCTGTTCTTAATTCACAATTAAGATTCTGTTTGTAAATCCCCTCATATTTCATGCAGAAAAATTAATTGTTTTCTTCTTCTTCATCTGCGATCATGGCTCATTCAGACTAGGATTCCAGACTCTCTTATGAAGGCAGCTGTCTGTTTCAGTGTTTCGGTTGCCCCATAGAGTTTCTCTTCCAGTGAGGTGGGTGTGGGCCACATTGTCCTCCTCAGGCCTGTCTACTGGGGGCAATCCTGTAGAACATGTTTTGTTGTCATGTTATCCAAGGTACAGTGGCAGTGGCTGATAGTTCATATTTTGAGTTTGGTGAACATGTGGTTTCTCATTCTGTTGTGGCCAGTACGTAGGCAAAGTAAAATGACTTGATCCCTCCTTGATAGTTGGAGGTATCCATCCCTCTCATTATACTTTGGGTGTTCTTGTTTCCATTTTTCATGATACTGGCCTTTGATGATGATGGATTTGGCTTCATCATCGCTGAATTAATTGTTTAATTATATTCTTAACTCTATCATTTTACTGTATTTGAAAATGTCAGAGTATAGCATTCATCTTCACACTAAATTTCACCGTGTTTAACAAATGTCACAGTTTTACATTAATTTTAAGTCTATATCTTTACAGTGTTTGACAAATGTCACAGTTTTACATTAATTTTAAGTCTATAATTTTATAGTGTTTGACAATGTCAAAGTTTTGTATTCATTTTCAGTCTATAATTTTGCTGCATTTTACTTTATGTCAAAGTTTTATCATAATGAGAACTTTCTCATTTAACAATACATGTAATGTCAATTTCTTTTATTTTTGCTGCCTTGTGCTGTTCACTACTAGAACATTCTATTTCATGATATTTCAATATTTCAACATTCCAGGTGCCATGCCAGAGAACTATGAGCTGTACTATGGGTTTACCAGGTTTGCTATGGAGCTGAATGAGCTTGACCCAGATATGGCCAAGTTCTTACCACCCACTGACTCCAGGTTTCGACCTGACCAAAGGTGGGTAGTCTTCCCCTCCCATCAGATAAAAGAGATTCATAAAAGGCTTGATTTAGGTAAAAGTAATGGATGCTTATGCAGAATAAAAGGATGGAAATGGCAGGACAAAATCACTAACATAGAATTATGGAAATGAACCAATCAAACACCAATGGATAAAGAGATACAGCGAAGATGATGGCGCTGGATAGGACACACACTGCAGAAGCCAAATGAGAGTATTACACAACAGGCCCTTTTTTTGGAATCCCCAAGGAAAAAGACAAAGAGGAAGACCAAAGAATTCTTGGAGAAGACAGATAGAGGCAGAGATAAAGGTGATGGGGAAGACATGGAATGATCTTAAAAGAATGGCGAGAAAAAGAATGACTTGGAAAGTGTTGTGTTTCATCCTATATGTTGTGTTTCATCCAAAAATGTGCCGTGGTCACAGAAAAATATAGTCACTAACACCATATTCCTCATACGGCTAGCAAGACTTGGATGGAACCTTTACTTTACTTTTAACTTTTATGAGAAGAAATATTTTAAAATTTGACAAATCTTACCCTTTCTGGTGTAAAATAATGATAAGTTAACCTCAAATATTGTAAGTACATCATCTCTTATGATTATTTTTTAATGTACTATATTAGGATTATTTTCTGTGTGTTACCGGGGCCTCATTATGAGGGAAGTAAAGAATAGTGACACTGTGACCTTCCAGGCATGTCGTGAGAGGCTACTAAGGAGGTTGATCGATGGCTTGACAAGCTGTCATTGTACAAAGTATTGTTATGGAAACAGCGCCATATATTTTAGAGCAGTGATCTCTGCAATATGTGCCACTTTGGCACGCAAAGTTTCTGTTTTTGAGATTGTGGTTCTGCCCTATGTGCCGTCTTTGGCTCGAAAGGACAATAGATAGTTAGATAGATAGATAGATAGATAGATGGATGGATGGATGGATGGGTGGGTGGGTGGGTGGGTGGTGGGTGGGTGGGTGGGCGGATGGACGGACAGATTGATTGATTTAGATTTAGATTATAATTATACATAAACTATGCTTCAGAACAGAAAAATTTACCAAAACAACAAAAATATTAACAAACAAGTGTCCGCTCATTTTTGGAGTACTACTTCTTCTATTATATGCATCAGAACCTTCTTTGGCACGAGTGCCAGTCTGTATAAGTAAGATCTGGCGTTAGGCCTGAAAGGAGCTGTGAATATTTCATCTCAGAGAAGGTAGCTAGCAACAAATTTTCTGTCTGCATTCAGTTCTGTACTATCCTTGAAACAGACCCCAATTGTGGTTTCTTTTCAGAATGATACTGGTCTAGCTAGTAAAGATAGGTGGGTTTCAATACTACTACAAACTCTACTGGTCATAGAGTGCTCCAAAATACTAAAAGTAGACCTCTTAAAAAAAATACTTCAGGATCCCACTGCTGGGCTCTCTCTATGACCTTATCATTTCATGTGCATTGGTGCATTCACAAGTAAAAGTAAAGTAAAGTACCCCCGTCACGCCAAGTGGCGTATAGGGAAATATGGTGTTAGTGACCCTATATTTTACAGACCTTCAGCACATGATTTTTGAGGTGATGTGGTCAGTATTACGCCCGTGCTGCTTTACTTTCCCAGAAAAAAATCCGGTACCCATTTAAGGCTGGGTGAACCTGGAAGCCGTCGGTTGGGATCGAACCCTACCCCTTGTCCGTGGTAGTCAAGTTCACTAACCACTGAGCTATCGCGGCTCCCGCATTCACAAGGCTCAGCAAGTATAGTAAAGTAAAGTACCCCCGTCATGCCAAGTGGCGTATAGTATACTGATATAGGCTTGCAGGCCATCATGTTCAGCAATACACTGTCTACAAGCAATGTTGTTTTTCTGATAATCATCTCAGATAAGATTTCAGTAAAGATAATGTATCTCCGAAGATTGTGAGATTTTTTTTGTATTAACTGAACCATATTTTAAAGAACCATATGAGACATGAGTCTGGGTTTAATTTCCAGAAGTGGCAGGTTTTTATTTCATGACAGACAAGACTCATGAGTTTACCCAGTCTCAAACAGTGAGCAGCAGCCATTTTTTTTTCAGAAGTAAATGGCATGATGTCGACCACATCACCCAAAAATGTGCCATGGTCATGGAAAAATCTGGTCACTAGCACTATATTCCCCATATGCCTAGCAAGGCAGGGGAGGAAACCCTTACTTTATATCAGACAAACGTCATACAACACTTTTATTTTAGAGTCATGTAAGATGAGATTACTCATCAAAGTAGATATTTTAGAGCCATGTAAGATGAGATTACTCATCAAAGTAGATATTTTAGAGCCATGTAAGATGAGATTACTCATCAAAGTAGATATTTTAGAGCCATGTAAGATGAGATTACTCATCAAAGTAGATATTTTAGAGCCATGTAAGATGAGATTACTCATCAAAGTAGATATTTTAGAGCCATGTAAGATGAGATTACTCATCAAAGTAGATATTTTAGAGCCATGTAAGATGACATTACTCATTAAAGTAGATATTTTAGAGCCATGTAAGATGAGATTACTCATCAAAGTAGATATTTTAGAGCCATGTAAGATGAGATTACTCATCAAAGTAGATATTTTAGAGCCATGTAAGATGAGATTACTCATCAAAGTAGATATTTTAGAGCCATGTAAGATGAGATTACTCATCAAAGTAGATATTTTAGAGCCATGTAAGATGAGATTACTCATCAAAGTAGATATTTTAGAGCCATCTAAGATGACATTACTCATCAAAGTAGATATTTTAGAGCCATGTAAGATTACATCACGGGAGCCACGATAGCTCAGTGGTTAGCGAACTGGACTACAAAGGACAAGAGGTAGGGTTCGATCCCACCCAACGGCTTCCGGGTTTACCGAGCCTTAAATGGGTACCGGATTTTTTTCTGAGAAAGCAAAGCGGCACAGGCATAATACCGACCATATTGCCCCAAAAATCATGTGTCTGTCAAATTTATGGTCACTAATGCCATATTCCCTATTATGCCACTTGGCGTGGGGGGGCTCTTTACTTTCTTTTAAGACATCACTCTTCAAAGTGTAGCTGTTTTAGAGCCATGTAAGATGACATCACTCATCAAAGTGTAACTATTTTAGAGCCATGTAAGATGACATCACTCATCAAAGTGTAACTATTTTAGAGCCATATAAGATGACATCACTCATCAAAGTGTAACTATTTTAGAGCCATATAAGATGACATCACTCATCAAAGTGTAACTATTTTAGAGCCATATAAGATGACATCACTCATCAAAGTGTAACTATTTTAGAGCCATATAAGATGACATCACTCATCAAAGTGTAACTATTTTAGAGCCATATAAGATGACATCACTCATCAAAGTGTTACTATTTTAGGGCCATATAAGATGACATCACTCATCAAAGTGTAAATATTTTAGAGCCATGTAAGATGACATCACTCATCAAAGTGTAACTATTTTAGAGCCATGTAAGATGACATCACTCATCAAAGTGTAATTATTTTAGAGCCATATAAGATGACATCACTCATCAAAGTGTAACTATTTTAGAGCCATATAAGATGACATCACTCATCAAAGTGTAACTATTTTAGAGCCATATAAGATGACATCACTCATCAAAGTGTAACTATTTTAGAGCCATATAAGATGACATCACTCATCAAACTGTAACTATTTTAGAGCCATATAAGATGACATCACTCATCAAAGTGTAACTATTTTAGAGCCATATAAGATGACATCACTCATCAAACTGTAACTATTTTAGAGCCATATAAGATGACATCACTCATCAAAGTGTAACTATTTTAGAGCCATGTAAGATGACATCACTCATCAAAGTGTAATTATTTTAGAGCCATATAAGATGACATCACTCATCAAAGTGTAACTATTTTAGAGCCATATAAGATGACATCACTCATCAAAGTGTAACTATTTTAGAGCCATATAAGATGACATCACTCATCAAAGTGTAACTATTTTAGAGCCATATAAGATGACATCACTCATCAAAGTGTAACTATTTTAGAGCCATATAAGATGACATCACTCATCAAAGTGTAACTATTTTAGAGCCATATAAGATGACATCACTCATCAAAGTGTAACTATTTTAGAGCCATATAAGATGACATCACTCATCAAAGTGTAACTATTTTAGAGCCATATAAGATGACATCACTCATCAAAGTGTAACTATTTTAGAGCCATATAAGATGACATCACTCATCAAAGTGTAACTATTTTAGAGCCATATAAGATGACATCACTCATCAAAGTGTAACTATTTTAGAGCCATATAAGATGACATCACTCATCAAAGTGTAGCTGTTTTAGACATAACCTCAGACACCTTATACCTGCTCCAACTTTGTCACTCTCTTGTAGCCTTAAAAACAAATGCCTAAAACATCATTTCTCCATCCTTGTGCCTGAACACTCTTGTGGTTGTAATATCAAATGCCCTAGAGCAAGTGAACACTCTTGTGGTTGTAATATCAAATGCCCTAGAGCAAGTGAGCACTCTTGTGGTTGTAATATCAAATGCCCTAGAGCAAGTGAACACTTTTGTGGTTGTAATATCAAATGCCCTAGAGCAAGTGAACACTCTTGTGGTTGTAATATCAAATGCCCTAGAGCAAGTGAACACTTTTGTGGTTGTAATAGCAAATGCTCTAGAGCAAGTGTGCACTCTTGTGGTTGTAATATCAAATGCCCTAGAGCAAGTGAACACTCTTGTGGTTGTAATATCAAATGCCCTAGAGCAAGTGAACACTCTTGTGGTTGTAATATCAAATGCCCTAGAGCAAGTGAACACTCTTGTGGTTGTAATATCAAATGCCCTAGAGCAAGTGAACACTCTTGTGGTTGTAATATCAAATGCCCTAGAGCAAGTGAACACTCTTGTGGTTGTAATATCAAATGCCCTAGAGCAAGTGAACACTCTTGTGGTTGTAATATCAAATGCCCTAGAGCAAGTGAACACTCTTGTGGTTGTAATATCAAATGCCCTAGAGCAAGTGAACACTCTTGTGGTTGTAATATCAAATGCCCTAGAGCAAGTGAACACTCTTGTGGTTGTAATATCAAATGCCCTAGAGCAAGTGAACACTCTTGTGGTTGTAATATCAAATGCCCTAGAGCAAGTGAACACTCTTGTGGTTGTAATATCAAATGCCCTAGAGCAAGTGAGCACTCTTGTGGTTGTAATATCAAATGCCCTAGAGCAAGGCCAACACCCCCTTGCAACATCTCGGCTCTTTGATAACAACTTTCAATAAACTGATGGATTAACTAAACAGCAACTAGATCTGAACAACAAATAATCAGATGAACTAAACAATAAGTAATCAGACTGAGTCCACTTGAAAATCTATCTATCTTTCGAGCCGTGGCCGGCCCATAAGGCATAGACCCAAATGCTCTTTCTCTTTTTATAAATTTTCTTTCTAGCAGTCTCAATCATTGCAAAGATCTTTTATCAAATCCTGTCATTTGTCTCTGTTCTGTGCAAGTATCTTGAATTCATTGAGGGAGCTGATTCCTGCTGTCTTTACCTCTCTGATCAATGTACTTCTCAGTGTCTCTCTGGGTCAGCCTCTTTTCCTCTTCCTTGTTGTTCCCCACATAAGGGGCTTGCTTTGTTATATGGTTACTATCTCTTCTCATCACATGTCGACTTGAAATTGATATAAACTAAAGTAAACAGACAGACAAACAATAAACAAATTGATAAATTGACCAACAAATTGACGTGAATGCAACAACAAACCAGAACGCCATATTCATTTGACAGAAATGGTGTTTCCACAGAAGAAAGCTTTATTCTGCTTTCCAAACAAACTACGAGCTACTTTCCCGTCTAGCCATGACCTTTCTCATTATTGTGGCTGTACTTTCAAATGCCTTTTACTTCACAGACTCCTTGAAGATGGAAAGGTCTCCGAAGCAGAGGGAGAAAAACACAGACTTGAGAATGCACAAAGAGATCGCAGAAAACATCTTGAGGCCAGCGGTGTTGAACAAAAGCCTCTCTGGTTCAAGTGAGTGCTCTTGTAAATTTTGTCTTATAACTTAATTACTATACTATGTTCCAAAACTCATGCCCTCCATCAGATATCTTGGAAACCCCTGGACGGATTACCATGATATTTTACGTGTAGTTTTACATTGTCCATGACATTACAAATGTATAATTTAAAATAATCTAGGTAATACAGTTTACTACAAACACATGTTCCTTGATCTTTGTCAATGCAGCAATTATTTATGCCCCTTAGAAAATACAATTTACAATAAGTGTAGCGGATTTTATCTTTAGACTCATTGTAAGGTAAAGGTAAAGTACGAGACATGAATCGGCATCTTAGCACGCAAGTTTTCACCCATAAGTGCTAGGCACCCCTATCCAGAAGTGTTCAGAGACTTCTGGATAGTGTTGCTTCAAGTATTGAAACTCACGATGTGAGGCGGCATTCCACACTTCCCAGAGTAATACCCTGGTACCCATTTCTGGGTCGACCGCTGGGGTAATTTTTTTTTCCAACCACGAGTACAATTCACACTGCTTCCAGCGGGAATCGAACACGGGTTGTCCGAACGTCGGTAGCCTAGCTGGGTGGTTTTCCCAACTAGGCCACCGAGGCCCCCAAGTAACTCATTGTAATTACTCCCAATCCATGACCAGTTATTCAAAAGCTTTTAAACTAATTAGAAAATGCAGGCAGTTTCCACATCTCCATTCTATAAAAGTGTGCCGTCATTCGTTCACACGAATCCATGCGAGAAATCAGTGCCAATTAAGTTCTTTTTATAATTGTGGAAGTAATGTTTACCAGCAGACATGTAAACATTCTATTTGACTAGTATCATTATGTGTATTTGTTTTGTTCATAGCAAAATGGTTATTAAGTTATACTATTTTGAAGAGAGTCATACGTTTTTGAATGGACTATAGTAGTTTTTGTGAATGTGATGCAGTACCTTAACATATTATTATATAATGGCTCATAATGGCTCCAGCAAAAGCAGCTTTCCAAAAAATGAGGAAGATACTATGCAATCCATTTTTGACAATAGAAACAAGAAAAAGAGTTCTTAAATGTTATGTAGAGTCAGTCTTAACATATGGATGTGAATCATGGACCATAGAACAACAGACGAGAAAATCACTGGAGGCTGTAGAAATCTGATTTTACAGAAGAATGTTGAGAATACCATGGACAGCTAAGAAGAGTAATGAAAATGTTCTGAAAAAGGCCAAATCAAAAAGAGAGCTTCTTCCTCTTCTTCTTCTTCTTCTTCTTTTTTCCTTCCTCATCTGCCTTTCAGCGTCAAGGGGAGATATAATTTGCGGTCTTTTGCTCTTCTGTTCGCCTCTGCTGCTGTTATGTTTCCTAGTGCTTCTAATATTCCATCGATCCATCTTTTTCATGGTCGACCCTTGGGTCTGTTGTTCTCACAACGTTTGTTGTAGGCTCGTTGTGTTGTGTTTTGTTCTTTCTGCCTTGTCACGTGGCCGAACCATTTTATCTGTTGTTTCCTTATATATTCTATGGCTGGGGCTATTCCTAGCTTTTTTCTCAGTTCTTAATTTCTGATCTTATCTCTCAGACTGTTTCCTGTCATTCTTCTAACACATTTCATCTCTGTAGAGGTTATTTTTCTTATTGTTCTTGCATCTAGAGTCCAGGTCTGGCATTGGTAGCACAACGTTGGAATGAAGATTGTTTTGTATAGTGCTCATTTTGCCTCCAGAGATATTTCCTTGTTGGACAATAGTGGTGATAACTGTCCGATGCTTTGACAAGCTTTGTTGCATCTTGATTCTATCTCTGCTGTTTGGGAATTGTCGTTTGTCATTAGACTTCCTAGGTATTTGAATTCCTCTACTTGTTTTAGTTGTCTGCCTTCTATAGTTGTGTTGATGTTCTGTTTATTTTTGGCGACATTCATGACTTCTGTTTTGTTGATGTTGATTTTCATGTTGTATTTTGTTCCTAAGATGTTGAGTTTGTTTAAGTGTTCTTGTAGGTCTTCTATTGTTTCATGTATTAGTGCCTGGTCGTCTGCAAATAGAAGCTCGTTGATCTCCTCTGTCTCTGATGGGTTGGCTAGCTTGCATATATGGTCCATGTATGTAATAAATAGTAGGGGGGATAGTACGCACCCCTGTCTTACACCTGATCTAACTTCGAAGTGGTCTGTGTAGCCTGTTGCTGTTCTGACCCTGCAGCTGCTGTTGGCGTAGAGACTTTTAATAATGTTGGTTAGATGTTGGCTTACTCCGTATGTTGTTAGTATCTCCCACAGTTGTTCTCTGTTTACTCTGTCGAATGCTTTTTCCTGGTCAATGAAGGCTATGTATAAGCTTTGGTTGTGTTCTGTCGTTTTTTCTGCAAGCTATTTTAGTGTGAATAGTGCGTCGGTACATCCTCTGTTTTTTCGGAACCCCATTTGAGAATCGCTTAACTGTAGTTCTATTATTGGTCTCAGTCTTTTTTCCAAGATTTTGGCGTATAGCTTTCCTACATGGCTGAGCAGAGATATACCTCTATATTGATTGCAGTCTCTTTTGCTACCTTTCTTTTTCCATATTGGTATGATGATTGCCTGTTGCCTGTCTTCTGGGGCTTGTTGTTGGTGCCAAGCTGCATTAAATATTCTGTGCAGCCATTGCATTCCTGTTTCTCCCGCTGCTGCTATTATTTCTATTGGAATGTTATCTATCCCTGGTGCTTTGTTTCTTGGTGCATATTTGATTACTTCTTCTATTTCCTCTTTCATGATGTTGGGTTCAGTATTTGTGAGTTCTAGCGTGGTTTTTGTTGTCTTGTTGGTAGTTGGTATGTTTAACAGGTCTTCAAAATATTCTTTCCATCTCTGTTGCCTACATTGGTTGTTTGATATTGGTTGTCAGTCTTTGTCATTTATCAGCTCAGTAGGATCATGGTTTTCTTTTCTCGCTCTTGTGGCTTTTACTGCTTTGTAGAAATCTCTTGTGGCTGTCTTGAAGTCCCTGCTCATGTTTTGTCCGAATTCTGTCCAATTCTTATGCTTAGCTTCTTTGATCAACATTTTAACTCTTTTTCGAACTAAGGCATATCTTTCATATTTTTCTTGGTTCTTGTTCTCCCTCCAATTTTTAAACAGTTTCTTCTTTTCTTTAATTGCTTCTCTGATTGTTTCGTTCCACCACGGGGTGCTCTTTTTCCCTTGTCTTGTTCTTAGCTTCGTTCCACAAACTGTTTTAGAGATGTTAGTTACTGTTTCCTTAAATTGTTTCCACTCTTCTTCTACTGTGCCTACTTCGTTAGGGAGTTTCTTGAATTCCTCTCTGAGTTTTTCTTCTAGGGTTTTCCTTGTTTCTTGATCGTTTAATTGTTTTATTTTTATTGTCTGTTCTTTTCGCTTCTTTTGTTTGTTTTCGTATTTTCAGAGAGCTAATATCCAATATTAGGAAGAAACAATTGTAACACATACATAACAGGTAGAGTGTTCGGAGACTTCTAGATAGTATCAGCTCGAGCATCAAAACTCATGATGCAAGATCGCATTCCTCACCTTCCCAGAGTACTACCCTGGTACCCATTTCTGCCAGTGGCTGGGTTGACCACAGGGGTATTTTTTTTTCCAACCATGAATACAATGCAATATAACAGCTTCCAGCGAGAATCAAACATCCGAATGTAAGGGCTTAGTCAGGTGGTTTTCCCAACTTGGCTACCGAGGTCACCTTATTGCCTAAATGCTGTAACCTTAGCTTTTTTTTTCCTCTACTTTATTTTACATTACCTCTCTATTGCCACTCATATAACAGGATTGCATTTTTCTCCCTTCTCCGTTTTCTTCCACTTTTCCTTGGCTACTAGTAGACATAGATTCAGTGAATGGTACACCTTGTGGCTTCATGTTGTCTGTTCATTGCATGGTGTTCCATGTCTGGCCCATATGGTTCATCGGTGTTTCCACTATTTTCCAACATATTCTTTCAATCAATCAAGACCCTTTCCTTTTTTGGAACATAGGCTGCAGATAGTGTCTCTCCATCCATCTCTATTCTTGGACATTTTCTCTACTTCTCTCTAGTCTAGACCACAGACACCGTCTCTCCATCCATCCCTATTCTTGGACATTTTCTCTACTTCTCTCTAGTCTAGACCACAGACACCATCTCTCCATCCATCCCTATTCTTTGACATTTTCTCTACTTCTCTCTAGTCTAGACCACAGACACCGTCTCTCCATCCATCCCTATTCTTGGACATTTTCTCTACTGCTCTCTAGTCTAAACCACAGACAAAGTCTCTCCATCCATCCCTATTCTTGGATATTTTCTCTACTTCTCTCCAGTCTAGGCCACAGACAAGGTCTCTCCATCCATCCCTATTCTTGGACATTTTCTCTACTGCTCTCTAGTCTAAACCACAGACAAGGTCTCTCCATCCATCCCTATTCTTGGACATTTTCTCTACTTCTCTCCAGTCTAGGCCACAGACAAGGTCTCTCCATCCATCCCTATTCTTGGACATTTTCTCTACTTCTCTCCAGTCCAGACCACAGACAAGGTCTCTCCATCCATCCCTATTCTTGGACATTTTCTCTACT
This sequence comes from Megaustenia siamemsis, assembly GCA_032433765.1. Taxonomy (NCBI): domain Eukaryota; kingdom Metazoa; phylum Mollusca; class Gastropoda; order Stylommatophora; family Ariophantidae; genus Megaustenia; species Megaustenia siamemsis. The sequence goes on along the minus strand of JAVIAB010000145.1, from coordinate 17,955,575 downwards.
TCTCTCTAGTCTAGACCACAGTCAAGGTCTCTCCATCCATCCCTATTCTTGGACATTTTCTCTACTTCTCTCTAGTCCAGACCACAGACAAGGTCTCTCCATCCATCCCTATTCTTGGACATTTTCTCTACTTCTCTCCAGTCCAGACCACAGACAAGGTCTCTCCATCCATCCCTATTCTTGGACATTTTCTCTACTTCTCTCCAGTCTAGGCCACAGACAATTTTCTCTCCATCCATCCCTATTCTTGGACATTTTCTCTACTTCTCTCTAGTCTAGGCCACAGACAAGGTCTCTCCATCCATCCCTATTCTTGGACATTTTCTCTACTGCTCTCTAGTCTAGACCACAGATAAGGTCTCTCCATCCATCCCTATTCTTGGACATTTTCTCTACTTATCTCTAGTCTAGACCACAGACAAGGTCTCTCCATCTATCCCTATTCTTGGACATTTTCTCTACTTCTCTCAAGTCTAGGCCACAGACAAGGCTTCTCCATCCATCCCTATTCTTGGACAATTTCCAATATTAGGAAGAAACAATCGTCATTTTTTGGCCATGTAATGAGAAGGGAACAGCTGGAATATATTGTAACAACTGGGAAAGTTGAGGGACGAAGAGATAGAGGGAAGCAAAGAGAAACAATACCAGACAGCTTAAGAGAGTAGCTTGGCAGAAAGTCAACAACAGAAATGATAAATAACTGTCGAGATCGAGAGTTTTGGAGGTACATTATATCCTATGCCAGCAGGCACAGTACTTGATGATGATGATTATTACATAAGAGAAAAATGCAGTTCAAGAACATTGCTGCCCCACATATGGACTTACTCATAAACAAAAACAAACAATAAGACACACAGAACATGAGAAATATACTGAGATCTAACTACATTATAGAAAGTAACTATAAATAGTGAATATAAAGAAGAAAATATAAGTAATAACTTAGCTTAATGGAATCACGATAGCTCAGTGGTTAGTGAACTGGACAACAAAGGACAAGAGGTCAGGTTTGATCCTGATCGAAAGCTTCAGGGTTCACCCAGCCTTAAATGGGTACCAGATTTTTTTCTGAGAAAGTAAACCGGTATGGGCGACCGGTACCGACCACATTACCTCAAAAATCATGTGGTGAAGAAGGTCTATAAACATTATGGTCACTAACACCATATTCCCTATACGTCACTTGGTGTGACAGGGCTCTTTACTTTTTTTTTCTTTCAATGGAATCACAGTCCTCCCTCAAAAAGTGGGTGACACAGAGTAGATTTTTTTCAGCTTTTCATGAACTTGTGATGCAACCCTTCTATGCCAACCTGGTGTCCTTGTAAGGGCAGACTTTGAGGAGGAGTAATCGTCTGATTAATGCTGGGGAAGATGGCTGCATATATGTCCCTTGACAATATCTATCCTTCACTATGACTATGTCAATCCCTCACTATGACCATGATTATCCCTCACTATGACTGTCTATCCCCCACTATGACCATGACTATCCCTCACTATGACTGTCTATCCCCCACTATGACCATGACTATCCCCCACTATGACTGTCTATCCCTCACTATGACCATGACTATCCCCCACTATGACTGTCTATCCCTCACTATGACCATGACTATCCCCTACTATGACCATGACTATCCCTCACTATGACCATGACTATCCCCTACTATGACTGTCTATCCCTCACTATGACCATGACTATCTCCTACTATGACTGTCTATCCCCCACTATGATTATGTCTATCCCCCACTATGACTGTCTATCCCTCACTATGACCATGACTATCTCCTACTATGACTGTCTATCCCCCACTGACTATGTCTATCCCCCACTATGACTGTCTATCCCCTACTATAACTGTCTATCCCTCACTATGACCATGACTGTCTCTTACTATGAATGTCTATCCCTCACTATGACTATGTCTATCCCTCACTATGACTGTGTCTATCCCCCACTATGACTATGTCTATCCCTCACTATGACCATTACTATCCCCCACTATGACTGTGTCTATCCCCCACTATGACTGTGTCTATCCCTCACTATGACTATGTCTATCCCTTACTATGACCATTACTATCCCCTACTATGACTGTCTATCCCTCACTATGACTATGTCTATCCCCTACTATGACTGTGTCTATCCCTCACTATGACCATGTCTATACCTCACTATGACCGTGTCTATACCTCACTATGACTGTGTCTATACCTCACTATGACTGTGTCTATACCTCACTATGACCATGTCTATACCTCACTATGACTATGTCTATCCCCCCCACTATATCTATGTCTATCCCTCATTATGACCATGTCTATACCTCACTATGACTGTCTATCCCTCACTATGACAATGTCTATACCTCACTATGACTGTGTCTATCCCTCACTATGACTGTGTCTATCCCTTACTATGACCATGTCTATCCCCCACTATGACTATATCTATCCCCACTATGACTATGTCTATCCCCCACTATGACTATGTCTATCCCCACTATGACTATGTCTATCCCTCACTATGACTATATCTATCCCTCACTATGACCATGACTATCCCCCACTATGACTGTGTCTATCCCTCACTATGACTGTGTCTATCCCTCACTATGACCATGTCTATACCTCACTATGACTATGACCATCCCTCACTATGACCATGTCTATCCCCCACTATGACTAAGTCTATCCCCCACTATATCTATGTCTATCCCTCATTATGACCATGTCTATCCCCCACTATGACCATGTCTATCCCTCACTATGACCATGTCTATACCTCACTATGACTGTGTCTATCCCTCACTATGACTGTGTCTATCCCTCACTATGACCATGTCTATACCTCACTATGACTGTGTCTATCCCTCACTATGACCATGTCTATACCTCACTATGACCGTGTCTATCCCCACTATGACCGTGTCTATTCCTCACTATGACCATGTCTATCCCTCACTATGACCATGTCTATACCTCACTATGACCGTGTCTATCCCCCACTATGACCATGTCTATCCCTCACTATGACCATGTCTATCCCCCACTATGACCATGTCTATCCCCCACTATGACCGTGTCTATCCCTCACTATGACCATGTCTATCCCTCACTATGACCATGTCTATCCCTCACTATGACTGTGTCTATCCCTCACTATGATTATGTCTATTCCTCACTATGACCATGTCTATCCCTCACTATGACCATGTCTATCCCTCACTATGACCATGTCTATCCCCCACTATGACCGTGTCTATCCCCCACTATGACCATGTCTATCCCTCACTATGACCGTGTCTATCCCCCACTATGACCATGTCTATCCCTCACTATGACCATGCCTATCCCCCACTATGACCATGTCTATCCCCCACTATGACCATGTCTATCCCTCACTATGACTGTGTCTATCCCTCACTATGACCATGTCTATCCCTCACTATGACCATGTCTATCCCTCACTATGACCATGTCTATCCCTCACTATGACCATGTCTATCCCTTACTATGACCATGTCTATCCCTCACTATGACCATGTCTATACCTCACTATGACTGTGTCTATCCCTCACTATGACTGTGTCTATCCCCCACTATGACCATGTCTATCCCCCACTATGACCATGTCTATCCCCCACTATGACCATGTCTATCCCCCACTATGACCATGTCTATCCCTCACTATGACCATGTCTATCTCTCACTATGACCATGTCTATCCCCCACTATGACCATGTCTATCCCCCACTATGACCATGTCTATACCTCACTATGACCATGTCTATCCCCCACTATGACCATGTCTATCCCCCACTATGACCATGTCTATCCCCCACTATGACCATGTCTATCCCTCACTATGACCATGTCTATCCCTCACTATGACCATGTCTATACCTCACTATGACCATGTCTATCCCTCACTATGACCATGTCTATCTCTCACTATGACCATGTCTATCCCCCACTATGACCATGTCTATCCCCCACTATGACCATGTCTATACCTCACTATGACCATGTCTATCCCCCACTATGACCATGTCTATCCCCCACTATGACCATGTCTATCCCCCACTATGACCATGTCTATCCCTCACTATGACCATGTCTATACCTCACTATGACCATGTCTATCTCTCACTATGACCATGTCTATCTCTCACTATGACCATGTCTATCCCTCACTATGACTAAGTCTATCCCCCACTATGACTAAGTCTATCCCCCACTATGACTAAGTCTATCCCCCACTATGACCGTGTCTATCCCTCACTATGACCATGTCTATCCCTCACTATGACAGTGTCTATCCCTCACTAAGACTATGTCTATCCCTCACTATAACTATGTCTGTTCCTCACTATGACTATGTCTATTCCTCACTATGACTATGTCTATCCCTCACTATGACTATGTCTTTTCCTCATGACTATGTCTATTCCTCACTATTACAAAATTAATCCTTCATGTAATGTCACTTATAAATTGTCATTTATTGAATGTCACTCCCAGAAAAATGGAAACAGATGACACATTTGAGTACACCAACAAGTACTGGGAGGCCAGAAAAGATCCCGGCTTTGCTCGCATGTCTTTCATTCAAGTATTTTAACACATCAGATTCATTATAGAAACCATTTCATCTTTTTTTGTACATCAATAACATAAAAGTATCACATTTTTGTTAGTAAATCTGCCAAATAAAAGTAACATTCTTTTGTATTTTAGTTAACAAAATTGTTAACAAATGTAACATTCAATCAGGTTTTCTAACAGGCCAATTTAGCATGTCGGCCAAAGAATTGAATCATGAGCCAAACTAATGAAAACACTTTTGTACTTGAAAACAGTTTCGGTCTGTAGACATTCACTATCATCAAGTTCATCATTTACTAGCATAGGTGACTATATTTCTTCGCATTTATTATCTCTACAGTTGTTTATCACTTGTGTTGTTGAGTTCCTACCAAACCTTTATCTTGAAGTATCTGATATCTTTTGTTACTGTTAGCCTCTATCTCTTTTACCCTCAATTTCTCCAGTTGTCATAACATGTTCCATTTATTGCCTTGTTATCACATGATCATCAAATGATTGTTTCCGCATGAGATGATTGTTTCCTCAAGAGATGATTGTTTCCTCAAGAGATAATTGTTTCTTCGTAATGTTTTCTTTTAACTTTTAGCCTTTTTCAGAACATCCTCATTATTTTCTGTCAATTAGCTATCCTTTACTCTGTCCAATAACTACCCTTTACTCTGTCTATTAGCTATCCTTTACTCTGTCCAATAACTATCCTTTACTCTGTCTATTGGCTATCCTTTACTCTGTCCAATAACTACCCTTTACTCTGTCTATTAGCTGTCCTTTACTTTGTCCATTAACTACTCTTTACTCTGTCCATTAACTACCCTTTACTCTGTCCATTAACTACCCTTTACTTTGTCCATTAACTACTCTTTACTCTGTTCAATAACTACCCTTTACTCTGTCCATTAACTACCCTTTACTTTGTCCATTAACTACTCTTTACTCTGTCCATTAACTACCCTTTACTCTGTCCATTAACTACCCTTTACTTTGTCCATTAACTACTCTTTACTCTGTTCAATAACTACCCTTTACTCTGTCCATTAACTACCCTTTACTTTGTCCATTAACTACTCTTTACTCTGTCCATTAACTACCCTTTACTCTGTCCAATAACTACCTTTTACTCTGTCCAATAACTACCCTTTACTCTGTCCAATAACTACCCTTTACTTTGTCCATTAGCTACCCTTTACTGTGTCCAATAACTACCCTTTACTCTGTCCATTAACTACCCTTTACTCTGTCCATTAGCTACCCTTTACTCTGTCCAATAACTACCCTTTACTCTGTCCATTAACTACCCTTTACTCTGTCCATTAGCTACCCTTTACTCTGTCCAATAACTACCCTTTACTCTGTCCATTAACTACCCTTTACTCTGTCCATTAGCTACCCTTTACTCTGTCCAATAACTACCCTTTACTTTGTCCATTAATTACCCTTTACTCTATCCATGGTATTCTTAACAGTCTTTTCTTCTTCTTCTTCTTAGCTATCATCCATTAAGTGGATGTGAATATGTTGAGTGACTAATTCACAGCAAAGCTGCAATATTTGCACAACTGGGTCCAATACATCCATCTCCAGCATGAGCAAATCTGCTTCAGCCATTTTGGTCTACTCATTTCGACTTTTAACTGCCAAGGATTCTTTAACATGCGCGAGTGCACACCAGACCTCCTGTTTTTTGCCATTTTCTGAGAGAGCTAAACATCGGATCTCACTGCCCAGAGACCAGCATAGGAAATTAGGGATTCAATTTTGAAAAATTCTCAAAGACTGTGGTGGTTTTTTTAACCCAATATTTTCTTATCCAGAGGCCGCTATCTTACCTCCAAATCACCCAGCCGTGACCCTTCATTATAACACCACATTTCTGTGACCCACCAATTATCTTTCTTGTTACTTGTCTGATTGTCCATGATTCACTTACATATGTCAAAAGCTGGCAATTTATAACTCCGAAAAAAGACTCATTACTTTATCTCCATTGTCAAAGATGTATAAAAGATGCATAACATCTTTTTTCATTATTTAAGACTCTTTGGTTACTTGGTTTATCTAACACTTTCATTCTTCGGATGAAAGAGATTGTTGTAAGTTTGGTTTTTTTATTTAGTATTTTTTATTTCCATATTTGGTCCAGGTTTGTTCAATTATCTATCTTTGCTATCCTGCTTCTGATCTATTTCTTTGTTTTCACCTTCCTAATCTATATTACTACCAAGATTTATATATTCATGTCATACAATGCATACATTAAAAGAGGAGAAGAGAGAAGAGCAAGAGACAGACCCAGTGTACGATGAACAGACAATATCTATCTCTCTCTCTCTCTCTCTCTCTCTCTCGCTCTCTCTCTATTTCTCTCTCTCTCTCTCTCTCTCTCTCTCTCTCTCTCTCTGTGATCAAGACTCAATCAGAGGAGAATTCCAGACTCTCTCATGAAGTCAACTGTCTGTTTAAGTGAGTTGATTGCCCCATATAGTTTCTCTTCCAGGGAGGTGGGCGTGGACCACATTGCTCTCCTCAGGTCTGTGTAATGGGGGAAATCCTGTAGAACATGTTTTGTAGTCATATTGTCCAGTGTACAGTGGCATAGGCTGGTTGTACCTATTTTGCATTTGGTGAACATGTGATTCCTCATTCTATTGTGGCCAGTGCGTAGGCGAAGTATGATGACTTGATCCCTCCTTGATAGTTGATGGTATCCGTCACTCTTGTTAACAGATGATGAACAGACAATATCAAAGAAATGCTACATCAGATGACAATGGTTAAAGCAGCCAAAAGGGTAAGAACAAGAACTATGTATCTCCCACACCACCCAAAAGGTTACCAGAGGAGGTGAAGAAATGAAAGAAAAAAGAAATAATCTAGAAGCTTTTGATTAGAATCAAACCCATCCTTTTATTCTTCGCAGTCCAATATCATCAGTAATCAAGAAAAAACGAAGGACATATGTTGGACATGTGATGTGTCTAAAGGAAGACACTTTGTTTATAAAGCATTCATTGTTAATCATTTTATTCACACTTTTTTGGTTCACTCTAAAGGGATACGTAGACCTTTTTGTTGTCCGCTCTTAAACGGATGTTCACTCTACTACTAAAGGGACACGTAGACCTTTTTGTTGTCCGCTCTTAAACGGATGTTCACTCTACTACTAAAGGGACACATAGACCTTTTTGTTGTCTGCTCTTAAACGGATGTTCACTCTACTACTAAATGGACACGTAGACCTTTTTGTTGTCTGCTCTTAAACAGATGTTCACTCTACTACTAAAGGGACACGTAGACCTTTTTGTTGTCTGCTCTTAAACGGATGTTCACTCTACTACTAAAGGCTCTTAAATGGATGTTCACTCTACTACTAAAGGCTCTTAAATGGATGTTCACTCTACTACTAAAGGCTCTTAAATGGATGTTCACTCTACTACTAAAGGCTCTTAAACGGATGTTTACTCTACTACTAAAGGCTCTTAAATGGATGTTCACTCTACTACTAAAGGCTCTTAAATGGGTGTTCACTCTACTACTAAAGGCTCTTAAATGGATGTTCACTCTACTACTAAAGGCTCTTAAATGGATGTTCACTCTACTACTAAAGGCTCTTAAATGGATGTTCACTCTACTACTAAAGGCTCTTAAACGGATGTTTACTCTACTACTAAAGGCTCTTAAATGGATGTTCACTCTACTACTAAAGGGACACGTAGACCTTTTTGTTGTCTGCTCTTAAACGGATGTTTACTCTACTACTAAAGGGACACGTAGACCTTTTTGTTGTCCGCTCTTAAAACGGATGGTCACCCTACAACTAAAGGGATCTATTTGTCTATGTATTGACCTTTCGAGTCGTAGCCGGCTCCATAAGGCATAGACCCAGATACTCTTTCTCTTATCTAAATTTTTATTCTAGCAGTTTTCAATCCTTGTAAAGATCTTTTATCAAATCTCGCCATTTGACTATGTTCTGTGCAAGCAACTCTATCTCATTGCCGGAACCGATTCCTGCTGCTCTTGCCTCTCTGATCAATGTTCTTCTCAGTGTCTCTCTGGGTCAGCCTCTTTTCCTCTTACCTGTTGTTTCCCACATGAGGGCTTGCTTTGTTATTCGGTTATTATCTCTCCTCATCCCATGTCCTACATATGACCATTGTCTTTTCTTGATTACTGAAAATATTAGTGGCTGTTTGGCGATTTCTCTAATTTCCTCGTTTGTTTTTAATTCATTCTACACTATACCAAGTATTTTCCTTATACATTTATTTTTGAATTGCATTCAACTTTGTTTAGTTTAAGGGATACATAGATCTTTTTGTCGGCCGCTATTAAAATGACATTAAGTAGGCTTAGATGTTTTGATGTTTGCAGTAAAGCTGTTATATTTCGGCCCAACACATCTGACTTCAGCATGGTATTTTTTTTAGCACTGGGTTGCCTTTTCTCTTGACCTTCAATCACCTGGCCAAAGTGAGTTGGTTTGTCTGTTTCTAGGGGCACGTGATAGGTGTATAGTTCTGATTCACCAGCTCTGACACAAGCAGTCAGCTATAAGTTGCTGACCACTTTCAACCATGTCGCTGGCAATCACCTTTGCGCCCTTAATTCATTTTAACAAGTATCACATCCTCTTGTAAATCATTATAGGAAAGAAATATCACATCCTCTTTTGTAAATCATTATTGGAAAGAAATATCACATCCTCTTTTGTAAATCATTATAGGAAAGAAATATCACATCCTCTTTTGTAAATCATCATTGGAAATATCATGTCCTCTGTTGTAAATCATTATTGGAAATATCACGTATTTTTTTTGTAAATCTTTATAGGAAAAAAATATCACAACCTCTTTTGTAAATCTTTATAGGAAACATCACATCCTCATTTGTAAATCTTATTGGAACTATCATGTCCTCTAAATCTTTATAGGAAAGAAACATCACATCCTCTTTTGTAAATCTTTATAGGAAATGTCACATCCTCTTTTATAAATCTTTATTGGAAATATCACGTCCTTTTTTGTAAATTTGTGTAAGAAATATCACATCCTCTTGTAAGTCTTTATAGGAAATATGTATCTGTCTTTAAAAGTCAAAGAAAATGTCACATCCTCTTTTGTAAATCATTATAGAAAATGTCATATTCTCTGACTCATTTGTAAATCTTTATAGGAAATGTCACCTACTCTAATGTAAAGCATGGAAATTGTCACTAATTTTTTTGTAAAGCATAGAAAATGTTACATCCTCTATTGTAAATCATTATAGTAAATGTTACATCCTCAATTGTAAATCATTATAGGAAATGTTACATCTTCTTTTGCAAATCATTTTTTTTTTTAGAAAATGTCACAAATTTTTTTTGTAAATCATTATAGAAAATGTCACATCCTCATTTGTAAATCTTTAAGGGAAATATCACATCCTCTTTTGTAAATTAGTAAATCTTTACAGCAAAATGTCATTTCCACCTTTGTAAATCATTATATAAAATGTCACATCCTCTTTGTAAATGTTTATAGGATATATCACACCATCTTTTGTAAATTAGTAAATCTTTACAGGAAATGTCATATCTGCCTTTGTATATCATTATAGGAAATGTCAAATTTGCATTGTAAATCACTATAACAAATGTAACATACATCTTGATGAATCATTATGTATTTTACATCTTTTTTTAAAATCTGTAAATGTCTTTTCTCTCCCCTAAATCTACAGCAGATGACATATTTGTTACATATTGTAGCGAAATGTCATTTTTATTTGTACAAATACTTACCTGTAGTAATCTGTGTTACCGGGGCCTCATTATGTGGGAAGTAAAGAATAGTGACACTGTGACCTTCCAGGGATGTCGTAAGAGGCGACTAAGGAGGTTGATCAATGGCTTGACAAGCTGTCATTGTAAAAAGTATTGTTATGGAAACAGAACCATAGATTTTAGAAGCAGTGATCTCTGTATTATGTGCCATTTTGGCATGCAAGGTTTCTGTTTTTGAGATTGTAGTTCTGCCCTATGTGCCGTCTTCGGCTCGAAAGGATAATAGATAGATAGTAATTTGTAGTATTAGTTCTTCCAGGAACTGACTGTTTGAGTATATTTTAGTTCATGTCTTGCTAGAGTTATTTGAAGAGATTTTTATTTCCTTACACGTGCTATGATACTATAATGTTGTTACTTTCATCATCATCGTGTGCCAGACAGGTTTGGCATAGGCAATCATGTCCTTACACAATCTTCTATCCACAGCGCATCGTATCATTTCTGTTGTTGACTGTTTTCCATGCCGTGACATCATGTAAAAAGTAAAGAGCCCCCGTCACGCTAAGTGGCGTGTAGGGAATATGGTGTTAGTGACCATAAATTTTACAGACCTTCAGCACATGATTTTTGGGGCAGTGTGGTCAGTATTACGCCCGTGCCCCTTTACTTTCCCAGAAAAAAATTTGGTACCCATTTAAGGCTGGGTGAACCCAGAAGCCGTCGGTTGGAATCGAACCCTACCTCCTGTCCTTTGCAGTCCAGTTCACTAACCACTGAGCTACTGTGGCTCACATTCAAACTTTCCTCTTCTCATGATGTGCCTGAAAAATGTTGATTGTTTCTTTCTGATGTTTTTTAGGAGCTCCCTTTTTGTGTTGGCCTCTTTGAGAATTTCCTCATTAGTCTTTTTAGCTGCCCAGGGAATTTTCAATATTCTTCTGAGAAATCCCATCTCAGTGGCCTCTAATCGTTTTTTCATTTGTTTGTTTACTGTCCATGGTTTGCTTCCATAGGTCAGAATTGGCTCTATATAGCACCGATGAACTCTCTTTCTCACTTCTATTGACATAGATTTGTTACATAAGAGATTTTTCATTTTCTGAAATGCTATTTTGGCCTAAACTATTCTACTTTTTATTTCTGTGGTACATCTTCCATCTGATGTTATTATTGTGCCCAAGTATCTGACACGTTCCACTTGTTTCAGATTTGCCCTGTTTATTTTGATGCTGCATGATGGTGATGATTGTTTCTTCGATATGACCATTACTGTTGTCACGTTACTTTTTACATATAAAAGATACACATGTTGTTATTGCTACTTTTGTTATCTTTGCTATGAAATTTAATGGTGCTTTTTTGCTATATCACAAAAAGTTATGATAAAATATACATTTTGATTTCTCTTCCTAGCTGTGTATTTATTTTAGAAAACTCTATGTTTGTTGGAAATATCAGAATTTATTTATTTTTGCTTCTACAGCTTTTCCATAGCATGTCACTGATTTTACGTTGTTGTCAATATGGTTTATTCTATGGCTTTGTCATAATACTCCATTGAGTACTCTACTCTGTTTATTCTGCGGTGATGTCAGAGCACTCAGATATGTTTATTCTGCAGTGCTGTCAACATACTTCATTCTGTTTATTCTACAGTGCTGTCAAAAGTAACCCAATCTGTTTGTTCTACAATGCTGTTAAAGTACTCCAATCTGTTTATTATACAGTACTGTCAAAGTACTCCAACTTATTTATATTGCTGGGTTGTCAAAAGTATCCAATCTGTTTATTCTACAGTTCTGTCAAAGTACTCCAACTTATTTATATTGCTGGGTTGTCAAAAGTATCCAATCTGTTTATTCTACAGTACTGTCAAAGTACTCCAACTTATTTATATTGCTGGGTTGTCAAAAGTACCAAATCTGTTTATTCTACAGTGCTGTCAAAGTACTCCACTGTTTATTCTACAATTTTGTTGAGTAATCAACTCTGTTTATTCTACAGTGCTGTCAGATTGCTCCGCTATGCTTATTCTTTATTCATTCATTGGTTGCCGTTTCCACATCAAAGGTTGGCTACCATGGAGCACCATTTTACTCTATCTCTTTTCTTCATGGAGCACCATTTTACTCTATCTCTTTTCTTCATGGTGCACCATTTTACTCTATCTCTTTTCTTCATGGTGCACCATTTTACTCTATCTCTTTTCTTCATGGAGCACCATTTTACTCTATCTCTTTTCTTCATGGAGCACCATTTTACTCTATCTCTTTTCTTCATGGAGCACCATTTTACTCTATCTCTTTTCTTCATGGAGCACCGTTTTACTCTATCTCTTTTCTTCATGGAGCACCATTTTACTCTATCTCTTTTCTTCATGGTGCACCATTTTACTCTATCTCTTTTCTTCATGGAGCACCATTTTACTCTATCTCTTTTCTTCATGGAGCACCATTTTACTCTATCTCTTTACTTCATGGTGCACCATTTTACTCTATCTTTTTTCTTCATGGAGCACCATTTTACTCTATCTCTTTTCTTCATGGAGCACCATTTTACTCTATCTCTTTTCTTCATGGAGCACCATTTTACTCTATCTCTTTTCTTCATGGTGCACCATTTTACTCTATCTCTTTTCTTCATGGAGCACCATTTTACTCTATCTCTTTTCTTCATGGAGCACCATTTTACTCTATCTCTTTTCTTCATGGAGCACCATTTTACTCTATCTCTTTTCTTCATGGAGCACCATTTTACCCTATCTCTTTTCTTCATGGAGCACCATTTTACTCTATCTCTTTTCTTCATGGAGCACCATTTTACTCTATCTCTTTTCTTCATGGAGCACCATTTTACTCTATCTCTTTTCTTCATGGAGCACCATTTTACTCTATCTCTTTTCTTCATGGTGCACCATTTTACTCTATCTCTTTTCTTCATGGTGCACCATTTTACTCTATCTCTTTTCTTCATGGAGCACCTTGTCTTAGGTTCATTTGTTCACCTTTTGATGTTATCAGTCCACTTTAGCCTTGATCTGTCTCTGCCTCGTCTACCTTGTACCTTCCCATCCAAACTGACAGTTCTAGCAGGGCCTTGTGTCTCTCTTCATTGATTCTCAGCACATGACCAATGTATTTCCAATGCACTCTTCTTACAAAACTCGACACATATTTTTGTTTTGATTAATCACTTATCAGTTTGTATAAAATGTATTCTTTCCAGCGTACGTTTGAGATCTTACATAGGCATAATGTAGACATTTGTTTTCAAAAGTATTTAGTTTTCTATCTAAAGTCTTGGTGAATTTACAACTTTCATATTTTAGCACTGGTTTAACTTTTAAAAATAAGGAAGCTATGTCACAGTCTATACAAATTTGGATAGGAGACCTATTCTGTAAAGAACACAGAATCCAATGTTTGCTGTTTGATATTCTCCTGGACTTTGCAAGCAAATCTAATTTCTCACCGCCACAGATTTTTTAATTGCCTGGTGTTCAAAACAAAACTTAGAATATTCAACTCAAATGTATTATCAACACTTACGTACGCGTGTGAAAGCTGGAAAACATCAAAAGAGATTGAGAAAAAATTAAATGCTTTTGAAGACAAATGCTTAAGAAAAGTACTCTGTGTACATTGGAATGAATCCAAGACTAATATAGAAAGAAGAGAAATGGCCATGCAACCAAAGATCTCATCTAGAATTAAGAAAAGAAGACAAACATATGCCGGACATGTGCTGAGAAGAGACAAGAGGAATCCAAAACAGGCTCCTCTATGGGAAACACCAGAACACAGAAAAAGAAGAAGACCTAGAGAGACACTAAGCAGGACACTCATGAGAGAAGCAAAATTGGCAGGAATAGACTTATAAGATTGAAAAGTTCTCCCAGAATAGAGGTGGGTGGCGAAAAACACTTCAAGCCCTATGTGATGTGAAAATTGAAAAGTTCTCCCAGAATAGAGGTGGGTGGCGAAAAACACTTCAAGCCCTATGTGATGTGAAAATTGAAAAGTTCTCCCAGAATAGAGGTGGGTGGCAAAAAACACTTCAAGCCCTATATGATGTGAAAATTGAAAAGTTCTCCAAGAATAGAGGTGGGTGGCGAAAAACACTTCAAGCCCTATGTGATGTGAAAATTGAAAAGTTCTCCCAGAATAGAGGTGGGTGGCAAAAAACACTTCAAGCCCTATATGATGTGAAAATTGAAAAGTTCTCCCAGAATAGAGGTGGGTGGCAAAAAACACTTCAAGCCCTATGTGATGTGAAAATTGAAAAGTTCTCCCAGAATAGAGGTGGGTGGTGAAAAACACTTCAAGCCTTATGTGATATGAACCGGCATGGGAAGGATCAAGAATGGGAAGGTGTTCATTGACTAACAGACTTCTGGACTTTTTTGTTTAATTGGGTCAGAACTGATTTTTTTTTAATGCAATTGAATTTTTTTAGATTAATAAGAACTCTACGGCTTCCAGGTTCACCCAGCCTTAAATGGGTACCAGATTTTTTTTCTGGGAAAGTAAAGTGGCACGGGCATAATACTGACCACATTATCCCAAAAATCATGTGATGAAGGTCTGTAAAATTTATGGTCATTAACACCATATTCCCTATACGCCACTTGGCGTGACGGGGGCTCTTTACATTTTTAATAAGAACTCTGAAATAAATCAGTTGATTTATCAGAACTAAAATATTTGGGATAAAGTAGAATTACCAACTCTTATAATTTTATGTTATAAATTGAATAGGGTACTTTATAAAAACATAAGTAACACAGGAACACAAATATTTGAACAGCACTCAAATTAGCTAATGGGTATATTTATTTTGATAAAAGATCTTTACAAGGACCGAAAACTGCTAGAATAAAAATTTAGATAAGAGAAAGAGTATCTGGGGCTATGCCCTTTGGGCCGGCCACAGCTCAAAAGGTTAATAGATATATATTTATTGATTCTTCTACATTTGAGCAACACTTGAATTAATGAACACTTGCTCCCTATGGAGCATGTCTTCAACAAACACTTTCCAGCCCACCCTGTTTGGTTTCAATGCCATTCTCTTAAGATCGTTCCATGTCTTCCTCATCTCCTTCATGTCTGCTTCCACGTATCCTCTCCACATATATTTTTACCTTCCCCATCTGTATCCTCCCTTGGGAATTCCAAAACTGGGCCTGTCATGCAATACTTCCATTTGGTTTCGCAGTTTATTTCCTATCTGACACCATATGAGACACCAACATCTTTGTCACATCATTTTGCTCACTTGTGTTTTCTGCGACTTTTACACGTTCCAGATGGCGATTCTGGGGGTTTTTCTGCTACACAAATAATAAGCATGCGGCACAGACTCCTTGCAGTTAATCAGAGTTGCATCAGATATTTCCTAGACGGAGACCCCTTATCTGTTCTAGAAGGTGGAATTACCTTTTGTTTACAAATTTGTTGACTTACCCATGTCTTTTAAGTTTTTGTGGCTTGTTCTTTACAGTATAGGATCGCCAGCACATGCCCAGTCCTTCTTAGTTGCCTTATATGACATGCCTGGTAGGGAACAGTGCCACTATTCTTTACTCCATTTTTGGGTCTGGCAGTACATGGGTTTTTTGGATGGATCCAAAATGTAGGATTTGTTTTTCTCCCACTTGGTATAGAACCGTTGATCAGAGGTTTAACAAGCTGCTATCGTAAAAACGCTTTTGTTAATGAAACGTAGAAGGAAAAGAGGCCGACCCAGAGAGACACTGAGAAGAACATTGATCAGAGAGGCAAGAGCAGCAGGAATCGGCTCCCACATTGAGATAGAGCTGTTTGCACAGAACAGAGACAAATGGCGAGATTTCATAAAACATCTTTACAAGGATTGAAAACTGCTAGAATAAAAATGTAGATAGGAGAAAGAGTATCTGGGTCTATGCCCTATGGGCCGGCTACGGCTCAGAAGGTTAATAGATAGATAGATATTACATGGATGATTTGAACAATTCTTTTTAATGAGTACATTTTTTATGGATTCTTCCATATTTAGACAGTGCTTGATTTAATTGGGTGTGTTTTTCCCATATCTCAGCTGTTCTCAGATTAATAGTGCTTGATGAATTCCTTCATTTTAAATAGCTTTAAGTTTTACTAATTGGTGTGTTTCATGCTTTCTTCCTAACTTAAACAGCACTTACATTAATTAATTGGGTGTTTATAGATTCTTATAAATGTTAACAGAATGCTAATTATCTCTCTCTCTCTCTCTCTGCGATCAAGTCTCAATCAGAGTAGGATTCCAGACTCTCTCATGAAGTCAGCTGTCTGTTGAAGTGATTCGATTGCCCCATATAGTTTCTCTTCCAGGGAGGTGGGTGTGGACCTGGGCCCTTCTTAACAGCTTGGGGTGGACCCCTTCATGGCACCTGGCCCAGCATTCCACCTGCCTGGGGGGACTCCACAGACAGAACACCATAATTAGTCTAATAGATCCATTCTGACTAAATACCTGTTAAAACATTGCACTGTGTTCTGCGCCAGTGGCTGAGTGCATCCAATTTCAGCCAGCATTTCATTCAGTTTTGCTTTCCTTAACCTTTGATTGTCACCAATCTTCCTGCATGGCAGCAGATTGTCTTTTCTGTAGGGGGATTTTGCCCTTAGATGGTCGGCCTTCCCAGGTTTACGAGCACCATCTGCCTGAGGAATGCTAATTAATATGTAAGTGTGTGGATTCTCTCATATTTCACCAGTAAGTAGTCTGATTAATTAGAGATTTTGTTTATCGAGTCTCTCATATTTGAGCAGCAGTCAGATTAATTTAATGATTGTGTTTATCGATTCTCTCATATTTGAGCAGCAGTCAGATTAATTAATGATTGTGTTTATCAATTCTCTCATATTTCAACAGCAGTCAGATTAATTAATGATGATTGTTGAATCTCTCATATTTGAGCAGCACTTAAATTAAGTAATGGGTGCATTTATAGATTCTTCCTGGGTCTGTTCAGATATCAGAGTTCCTGTGTTATTTTTATTTGACTTTCATCTACTAGTTCTCCTGAAATAATTGTTATTTTTTATTATCTTGATTTTTTTAAATATAATTACATGAGGGCATGTTACTTTTGGTTATACAAAACAAATCAATTAGGTTGTGTTATTTTTTTAAATCTGAATTTATGAATGTCATATTTCTTTTTATTTTACATCTATCTATCTATTGACCTTTCGAGCCGTAACCGGCCCATAGGGCGTAGACCAAGATACACCTTCTCCTATATGAATTTTTGTTCTAGCAGTTTTCTTTTAAAGATATTTTATCAAATCTCGCCATCTGTCTCTGTTCTGTGCAAGCAGTTCTATCTCATTGAGGGAGCCGATTCCTGCTGCTCTTGCCTCTCTCATCAATGTTCTTCTCAGTGTCTCCCTGGGTCTTCCTCTTTTTCTTTTACCTGTTGTTTCCCATATGAGGGCTTGCTTTGCTATTCGATTATTATCTCTTCTCATCACATGTCCAACGTATGACCATCGTCTTTTCTTTATTACTGAAGATATTAGTGGTTGATTGGCGATTTCTCTAATTTCCTCGTTTGTTTTGAATTCGTTCCATTCTATACCAAGTATTTTCCTTAGACATTTATTTTCGAATGCGTTCAACTTTGTTTCTATATCTCTTGTTGTTTTCCAGCTTTCACACGCATACGTAAGGGTTGATAGTACATTTGATTTGAATAGCCTAAGTTTTGTGTTTGTGCTAATGAGTTTTGATTTCCACAACTTTTCAAGGCTTCTGAAAGACATTGCTGCTTTAGCCAGTCTGATTCTAATTTCTTTGCTCGTATCCCCTTCTCGATCAATGTGACTTCCAAGATAGATGAAGTGATCGATCTCTTCTACTGGTTTGTTTTCCATGTATATTTTGTCACTTGTTGGAATTAAACTTTTCATGACTTTAGTCTTTTCATGATTGACCTCAAGCCCAATTTTGCTGGCTATTGATGATAGTTCATTTGTGTTTTCCTGCATCGTTTTTATCTGATTGCTGATGAGAACTATGTCATCAGCAAAGTCCAGGTCTTATTTTACATGGGGTTTAGTATATATATATATATATATATACTGGCTGGTTCCCAGTAGAAACTGGCATGGAACTTGATGTGTTATATCACCACTTTTATTCAGAATTGCAATTGATTGGGTCAAGCGAAAATCCACTGAGGACAGGCAACTAGGCATTAGATGGATTGATAATAAACTTTTGGAAGATCTTGACTGCACAGACGACCTAGCACTCTTGTAGTAAATGAACAAAACTTAGATTGTTCAACTCCTGTGTGATACCAGTGCTAACATATGGAAGTGAAGGCTAGAAACCCATCCAGACTTTAGATAGGAAATTAGATTCCTTTGAAAGCAAATGTTTATGTAGAATCTCAACATAAGCTGGAAAGAATGCATTTCAAAGGAACAGATAAGAGACAAATCAAAACAAGAATATGTGTCGAGCTGTATACAAAGAAAGCTTTGCAAATACATCGGTTGTGCTGAGAATGAATGAAGAAAGACATCATTATCAGGCATTCACTTGGAAATGAAAACAAGGCAGACAAAAGAATCATTACATAGAGCAATTACTAGGGAAGGCTAAACCATGGTAATAAGAAACAACTAAGAACTAGCAACAAACTGTCTATCATGGAAAACTATGACATCCGCCCTATGTGCTATCTTCGGCCCGAGACGAAAATGAATGAATTAATTAATTGTTTATTATATATATATTTAGGTTTAATGATATAGTTGTCTTTATTTATAGAATTGCTTGGAATGTAATTTTGTTATTTCATAAAACTGATTAATTTGTTTTTGTTTTCATTTCATTCTTGAGTTGTTGAGAGTGACTTTCCTATCAGGTCAGAATTTCTCCCCCCACTTCCTGTCATAGTGTTTTGTTTTCATTTGAGAAAAATAAAAACTTGAATCTGTACAGTGTGCATTGACAGCACTGAGTATATGATATTTATTCCTAGCTCCTCACATAACCCTCTTATCTATCATCATCATCATCAAGTACTGGGCCTGCTGGAGCAGGTGATCATGTCTCTCCACAATTTTCAATCTCAACAGTTATTTATAATTTCTGTTATTGACCTTCTGCCAAGCCATTCTCTTAAGCTGTCTGGTATTTTTTCTCTTTGCTTCCCTCTATCTCTTCGTTCCTCAATTGTTTCCAGTTGTTACAATATATTCCAGTTCTCTTCTCATTACATGGCCAAAAAAATTATGATTGTTTCTTCCTAATATTGGAAATTAGCTCTCTTTTTGCTTTGACCTCTTTCAGAACATTTTCCTTACTCTCTCTTATCTATTTGCACCAGGAATTGGATAAGGTCATCGTGAATTTTGTTTTATTAGTCACAATGTTTAGCAATGCTGCTTTATTTATTTACTTATTATTTTATTAGTATTATTTAAAATATGTTGCTGTCATTTATTATACAAAATGGTTAGTGCTGCAGTCTTTTCTTATTTTACTGTTCCTTTATAGAATTGTTCATTATCAGTTTCATGTGGTCGTTATTATATACATTAATTATTTAGTATTGCCATGTTTTTGTAGAATTGTTGTTTTTTTTTTTTAGTTTATTGCTGTTTTCACTATAAAAATTATTAAGTATTACTGTTAAAGAATCGTTTAGAATTTATTCCTGTCTTTATTATATAAATTGTTTAGTATTGCTGTCTTTATTACTGTTTCCCTAAAGAATTGTTTAGAGTTTATTTGCTGTCTTCGCTATAAAAATGGTTAAGTATTAATTACTATCTTTATTACTGTGTCCCTCAAGAATTGTTAAAAATTTATTGCTGTCTTTATTATATAAATTGTTTAGTATTACTGTCTTTATTATTGTTTCTTTGGAGAATTGTTTAGAGTTTATTGCTGCCTTTATAATATAAATTGCTTAGCTTATATTACTCTGGTTCTGTAGAAAGTTTAGTGTTACTGTCTTTATTATTGTTTCTTTGGAGAATTGTTTAGAGTTTATTGCTGCCTTTATAATATAAATTGCTTAGCTTATATTACTCTGGTTCTGTAGAAAGTTTAGTGTTACTGTCTTTATTATTGTTTCTTTGGAGAATTGTTTAGAGTTTATTGCTGCCTTTATAACATAATTTGCTTAGCTAATATTACTCTGGTTCTGTAGAAAGTTTAGTGTTACTGTCTTTATTATTGTTTCTTTGGAGAATTGTTTAGAGTTTATTGCTGCCTTTATAACATAAATTGCTTAGCTTATATTACTCTGGTTCTGTAGAAAGTTTAGTGTTACTGTTTTAGAAAGTTTATTGTTACCCTTTTTTTGTATAATTGTTTAGGCTGTATTATTGTCCTTATTATATACAAATGTTTAGCTTGTGTTTTTGTTTTTATCATCGCCACCAAGACTGAATGCCTGCCCGCTGAGGGGGGACCACATAAAGGTTGTGACGTTTTCAACATTGTCATTTGGTTATGGGTAAAATGACGTCAGCCGTCTATAGCTAACATAGCTGAAAACGTCACAATTTTGGGGATCTTTTGGGAAAATCCTCTCGTCTCTTCAGCTTTCAATATCCATGGCAATGGTTTTTATATAAGGTTGTTTCGAGTGTGATACTGTATTTATGTAAAACTGTACAGTGAGTTTGACTGTAAGTGAAAGTAAAGAGCCCTGTTACACCAAGTGGCGTATAGGGATTATGGTGTTAGTGTCCATCATTTTTATAGATATTCGACATATGATTGAGTTATTTACGGGTCATCATCATTGCACTCCGAACATGTCCATAGGTACTCAGATCCCCTCCTCAGCAATTCCCTCAGTGTCCAGTGACTGACGACTCCAGTTCTATGTTGGTTGATAAGTCTCCTTTCACGGCCACTAAGTTTCTCATTTCTGGCTGTGCCCACCTTAACTCCCATTTCCATCATCTGAAGAAGTGACGTGGATTTGTGTTTGTCAAAGTCCTGTGCTCTTGTCAAATGATTACTGGGGTAAAGTGATCGGTATTACACCCATGCCACTTTCTATCTATCTATTAACCTTTCAAACCATGGCCGGCCCATAGAGCATAGACCCAGATACTCTTTCTCTTTTTGGAAATTTTCTTTCTAGAAGTCTCAATCCTTGCAAAGATCTTTTATAATATCTCTCCATTTGTCTCTGTTCTGTGCAAGCATATCGATCTCATTGAGAGAACCGCTTTATTTTCCCATTTAAAAAATCCAGTACCCATTTAAGGTTGGGTGAACCTGGAAGCCCTCGATCAGGATCGAACCCGAACTCTTGTCCTTTCTAGTCCAGTTCACTAACCACTGAGCTATTGCGGCTCCCTGAGTTTGACTATATGTATAGTTAATTAGATGTAATTATTACATACATGTTCAGTTATGTAGAGTTTTATTGTCATGATATAGAGCTATCAATATGTGGATGTTTAGTTATGACTGGGATCTGTTTTAAAGAAGTGAATCTTCATTTGTCAGAGATATAGGTTCCTTATTTTGATTATTTTAGGACAGGTTTTAAGTTTCATGAACTTTTGACCTCATGTGTGCATGACCTCATTTGAATGTTCCATCATGGGTGTTTATAACCTCTGGCATGTGATCTAATAGGTGTGTAACTCATGCATGAGGTTTTTTTTTTTTTATATTAATGCATGTTTACCTTCATGGGCTTGTGATCTTATAGGTGTGTGACCTTGTTGACTTGTCATTTTATGGATGTGTGACCTTGTTTACTTGTCATTATTATGGATGTGTGATCTCATTGACTTGTGATGTTATGGATATGTGACCTGATTGACTTGTGATCTTATGGATGTATGACCTCATTGATTTGTGATCTTATGGGTGTGTGACCTCATTGACTTGTGGTCTTATGATTATGCGACTTCTTTGACTTGTGATCTTATGGGTGTGTGACCATTGATTTATGATCTTATGGGTGTGTGACCTCATTGATTTGTGATCTTATGGGTGTGTGACCTCATTGACTTGTGGTCTTATGATTATGTGACCTCATTGATTTGTGATCTTATGGGTGTGTGACCTTGATTTGTGATCTTATGGGTGTGTGACCTCATCGACTTGTGATCTTTAGATATGTGACCTCATTGATTTGTGATCTTATGGGTGTGTGACCTCATTGATTTGTGATCTTATGGGTGTGTGACCCTTTATTTGTGATCTTATGGGTGTGTGACCTCATTGATTTGTGATCTTATGGGTGTGTGACATCATTGACTTGTGGTCTTATGGATGTATGACCTCATTGATTTGTGACCTTATTGGTATGTGACCTCATTGACCTGTGATCTTATGGGTGTGTGACATCATTGACTTGTTGTCTTATGGATGTATGACCGCATTGATTTGTGACCTTATGGGTATGTCACCTCATTGGCCTACGATCTTATGGGTGTGTGACATCATTGACCTGTGATCTTATGGGTGTGTGACATCATTGACTTGTGGTCTTATGGATGTGTGACCTCATTGACCTGTGATCTTATGGATGTGTGACATCATTTACTTGTGGTCTTATGATTATGCGACCTCTTTGACTTGTGATCTTATGGGTGTGTGACCTCATTGACCTGTGATCTTATGAGAGAGTGATCTCATGCACAAGTTTCTGACCATCTAGGTTGGTAATATCAATGGTTTGTTGTCCTTGAAGTGTTTGTTTATTTTCTGATTGTAGATGTGTATTGGGAATGTTAGTATTTGCAGTTAGTTAGTCATGCAGTCACCTAGTTGTTGATTTGTTGCTTGTTTGGCTAATACGTTAGTTGACTAATTGGTTTGTTAGTCACTTAGTTGTTTAGTCATCGATCGTTAGTTAACTAGTTCATGAGTAAAAACAGCATCATTGCATTTTATGGTTGCACTAAAGGTGCACAGCTCTTCTCAGAATACAATAAAAAAATTATGCATTTTTTTAGCTTCAGTAACTCATGGTTAAAGACAATATCTTTTATTTGCTTGTTTTTTAATTGCTTTAATCTACTCCTACCACGAGGTGCGCATGGCCGTGCGGATAAAACCACTGTTCCGCTGGCTGAAAAAGCTGACGTACGGTGTTCGAAGCCCGTGGTAGACAGAAAGAATTTTTTCTATCGGGGGTGAAATAAAAATCATGAGTCGCACACGTCGTGGCGACTGCTTGACCAAGCGGCCTTTACCCCTCTGGTTCTATCGTTGCCCCCGACATACACCAGCAATGGTACTATGTGTCGTAAAGATAGTTTTTTTTTTTTTAACTCCTACCACATTTAATTCATTTTCATGTGGTGTCATAATTGTATTTTATCAATTGTTCTTCAATACAGCTATTTCAAGTTTGCAATTTTCTAAAATATTATTTGTAAGATTCACACACTCAACATAATTATTTGTAAATTTCACAGAATACATAGAATCCTTTTTTTTTAAAATATTATACTCACAAACTCCACATAACATTAATAGAAATCACAATATATTTTGAATTATTTATAATCCGTTGTACTATATTTAAAAATATTTGTACAATTCCATTTCTATATAGAATTACTTATAGAACACTTACACTCTACTTAGAATCATTTATTAAACTTATCGACTGTATTGAATCATTTATAAAAACTTTTAGACTCTATATACAATTACTTATAAAACTCATAAATTCTATATACAATTGTTATTAAACTGACAAACTATATGCAGTTAGTATAACATACTCTACTTACAATTATTTGTGAAACTCACAAACTATAAAATTATTTATAAAACTCACAAACTATAAAATTATTTATAAAACTCACAGACTCTGTAGACAGTTATCTCTAGAACTATGTACACAGTTATCTACAGAAGGAAACATTGATATGTGCAGTTTTTAAATCTCATACATGAAGGAGTCTAGTTTAAATCACGTGTGAACTTGAAGTCTAGTTTAAATCACGTGTGAACTTCAAGGAGTCTAGTTGAAATCCCATGTGAACTTGAAGGAGTCTAGTTTAAATCCCATGTGAACTTGGAGTCTAGTTGAAATCCCATGTGAACTTGAAGAGTCTAGTTTAAATGCCATGTGAACATGGAGTCTAGTTTAAATCCCAAGTGAACTTGAAGTCTAGTTTAAATCCCATGTGAACTTGAAAGAATCTAGTTTGAATCCCATACAAAACTGTTAAGAGTTAACAAACTTTTACCAGTGAACCCAAGTTGCTTGTCAAAATAAAGTCTTGATCACTGACCCTATCAGACAACCCTCATGTCTCTTAACTTGTGCTACTTGTGAGTAAATGAATGCAGCATGCACAAAGGTTATCTAATATTTATGGATACTACCAGTTCAGCAGACAAGATTAAGCAATGGTGTTCAGCTATCATGCAGACCATACTTTGAGACTGAAATACTAGCTTTTGAATATTCTAATGATAAGAACCCCAGATGGGTCTAGTTGTAAGTAAAAGTAAAGTACCCCCGTCACGTCAAGTGGAGTATAGGGAAATATGGTGTTAGTGACCCTATATTTTACAGACCTTCGGCATATGATTTTTGGGGTAATGTGGTCGGTATTACGCCTGTGCGGCTATACTTTCCCAGAAAAAAATCCGGTACCCATTTAAGGCTGGGTGAACGCGGTGGCCATCGATTGGGATCGAACCCTACCCCTTGTCCTTTGTAGTCCAGTTCACTAACCACTGATAGGATCTAGCTGTGGTACTGCTAATTTAACTGCTGCTCTGATACAAAAGTTACCAGCATATCTGGAACATACAGAGCTCATGTTGTAACAAATTAAACAAATACAATTTTAATTACCAAAGGTTCTTTAATCTACCTGAGTGCACACAGGACTTCCTGTCATTTTACCATTACCTGAGAGGGCTAGATATGGGATCTTGCTACCCAGAGACCAGGGAAGGGTATATAAACCATGAAGAAACCATGGATTTCAGGTTGAAAATCTCCACCACATAGGGCAGGGTTTGAACCCAGGACATTCCTGTCCAGAGGCCAATGTTTTACCTCTATAGACCACCCAGTCCCCCACTGGATACTAATTAATGTCAGTTTCAAATGTTCTAAAACTCCATCAGGACTTGTATTCATCATCTAAACTCACAGCAATAAACTCACAATTTACAATGTTCATCGCAGTATAAGAATTCCTCAATACGGCACTAAATCAAATCTACATTTAATTCAATTTCACTACCATAATCAATAATCAATTGTTTGTTATGTCACATATTTGTATGATCATACATCCAACATTGCTGTTCTTATGAGCAAGCACCAGCAGCATATATACCCTGCTACACCAAAGTCGTTTAAGATAGCTGGGACTTGTATGGAAGATTGGCAGAATTTCAAAAAGCATTATGTCAATGAGCTGGTCAACGAGCTCTCTGTTTTAAAGAAAGTTGCTTTATCGACATGATACATTTCAATATCAAAGGTGAAAATCTGGAATCATGCCACTGGGACAGAAATTGTATACACTCATGAAGAATGGCACAAAACTCGAAGATATAAAGAAACAACAAGCACAGCAAGAAAAGTAAAGATGCAAAAATGAAGACAGCAATCACTGTCAGCTTCTTTATACGTGAACATCTTTCCATTATGTGGACAAGACTGTACTAGAATAAGAATATTCAGTCATAACAAAAGCTGTTTTCACATATACTTTGACACATCGATTCAACTCCTGAGATAGAAAGCCTATTATTCTTATATTAGGTATTGCACTTCACAACTTCAACAAAAATGCTTTCTCTTTTCCTAATGTAACAAATCTCATCATCATGTGCCATACCAGTTGGCATATGTGATCATATTCTTCCACAATCGTCTATTCACAGTGCATTGTATCAGTTTTGTTGTTGACTGTTTTCCATGTCATGACACCAAGCTATCCAGTATTTTCTCTCTTTGTTGTCTGTGATATCTCTTTCCTTTTATTTTGCTAGTTATAACCAAGTATTCCAACTTTCCTCTTCTCATGATGTGCCCAAAAAATGTTGATTGTTTCTTTCTGATGATTTTTAGGAGCTCCATTTTTGTGTTGGCCTCTTTGAGAACTTTCTTGTTGGTCTTTTTAGCTGTCCAGGAAAATTTCAACATTCTTGTGAGAAATCCGACCTCTGTGGCATCTAATCGTTTTTTCATTTGTTTGTTTACTGTCCATGGTTTGCTTCCATAGGTCAGAATTGGCTCTATATAGCACCGATGAACTCTCTTTCTCACTTCTATTGACGTAGATTTGTTGCATGTGACATTTTTCATTTTCTAAAATGCTATTTTGGCATAAGATATTCTGCTTTTTATTTCTGTGGTGCATCTTCCATCTGATGTTATTATTGTGCCCAAGTATTTGACACTTTGCACTTGTTTCAGATTTGTCTTGTTTATTTTTATGCTGCATGATGGTGATGATTGTTTCTTAACCATTACTTCTGTTTTTTTACTATTCAGAATTAGATCTTTCTTGTTGCTTTCTTTTACTATTATGTCTACCATTTCTTGTAGTTCACTCTCTATCTCAGCTATTAAGACTGTATAGTCCGCATATCGCAAATTGTGTTGTGACCTTTGACTTCAAATATTTTTATATCTACTATTGATCTCATAATATTTTCAACCCTACACTTGTTAGTTCTACCTATGCGTAAGTGATGATGTTGTTAACTTTACCATCACTTCAGACTTTCTTATACTCACGATTTAAGATTTGTTATTGTCTTGAATACAAATGAAGTCAGGGAGCCGCGATAGCTCGGTGGTTAGTGAACTGGACTACCATGGACAAGGGGTAGGGTTCGATCCCAACCGACGGCTTCCGGGTTCACCCAGCCTTAAATGGGTACCGGATTTTTTTCTGGGAAAGTAAAGCAGCACGGGCATAATACTGACCATATTACCCCAAAAATCATGTGCCGAAGGTCTGTAAAATATAGGGTCACTAACACCATATTTCCCTATACGCCACTTGGCGTGACGGGGGTACTTTACTATTTTTTTTTACTTACAAATGAAGTCACATATTTTATGATATGCTATATTTAGTTTGGACTAGCTTCACTGCAGGTGGGGTATCCCCATATCAGTTCCGCATCCCATTCCAGCAACCATTGATGTTTTCATCAACTGATTGACCCTATCCTGCGTTGATTGAACGAGATGTGTTCTTTTCCACTGAGGATGTTTTCCCTGCTTTTGTCCTTCGTTGTGCCATGTTCCACCTTTCCTTTGACATGTGGGTTATCCTCCACTTTGTTGTCACCTTCCTGTGAGAGATGGTCTCTGCAGATCCTCTCTAAATGTTATCTGAAGGTCCTCGCTAAATGTTATCTAAAGGTCCTTGCTAAATGTTATCTAAAGTTCCTCGCTAAATGTTATCTAAAGGTTCTCGCTAAATGTTATCTAAAGGTTCTCGCTAAATGTTATCTAAAGGTCCTCGCTAAATGTTATCTAAAGTTCCTCGCTAAATGTTATCTAAAGGTCCTCGCTAAATGTTATCTAAAGTTCCTCGCTAAATGTTATCTAAATGTCCTCTCTAAATGTTATCTAAAGTTCCTCACTAAATGTTATCTAAATGTCCTCGCTCAATGTTATCTAAATGTCCTCTCCAAGTGTTATCTAAAGGTCCTCTCTAAGTGTTATATACAGCACCTTATTCTTGGTCTCTGCCGACCTGTCAGCCTTTGTCCCTTCTTGATATCTTTTTATGTTTAACGTCTATAGTTTGTTATACTCAATGAAGGCTTTTGCTGAAACATTGTAGCTTGTCTTGTCTTTCTGTTAGTTTTGTGGCTCAATACCATTTTATGTTTATTCTCTCTGTTTTCTGCAGCTATTCACGTGGCCCCTGCAGAGTATTTCATATTTGTCATATTTTATATCTGTGCTTATCTCTTTCAGGAAAACTTGGTTGTCAGCCATCCTTTATGTATTTTCACCTGATGTATTATAGTTGTTATGATTTATTTTCCTTCATTTCAAATTCCTAGTTCTACCAACCATCTGCTAGTAAAGCACTTCCCTACATACATTCTCAGTTTTAATCTTCTCAGACTTAAATTTAGTGATCTGAACAAGCTTTTCACCAGTCTTTACTTTCTCCTTTAACCTATATTATTTCTCATGTCTCTCATGATTCAACTTTTCTTATTCTCTTCGCTATCCATTATTTGTCCATCTATTCATGTCTTATAAAAAAAAGTAAAGGACCCTGTCATGCTAAGTGGCGTATAGGGAATATGGTTTTAGTGACCATAATTTTTATAGACCATAGTCACATGATTTTTGGGGTAATGTGGTCAGTATTACGCCCGTGCTACTTTACTTTCCCAGAAAAAAATCCGGTACCCAATTAAGGCTGGATGGACTCGGAAGCTGTCAATCAGGATTGAACCCGACCTCATGTCTTTTGTAGTCCAGTTGACTAACCACTGAGTTATCGCTGCTCTTGCCTCTCTCATCAATGTTCTTCTCAGTGTCTCTCTGGGTCTTCCTCTTTTCCTCTTACCTGTTGTTTCCCACATGAGGGCTTGCTTTGCTATTCGGTTATTATCTCTTCTCGTCACAAATTTAACGCCTTTACCTCCCAGAAAAATCTCTGTTATCGATTTTTAGAGGCTTACTGACCCCAGAACCTTCACTGTTCAAATTAAAAATAAAAAACCTGCCACTTCTGGGAATTAGACCTTTCTGGACAGAAAGTGAGCACACTAGCCACTCAACCACCAAGGCTCCTATTGATAAAAGGTAACGGTAAAGTACAAGACTTGAATCAGCGTCTTAGCACATGAGTTTTCACCCTCGTCAGCCTATCCAGAAGTGTTCTGAGACTTCTGGATAGTGTCGCTTCAAGCATCAAAACTCACGATGCAAGGTAGTATTCCTCACCTTCCCAGAGTATTACCCTTGTACCCATTTCTGTTTTGATAAAAGACAGAATTTTGGGCCATGTTAAAAGACAACAGCCTACTAAAAGTAATCCTGGAGGGGAAAAATACAAGGTAAAAGAGGCAGAGGCATACCAAGACTGTTAAACATGGACGAGTAACATCAAAAGATGGACAAACCAGCCTATGACAACCTGCACCATCAAAGCAAGAGACAAAGCAGAATGGCACTCCATGGTGGCCAACCTTCGTTGTGAAGATGGCACTCGTTGATGATGATGAAAAGACAGAGAGTTAATATTACAACCATAATGGATTACATAATGGAAACATAAATATATTAAATGATTTGAACATGATATTTAAGTGATCACCATACAGGCATCCCACAGAATGCCTTAAGGCTCAAAAATCAACTGCCAAAAAGGGAAAAGGTAGACCTAGAAGATGATGATTCAATGTATTCTCAGATTTGAAATGAACACAAATGTAGGACAAGCACAATCTATCTATCTATTGATTGTCCTATCGAGCCGAAGACGGCACATAGGACAGAACCACAATCTCAAAAACAGAAACCTTGTGTGCCAAAATGGCACATATTGCAGAGATCACTGCTTCTAAAATCTACGGCTCTGTTTCCATAACAATACTTTTTACAGTGACAGCTTGTCAAGCCATCGATCAACCTCCTTAGTCACCTCTTACAACATGCCTGGAAGGTCACAGTGTCACTATTCTTTACTTCCCTCAAATTACACAGTACTGACCCAAATACTACATTTTGCTTGACACTGAAAGGCAATGAAAATAAGTCAAGCCATGTATGTCACCAAAATGGAACCACTCCCAATAGATATTCATTTTTTTTTTATGTGGACATGTTAGCACACTAACAATTGCTTTCACATTTAAAGTGTTTGAGCTAAAATTTACAAACTTAGAATGAATTCAGCTGCTGTGAAGACTATTTAACTTTGGTATTGTGCTTCATCGTTCCTCTCTAGTCAACTTTAGCCTGTGTCTTCCAAATTTGTATAATTTACTTGTCCCGGCAAATATTTATAATTTTCTTTCTGTCTTTATTGTTATCTTTTTTTTTTAAAATCCATTTTTTGCCTTTTTTTTTTAATTGTTGTACGCTATCTTCACATATGCAAATAGCACCAGCGATATCACCTTTTTTTCATTTTCCTCTTGAATTTGAAGCCTTATTTTATTTAAAATGATACAGTTATTGTGACTTTTTTGCTCGTTCATATTTCTTATTTTTGTAGAATGTTTACTTTATATTTTATATCTGTTTATTTATTCCTATGTGCGAATCCGTAGTTGTAAAATGTACAACAATTTATTTTATTTAGCATGATTATTTATTTAAAAATTGACAGTTATAAAGTTGGAACTTCAAATTATAACTGGGCCACTGGCGCAGAACACAGTGCAACGTTTTTAACGGGTGTTCAATCAGAGTGGATCTGGCAGACTCTAAACGTGATGTTCCGTCTGTGGGGGCGAGCAACACACTTAACTTGACAGCTGACTTCATGTGAGAGTCTGGAATCCTACTCTGATTGAGTCCTGATCGCAGAGAGAGAGAGAGAAATTATAACCTGGCAGTATGAATATTTGTATGAATTTATAATTATGAGAAATCAGCTTTCGTTTATTTTAAAAATGTTTTGTATTAACTTATACGGTTGCAAAAGTGGAACTTCACTGACTTTATAACCTAGCATGAATATTTATATGGTTTTTTTATTTATAAAAAGATAATTTTCACTTTATAACTGGTAAGATTCTTTGTATTAATAATAATTTTTTTTCATTGAAACGTTGCTTTCTTTCTTTGCAAGATTATTTTTAGGAACTTATAGATATAATGCTGAAACTGACTTTATTCCTAGTAAAATGATTTATACGTAATTATACATGTATATATGCTTTATACTATTATCAACATAGCTCTATTTATAGATTATGTAGTATTTATAATTTGACTATGTGTAAAATTGAACTTCACTTTAATTAGTTCATAGTATCATGATTTATAGATATTTATAATGCTGTTTTGACAATTTATGCTTTATAATGTTAGCTAGATTTATATGTTATGTAATAGTTTTCATTTATTTCATTCTGTTGTTTATGTACTAAGGATCATAGTCAAGCTACAATTTTGGAAATACTGTTTAATTGCTGTTTTTTTTTTTATAGTGCAACACTTTCTGGTTATACGAGATGTACATTGACAAGTTTCGCAAGTAAATAATAAACACAAGTTGGAGTTGGTTATGTGAATATGGTGGTTTTTTTTCTTGTGCTTGTGTGTGTCTGTTAAAACTTTGTTTTCCTCTTGCAGGGGTTCTTAAACTTTTTTAGAATTTCTTGTGTGGAGGTCCCTTAAAATTCTTTTTTTTATGGCTTGCTGACCCTTTTGAAATTAAAATTAAGTAAATTAAATGATAAGTAAACCAATAAATAGCCCAATAAATAACCCAATAAATAGCACAATAAATAATTCAATTAATAACCCAATAAATAACCCAATAAATAGCAAAATACATAATTCAATAAATACCCCAATAAATAACCCAATAAATAGTGAAATACATAATTCAATAAATCGCCCAATAAATACCCCAATAAATAACCCAATAAATAGCCCAATAAATAACTCAGTAAATAACCCATTAAATGACTCATTAAATAAATCAATAAATAACCCAATAAATAACTCCTTAAATAACTCAATAAATAACCCAATAAATAACCTAATAAATAGCTCAATGAATAGCCTATTAAATAACTCAATAAATAACCCATTAAATAACTCAATAAATAGCACAATAAATAATCCAATAAATAATTCAATAAATAACCCATTAAATAAATCAATAAATAACCCAATAAATAAACAAAAAAATAACCCAATAAATAACTCCTTAA
Source organism: Megaustenia siamemsis (assembly GCA_032433765.1). Classification (NCBI taxonomy): domain Eukaryota; kingdom Metazoa; phylum Mollusca; class Gastropoda; order Stylommatophora; family Ariophantidae; genus Megaustenia; species Megaustenia siamemsis. Next base: position 17,923,302 of record JAVIAB010000145.1, on the reverse strand, counting down.
ATAAATCAATAAATAACCCAACAAATAACCTAATAAATAGCCCAATAAATAGCCTATTAAATAACTCAATAAATAACACAATAAATAGCCCAATAAATAACCCATTAAATAACTCAATAAATAGCACAATAAATAATCCAATAAATATCCCAATAAATAACCCATTAAATAACACAATAAATAACCCAATAAATAACCCGTTAAATAACCCATTAAATAGCACAATAAATAATCAAATAAATAGCCCAATAAATAACTAAAAAAATATCTAAATAAATAGTTAAATAAATAACCAATTAAATAACCTATTAAATAACCTATTAAATAACTCAATAAATAACCCATTAAATAGCACAATAAATAATCCAATAAATAACCCAATAAATAACCTAATAAATAACCCAATAAATAACCCAATAAATAGCCCAATAAATAACTAAATAAATAGCCCATTAATTAACTCAATAAATAACTAAATAAATATCCCATTAAATAACCCATTAAATAACTCAATAAATAACACAATAAATAACCCAATAAATAACCCATTAAATAACTCAATAAATAACCCATTAAATAACTCAATAAATAAAACAATAAATAACACAATAAATAACTCAATAAATAACACAATAAATAACTCAATAAATAACCAACAAATAACCTAATAAATAGCCCAATAAATAGCCTATTAAATAACTCAATAAATAACACAATAAATAGCCCAATAAATAACCCATTAAATAACTCAATAAATAGCACAATAAATAATCCAATAAATATCCCTATAAATAACCCAATAAATAACACAATAAATAACCCATTAAATAACCCATTAAATAGCACAATAAATAATCAAATAAATAGCCCAATAAATAACTTAAAAAATAACCCAATAAATAACTCCTTAAATAACTCAATAAATAACCCAACAAATAACCTAATAAATAGCCCAATAAATAGCCTATTAAATAACTCAATAAATAACACAATAAATAGCCCAATAAATAACTCATTAAATAACTCAATAAATTGCACAATAAATAATCCAATAAATATCCCAATAAATAACCCAATAAATAACACAATAAATAACCCAATAAATAACCCATTAAATAACCCATTAAATAGCACAATAAATAATCAAATAAATAGCCCTATAAATAACTAAAAAAATATCTCAATAAATAACTAAATAAATAACCAATTAAATAACCTATTAAATAACTCAATAAATAACCCATTAAATAGCACAATAAATAATCCAATAAATAACCCAATAAATAACCTAATAAATAACCCAATAAATAACCCAATAAATAGCCCAATAAATAACTAAATAAATAGCCCATTAATTAACTCAATAAATAACTAAATAAATATCCCATTAAATAACCCATTAAATAACTCAATAAATAACACAATAAATAACCCAATAAATAACCCATTAAATAACTCAATAAATAACCCATTAAATAACTCAATAAATAAAACAATAAATAACACAATAAATAACTCAATAAATAACACAATAAATAACTCAATAAATAACCCATTAAATATCACAATAAATAACCCAATAAATCTTCTCTGCTTCTATTCTTCCTCTATTGCCGTTGGCATCGAGGGGAGATACAATCTGCGATTCTTTGCTCTTCTGTTAGCCTCTACTGGTGTTATCCCCCCAAGTGACTCTAGTATTCCCTTTATCCATCTCTTTCTCGGTCTTCCTCTTAATCTGGCGTTTTCGTAGCGTTTGTTTATGGCTCTTTGAGTCATTGTTAGTTCTTTTTTGTCTTGTTATGTGGCCGAACCAATTTATCTGTTTTTTTTTTAAGTATTCGATGGCTGGTTCAATTTTGAGTTTCTTTCTCAGGTCGATGTTTCTTACTCTGTCCCTTAAGCTGTTTCCTGTCATTCTTCTGACACATTTCATTTCGGTGGTCGTTATCTTTCTTACTGTTCTAGGGTCCAGCGTCAAATTCTGGCTCTGATAGCACAGGGTTGGTAGAAAAATTGATTTGTATATTGCCCTTTTTGCTTCCGTAGTTATTGCTTTGTTTTTCAATAGTGTTGATACTTGGCCTATAACTTGGCATGCTTTGTTACACCTTACATCTATCTCTGTCGCTTGGTTATTGTTTTGTGTTAACATGCTACCCAGATATTTAAAATTGTCTACTTGCTTCAGGGTTGTATTATCTATTATGATGTTTAGTTTTTCTTTCTTTCTCGCTATTGCCATTACTTCGGTTTTGTTTATGTTGATCTTCATGTTGTGTTGTTTACAAGTGTTGTTTAACCTGTTGATATGTTCTTGTAGGTCCTCAGTTGTTTCATGTATCAGAACTTGTTCGTCTGCAAATAGTATTTAATTTATTTCTTCCTCTCTTCTGCTGTTTTCTGGTACGTATATTTCATTCCCTTTTGTGTTATCGCTTGTTATCATCCGTGTTGGTATACTTCCTTTGACTGGGAATGCTAATTTGCATATATTGTCCATATATGTGATGAAAGTAAAGGGGAAAGCACGCAGTCTTGTCTTACTCCGGAGTTAATGGTGAAATGTTTAGAGTAGCCTGCTGAAGATTTTACTGTAGAGCGACTACTTTCATAGAGGCTCTTGCATATCTCTACTAGGTGGTGACTCACTCCGTACAAGGGCAATACGGACCACAGTTGTTCCCTTTCCACCTTCCCTTTTACCACGTACCGTAAACATCAACCATATACCACACGCGGTGCGTGACAGTGTTTCTCTCTCTCTCTCTCTCTGCGTTCAGGACTCAATCAGAGTAAGGATTCCAGACTCTCATATGAAGTCAGCTGTCAGGCTAAGTGTGTTGATCGCTCCCACAGACAGAACATCACAATTAGAGTCTGTCAGATCCACTCTGACTGAACACCCGTTAATACGTTGCACTGTGTTCTGCGCCAGTGGCCCAGTGCATCCGATTTCAGCCAGCATTTTATTCGGGTTTGCTTTCCCTAGCCTTTGATTGTCCCCAATCTTCCTGCAAGGCAGCAGATGATCTTTTCTGTAGGGGGATTCTGCCTTAGATGGTAGGCCCTCCCAGGTTTACGAGCACCATCTGCCCGAGTCACTAGAGGTGACTAACACAGACACGGACACACAAAGATGTGAGATGTGACTAACACAGACATACACACACAAAGATGTGAGATGTGACTAACACAGACATGCACACACAAAGATATGAGATGTGACTAATACAGACATGCACACAGCGATACGAGGCATGACTAACACTGACACACATCAAGATATATGACACATGACTAACATAAACATGCACATAAAGATATGAGATATAAATGACATTGACATGCACACACAAAGATATGACACATGCCTAACATAGACATACACACAAAGATAAGAGATATGACTAACATAGATATGCACACACAAAGATATGAGATGGGACTAACATAGCCATGCACACACAAGGATATGAGATGTGACAAACACAGACAATTGTATCTACAACATGTCAGAGCAAAAAGAGAGCTAATTTCCAATATTAGGAAGAAACAATCATAATTTTTTGGCCATGTAATAAGAAGAGAACAGCTGGAATATATTGTAACAACTTGAAAATTGGGAGACGAAGAGATAGAGGGAAGCAAAGAGAAAAAATACCAGACAGATTAAGAGAATGGCTTGGTAGAAGGTCAACAACAGAAATTATAAATAACTGTCGTGATCGAAAGTTGTGGAGAAACATGATCACCTACGTCAGCAGGCCCGGAACTTGATGATGATGATACAATACAAGTAAAGAAAAAATATCAGAAGCTGCTAGAAGAAGGGATCGAACAATACAGAAGAGACAGTGATGGAAAATGTAAAACTGAAATCAACTAAAGAAAGCAGAAACATGGACATTAGACAAAGAAACAGAACATAAAATTGAAACCTTTGAAATGGGGATATATAGAAGAATATGAAGAATTTGGTGAAAAGAAACTATGAAGTCCTTAAAAAAGACGATAAATAAAAGAGAACTGCTAAATAAAATTCAAACAAAACAAATGCGATTAAAAGTAATCTTTGAAACAAAAATAGAAGGTAAAAGAGGCAGACCAAGTCCAACATAGACGAGTAAAATCAAAAGATGGACAAGTCAGCCTATGACAACCTGCACCATCAAAGCAAGAGACAGTGCGGAATGACGCTCCATGGTAGCCAACCTTCCATGCGGAGACGGTACTCGATGACGCATACATCAACCATATGCCACGCAGTGCGTGTCAATGTATGAATGTATGATAAAGGACAAGATATAAACACATGTATCTACAACATAAACAAGAACACGAAATGTGTCATTGCTACAATTAACTTTTATTCTCGTTATCCAGCCTTGCTGGCAAATCGCTTCTTACATGAAATACCATTCGGAATATTTCCCTATATTTACTACTCATGTAATAATAAATAATTATATTCCCAGAAGAATTTATGGATTCCAAGAAAAAGCCAACGCCCCCAATTATAATGAGTGTATTAATGTATTTTCCGTCTATGGACAAATCGGGTTCCATCGACATCGCTATAAAAAGTATACTGAATGGAACAAAACAAGCTATAAACAACATAGATATCATTACGACCATTTTAGCCACTTTTAAGTTGCGGGCGGAAGTACTTGTAGCTTGTGCAGAAGATGTGGATTGTGTTCGCCATTTTGACCTACTCTGTAGTTGTACAACTAAAGTTATCGTGCAGACTATTATAATTATGAAAGCGATAACTGGTACAACTGTGTTATTGATTAGGAAAGAGATCTGTTCTACGTGTTCACGGTCTTCCGTGAAAAGAAGGCCAAGAATTGATCTGTTTCTTGCAGGGAAGAATTTGAACCCAATCCTGTTGACGACATATATCGGGGTGACACTTGACAGGAGAATGATGAAGACAGCGATGATGATGAATGCTACTCGTTGTGTCGTCACGATGCTCTTGACCTGGGGATGGCAGTTACATTGTTCGTGAGAATATGCAAAACTGTTAGCATTATTTGGGAAAACGACGAAATAAATATATATTTAAAAGTGTTTTTTTTTTTAATAAGTAAAGAGCCCCATCACGCCATGTGGCGTATAGGGAATATGGCGTTAGGGACCATAATTTATACTAACCTTCGGCACATGAAGTTTGGGGTAATGTGATCGGTAAGAACCCTGGTGTTGAAGAAGTAGAAAAAAGAAGCTTAATATATTTTTGGGAGCCGCGATAGCTCAGTGGTTAGTGAACTGGACTACAAGGGATAAGAGGTAGGGTTCGATCCCAATCGACGGCTTCCGGGTTCACACAGCCTTTAATGGGTACCGGATTTTTTTTCTGGGAAAGTAAAGCGGCACAGGCGTAATACCGACCACATTACCCCCAAAAATCATGTGCCGAAGGTCTGTAAAATTTATGGTCACTAACACCATATTCCATATACGCCCCTTGGCGTGACTGGGATACTTTACTTTACTTTACTTTTATTTCGATCGCGCCGCTTTATTTACTCAGAAAAAACAAAATCAGGTACCCGCTTAAGGTTTGGTGAACCTGGAAGCCGTCGATCAGGATCTAACCCGGCCCTCTTATCCTTTGTAGTCTAATTCACTAACCACTGAGCTATTGCTGCTCCCAAAAATATTTTAAGCTTCTTTTTTCTACTTCTTCAACACCAGGGTTCTTAGGGACACCACGGACAGACTTCATCAATCTTCTCCTTTTCTCTCTACCTTTAGTCATTCTTTGGGAGTCTGTGAAGTCAAGACCTATTTTTCTATGTTATCTCCCTATCTCCTTCTGTGTCCATTTCTCCTTCTCCCACCGTTCACAGTTCCCTGCAAAATGGTTTTTGCTGGGCCAGACAATAGATACGTGGTCAAAACATTTCACTTTGGGTTTCATCATAATAGCAAAAAGATCATAATGTACCCCGGATGTTTGTTGTATATTTTAGTGAACTTTTTCATGTGATACGATCTCAATAAGAGGTACTAGACTACCTGTATTGCTATATGCTTAAGGTTTAACTCAGTCTGCCTGTCTGGCACTTCGTTGAACAAAATAATTTTGTTTTCAGACACATTTGTGTTCTTACAAGTTGCAATTTTTTTTTTCAATCGGGGGAGAATGCGTTTATCAGTACCACGTCTAAAACGTGTCAGCGACTCATAGCTAACCGCTTCCGATAGGATCGCTGGACCAGAAAATATCTAGATTATATTCCACTTCATCGCGGTCTTCGTTGTAATAGACTAACCAATGTGGCTTTGCGAGTAGGGATCAAGAGAGAAGGCAACCTCTTACTCAAAAACATCATGCTGAAGCCGTGTGTGTTGGACCGAAAGGCGCTAATATCACCCCCTTGCTTCAAACAACTATACAACACTACGCCCATTTAAAGACCTGTTCAAAGGGCGGACGATGAAAGTAGCAATCATCAGGCGTATACACAAATAAGTAACCGATCAACAATAACACAATACAAAACATTTATTGTGCAGAACATGGGTTCTACGTGGTCTATAGGTAAGACGACGAGTCGAAACAAGAAGGCCTGGGTTCGAATCTCGCCACAGCGAGAATTTTTCTCTTCGTTGCTCTCCCGGAATAACTGGGAAGAATAGGAAGTCGCATGTGCACTTTGCGCATGTTAAAGAACAATTGTCAGTCAAAAGCCGAAAAGAGTAGGATTAAAATGGATAATGTCTGGGTCTTACAGAAGAGTATGGGATCATTACATTTATTATTACTGTTATTGTTACTACTATTATCATCATCAGTATTATAGGATACCTTTAGGATTGAACAAAAACGTTTGGCATGTTGCAGGTGCTACTGAGTTAAGTGCTTTGTGCACACCGTGACCTGTGTGTTTCATTCGTTTTGATCGTGTTTCGATATTCTGATTGTTACGATGAATGATGGTATCGTATGACAAGGAACAGTTGGCTGTGTTCATTTTCTGTGCGGTTTCGCCTTATGTCTTTTGGCGTGTGCTGTGACTGCTATGATGGGGTCTACAGCTACATTTCTTTGCTTGGGAGATGAGTTAGTAATTCGTATGATTCCACTGGCACGGGCGGTTGGGCAATTATGGATTTTAATTCGTTTGCAGTGATACCGGGCCTTCCATAACCATAACTATAACAACGTTTGTGGTTGTCATTTTTTCACTCCTCACTTCCAAACTTCAAGACAAATATTTGCACGATAACTATTCCAGCTAATGAAATGAAACCAACCATTAATGGCGCAGTAATACACAGGCATCGCTCCAGTGTGATTAGGGCCGTGATCCAGCCTGTTATTCGGGTGAACGTGGTGTGAGGCATCGCCCCTGTCAAGTACTGGAACTCCGGTGGGTCGAAGGGCAGTTGGGCTGAGATGACAGCTGGTGTGAAGCAAATGTTTGTCCAGATTAGAGTTGTCAAGCAGCCCAGGTCGGAGATTGCTAGACCTGAAGGAGGAATTCACTAAATTATTCTCCAAGAAACAATGCAATCAGAGATGGCCACTAAAGCAATGAACACTTCCGGTATCTAAGCTGACTGTCCACTAACCTTCTATCAGCTATTTTCAAAATTATGTTCATTGCTTCAGTCTTTATACTGGAGACAAAAAATCATCATCATCAAGTACCATGCCTGCTGGCGTAGGTGATCATGTCTCTCCACAACTTTCGATCATGACAGTTAATTATCATTTCCGTTGTTGACCTTTTGCCAAACCATTCTCTTAAGCTTTCTGGTATCTTTTCTCTTTACTCCCCCCCCCCCCCCCCAATATATTCGTCCCTCAATTATTCTAGTTGTTCTCTTCTCATTACATGGCCAACAAATGATGATTGTTTCTTCCTAATATTGGAAATTAGCTCTCTTTTTGCTTTGACCTCTTTCAGAACGTTTTCATTATTCTTCTTAACTGTCCATGGTATTCTCAACATTCTTCTGTAAAATCACATTTCTACAGACTTCAGTGATTTTCTTGTCTGTTGTCATATTGTCCTAAATTCACATCCATATGTTAAGACTTGCTCTACATAACATTTAAGAACTCTTTTCTTGTTTCTATTGTCAAAAATGAATTGCATAGTATCTTCCTCATTGTTTTGGAAAGCTGCTTTTGCCTGAGCCATTCTGCATCTCACCTCTTTTGTACATCTTCCGTCTGAGGTTAACAAAGTTCCCAGATATTTAAATTCATGTACCTGCTTTAATATTGTTCCACTTGTCTTTATTTTGCACTGAGGTGATGTCTTTTTCTTTGTTGTTACCATTACTTCTGTCTTTTTGCTATTAAGGCTGAGTCCTTTATTTTTGCTTCCCTTCACAATAATGTCCAACATTTCTTGACAAATAATGACAAACAAATATTATTATAGAGGGAAACTTCCGAGGCGTTATTTCAGCGAATCATAGGAGGAAGAGGTATATTTACAGCACTCAGAAAAAATGACAAATAAAATGACTTAATAGGAAAGTACAGAAGTACAATTTATTCCCGAGCTGTGATCGTAACTCTATGCTATGGTCATGAGAACACCTGCGGGAAAGGCATCGTCCACGATAGCTAATTTTTTAGTTAGTGGCAGTGTTCCCTAGTGTTCAGCTTCTCGTGGCAAGGCGCTGTGCCAAGGAGTACGGGTTCGATCATGCTTCGGACCATATATTCTTCTTTGTTTTTTTTGTGTGTGTTGTAGTTTATTTGTTTATTTGTCTCTTTTTTTCTGAGTGCTGTAAAACATACCTCTTTAGTCTTTAGTTCTTATCTCAGATTGGGGTCATTACAGTTAAGGCTTTCCCATTTCCCAAGAAATACATATAAGTGGATAAAAGTGTGAAGCTGCAGTAAAGCTAATTGTAAAAGAGAAATGAAAAAAAACATAGAAAAATTGGTACGGTTAAAGCTTTGCGTAATAAGTGGACAACACAAATTTGAACAACGTTTCGGCTCAGTAGGCCTTCAACAGGAACAAAGGCGTATTAAGCTGAAACGTTGCCCAGTTTTGTGACGTTCAATTAATACGTAAAGCTTTAACCACATTTGTTTTCTATGTTTTTAAATACATCTTTTTCATTTCTCCATTCCCATTTCCGCTCTGCCGACCCTTCCACCACCTATCGAAGTGTTCGTTTATTGATTATTCCCGTCCCGAATTGATTGAACGTGTTGCGTTCATTTCCTGTGAGTCTGCTTTTCATGCTTTCTTCATTCGTGCCGTCGCATTCCACCATTCCTTTGACACGAGAGTTATCCTCTGGTTCGTTGTCTCCTTTCTGTGAGAGTTGGTCTCTTAAGACCTTTATAATGACATCGGTGTCCATTTTTAAGGTGTCATATGCGATATCAGTCACAACCAAACTGTCGGCCATCCCATTAGCCACGGGCTCCCTCTTCCGGGGGGCAATTTATCGTGTTAGGCTGTTACCATGAGACACGTCCAGTAGATTCACTACTCTCTTGTCAATCAGGCAAAGCATATTCTTGTGAGAACAAAGAACAAAGCTCTGCATTTCTCTGCATTAAAGGTCAAGAACTTTCCTTACTCATAACGGATTCACTCTCTTGTCTCATCTGTTGTTCATGTTTATATACATCACTTTCTTGTCTCATCTGTTGTTGATATTTATGTACAACACTTTCTTGTCTCATCTGTTGTTGATATTTATGTACAACACTTTCTTGTCTCATCTGTTGTCCATATTTATGTACATCACTTTCTTGTCTCATCTGTTGTTAATATTTATGTACATCACTTTCTTGTCTCATCTGTTGTCCATATTTATGTACATCACTTTCTTGTCTCATCTGTTGTACATATTTTTGTACATCACTTTCTTGTCTCATCTGTTGTACATATTTATGTACATCACTTTCTTGTCTCATCTGTTGTCCATATTTATGTACATCACTTTCTTATCTCATCTGTTGTCCATATTTATGTACATCATTTTCTTGTCTCATCTGTTGTCCATATTTATGTACATCACTTTCTTGTCTCATCTGTTGTCCATATTTATGTACATCACTTTCTTGTCTCATCTGTTGTCCATATTTATGTACATCACTTTCTTGTCTCATCTGTTGTCCATATTTATGTACATCACTTTCTTGTCTCATCTGTTGTCCATATTTATGTACATCATTTTCTTGTATCATCTGTTGTCCATATTTATGTACATCATTTTCTTGTCTCATCTGTTGTACATATTTATGTACACCGCCAAAATCGAGTCAAGGTCTTTTTAGATGAACTCTGCAGCACGAACTTTTGCAAACACGTTTCCTTTGACGTCATAGCTTATTGTTGAAACTGCAACTGGTGTTTCGCAGATTGTTTTCTAAAATTGTTTTACCAGGGATGGTTGGACTTATGTTGGCCTGCCACTCTTTGGTTGCACCTCTTTTGAAACTCCCAGCAACGTTGATCTCATCTATCCACTATGCATGTGTCTTCTTCCAAGCTTTAATCCTTTGCTTTGCCTTATATGCCGTGCGCATGCGCTGAACGCGTGTTAAAATCATTAACTCTTTCCGTACGTTTCGCCGCATAGTGCGCCAAGCTCAATTTGATTAGTGTGAACGCCATCAAACCATATTCTTTTTACATGTCTTGTATCATCTTGGTATTGGTGAAATCTAATACCTTGTTCACTATCTAAAAATTCATATATAATATGTTATATGTTAGATAAATATAAATATGTAGATTGATTCTTAAAACCATGAAAAATTTTGTCTCTGAAATCTCTTCCGTTGCGTCGATAAAAAGCATCAGTACCAAAAGAATTAATGAAAGCATTGTTAGCCCTTCGAAGAATGGCTAGAAGAACTTTTAAGATAATGACATCACAAGGCAGATGGTCACTCTCACTGTACGGGGGACATCTCAATTGGACGTCTAATTCTGTCACCGCTGGTATTAGCGCCAAGTCTACGTTGGAATCAGTTTCTGTTTTTGTTCTGAGTGCAATGATGATGACCCACAAATAACGCAATTTCTATTTTTATGGTCTCTATAGTCTGGTACACTCTAGGTTTTTTTTTTTCAATACAATGATGTTTTCTTCTAGTAATGCAGTATCTAACGCCCGGTTCTGTGGGTTGTCGTTTGAATTGAGCCAGTGAGTAATGCGCGCGTTAAAGTCTCTACAAATCAACAATCTGTCTCCAGGTAGCTCCACCATCATCCTGCACGCCTCGACCTCTTCCGTTTTCCTCCACGCCTTCCCCGTCTCCCAGGCGTTACTTTTGATGAACACTTTCGATTCACTGTACGGTCATCGCCTGCAATAAGTCCTCCAAGCGCTGGCCCCAAATCCGTTTGGACACCGTGCTTGGTGAACGTGCCTCAACAACCATTGTCTCTGCAATCGAGTTCATGTAACTGCTTCGGTGTTGCACACTTTCCAGATTCAGTGCAGCTGGCAGGAGATACAGCAAATATGCACATGCAAAAACCGTTCATTAACTTACAAATCAGAACTGGACAGCACCTCAATTTAAAATGTATCATCTCACTCGATTCCTTGATATGCCCAACTTGTAAAAATATTTTAATCTGACGTGAAAAATTGCGTAATAAAAACACACCTTCACACACAACCGCAAATTCTGAACAGAAATGCAAATAATTGTCAATCTTGACACACCCAAAACCCGGAAGTCTGGGTAACTATGTACGAGAAGAAAATATCGGTAAAATCCAGGTCCTTCAGTTAGCTCCATGTATAGTTAACATGGGATACAGTTTGCTTTTAGTATTACCTCATTTAGAACTGAAAAAGTAAAAAAAAATATTGCACATAAATCAAGTTTTATAGAGCAAAACTCGTACCTAATAGTCTGGTATAGAATAAAACTCATACCTAATAGTCTGGTATAGGAGCAAAACTCATACCTAATAGTCTGGTATAGAATAAAACTCGTACCTAATAGTCTGGTATAGAACAAAACTCATACCTAATATTCTGGTATAGAACAAAACTCGTACCTAATAGTCTGGTATAGAACAAAACTCGTACCTAATAGTCTTGTATAGAACAAAACTCGTACCTAATAGTCTGGTATAGAACAAAACTCGTACCTAATAGTCTGGTATAGAACAAAACTCGTACCTAATAGTCTGGTATAGAACAAAACTCATATCTACTAGACTTGTATAGAACAAAACTCGTACCTAATAGTCTGGTGTAGAATAAAACTCATATCTAATAGACTTGTATAGAATAAAACTCGTACCTAATAGGCTGACGTTGATTGGATCTTTAAATCCTTGTTTGACGAAACAGACGATGTTGATAACATTAGCCACAACCCCAAACATGTCGACGACCTGACATACAGCTGTAAACATTACCCATTGGAAAACAACTATACCCCCGAACTCAATAGACTGATGTTCATAATTACCATTCAGGAATGATTTGTTTTCAGCAATCATTTTTAACAACGAAAAGTTTCCTTGTCCTACCCACTGGAAAACAATAATTTCAGTTCAGCCAGAACCTGACTCATAATTCCCTTTTTGAGAACATACGTGTTTATCTGTCGTTTGATAGATTAGGCGCAGTGGAAGAGCAATACAGTCATCCCTCGCTTCTTCGCGGTTCATTTATCGGGGCCTCAGTAAATCGCGGATTGTTCAAAAATTCAAAATTGAGGAATTATTATTTTAAAAAAAAAACAACATTATTTTATGTATGTTATTTATACTATTAATATTTTATTTACATGTTTGAAACTATTCTTTAATGTTCTAATGATAACATATGCACTTATATGGTTCCATATACACTTATTGATATTATACATACTCAAAAAATGTATGTATGTTAAAAATGAGAGGGTGAAGCTACTTCGCAGTTTTTCGCTTATCGCGGCCGGTTCTGGTCCCTATTAACCGCGATAACTGAGGGATTGCTGTAATTCAGTCTAACATAACTTGAAAGGCGTAGTCTGAGGTTAAACAAAGCAAGTATTTTTAACATTGACAATGAATGTCATTCTACTTTTATATCTCATAACTACCGTACGTACATACTATCACCGTTTGAAATCACACTACTACTTCTTCTTTCCTTCCTCATTTGCCTCAACGATCAACGTCAAGGGGAGATATAATTTGCGGTCGTTTGCTCTTCGCTTCTGCTGCTGTTATGTTTCCTAGTGCTTCTAATATTCCATCCATCCATCTTTTTCGTGGTCGACCCTTGGGTCTGGTGTTCTCACAACGTTTATTGAGGGCTCGTTGTGTTGTGTTTTGATTACTCTGCCGTGTCACGTGGCCAAACCATTTTATTTGTTGTTTCTTTATATATTCTATGGCGGGAGCTATTCCTAGCTTTTTTCTCAGTTCTTCATTTCTGATCTTGTCTCTCGGGCTATTTCCTGTCATTCGTCTAACACGTTTCATCTCTGTAGAGGTTATTTTTCTTATTGTTCTTGCATCTAGGGTCCAGGTCTGGCATTGGTAGCACAACGTTGGGATGAAGATTGTATTGTACAGTACCCGTTTGCCTCTAGAGTTATTTCCTTGTTGGACAATAGTGGTGATAACTGCTCAATGATTTGACAAGCTTTGTTGCATCTTGAATCTATCTCTGCTGTTTGTGAATTGTCGTCTGTCACTAAGCTTCCTAAGTGTGTGAATTCCTCTACTTGTTTTAGTTGCCTGCCTCATATAGTTATGTTCATGTTCTGCTCATCTTTGGCGACATTCGTGAATTCTGTTTTCTTGATTTTCATGTTGTATTTTGTACCTGTGCTGTTGAATTTATTTTAAGTGTTCTGTAGGTCTTCTATTTTTCCATGTATTAGTGCCTGATCGTCTGTAAATACAAACTCCTTGATCTCCTCTGTCTCTGATTGGTTGGCTAACTTTCATATGTAGTGCATGTAAGTGATAATCAAAATTCCTCCACTGGGGGTGGGAATTTTTTATTTAACTTCTATCCCGTGGTTTTTTCGTGAGTTTACTCTCCCCTAATCTCTGGATAGTCTGATCCGATGCCTAGCCCTCTCGGGGTAATGAAATCCGATCTCTAGCCCACTCTGGGTAATAAGATCCTATCTCTAGCCCACTCTGGGTAATAAGATCCTATCTCTAGCCCACTCTGGGTAATAAGATCCTATCTCTAGCCCTCTCTGGGTAATAAGATCCGATGTCTAGCCCTCTCTGGGTAATAAGATCCTATCTCTAGCCCTCTCTGGGTAATGAAATCCGATCTCTAGCCCTCTCTGGGTAATAAGATCCTATCTCTAGCCCACTCTGGGTAATAAGATCCTATCTCTAGCCCTCTCTGGGTAATAAGATCCGATGTCTAGCCCCCTCTGGGTAATAAGATCCTATCTCTAGCCCACTCTGGGTAATAAGATCCTATCTCTAGCCCTCTCTGGGTAATAAGATCCGATGTCTAGCCCTCTCTGGGTAATAAGATCCTATCTCTAGCCCACTCTGGATAATAAGATCCTATCTCTAGCCCACTCTGGGTAATAAGATCCTATCTCTAGCCCTCTCTGGGTAATAAGATCCGATGTCTAGCCCTCTCTGGGTAATAAGATCCGATGTCTAGCCCTCTCGGGGTAATGTGATGGGTAATAAGATCCGATGTCTAGCCCTCTCTGGGTAATAAGATCAGATGTCTAGCCCTCTCGGGGTAATACGATCAGATGTTTAGCCCTCTCGGGGTAATAAGATCAGATGTCTAGCCCTCTCTGGGTAATAAGATCAGATGTCTAGCCCTCTCGGGATAATGTGATGGGTAATAAGATCCGATGTCTAGCCCTCTCGGGGTAATGTAATGGGAAATAAGATCCAATGTCTAGCCCTCTCGGGGTAATGTGATGGGTAATAAGATCCGATGTCTAGCCCTCTCGGGGTAATGTGATGGGTAATAAGATCCAATGTCTAGCCCTCTCGGGGCATTGTGATGGGTAATAAGATACGATGTCTAGCCCTCTCGGGGTAATGTGATGGGAAATAAGATCCAATGTCTAGCCCTCTCGGGGTAATGTGATGGGAAATAAGATCCAATGTCTAGCCCTCTCGGGGCATTGTGATGGGTAATAAGATACGATGTCTAGCCCTCTCGGGGTAATGTGATGGGAAATAATATACGGTGTCTAGCCCTCTCGGGGTAGTGTGATGGGTAATAAGATAAGATACGATGTCTAGCCCTCTTGGGGTAATGTGATGGGCAATAAGATACGATGTCTAGCCCTCTCGGAGATCCAATGTCTAGCCCTCTCATGGTAATGTAATGGTTAATAAGATCCGATGCCTAGCCCTCTCGGGGTAATGTGATGGGTAATAAGATCCAATGTCTAGCCCTCTCGTGGTAATGTGATGGGTAATAAGATCCAATGTCTAGCCCTCTGATGGTAATGTAATGGGTAATAAGATCCAATGTCTAGCCCTCTCATGTTAATGTAATGGGTAATAAGATCCGATGTCTAGCCCTCTTAGGGTAATGTGATAGGTAATAAGATCCGATGTCTAGCCCTCTCGGGGTAATGT
Source organism: Megaustenia siamemsis (assembly GCA_032433765.1). NCBI lineage: Eukaryota > Metazoa > Mollusca > Gastropoda > Stylommatophora > Ariophantidae > Megaustenia > Megaustenia siamemsis. Next base: position 17,907,751 of record JAVIAB010000145.1, on the reverse strand, counting down.
GATAGGTAATAAGATCCGATGTCTAGCCCTCTCAGGGTAATGTGATAGGTAATAAGATCCGATGTCTAGCCCTCTCAGGGTAATGTGATAGGTAATAAGATCCGATGTCTAGCCCTCTCGGGTAGAGGCGATAAACAAGAGGTCCAGTGTACATTTGAACACATTAAAGACACATGGAGCACCGCGATAGTTAACCTTCGATGTGGAGACGGCCCTCAATGAATGAACTTATCCTTATTGTAAAGTAAGTAAAGAGCTCCGTCACGCCAAGTGCTGTAAATGGAATATGAGTGTTAGTGACCCGTCACGCCAAGTGCTGTAAATGGAATATGAGTGTTAGTGACCCGTCACGCCAAGTGCTGTAAGTGGAATATGAGTGTTAGTGACCATAATTTTTACAGACCGTCGGCACATGATTTTTGAGGTAATGTGGTCGGTATTACGCCCGTACTGCTTTACTTTCCCAGAAACAAATCTTGTACCCATTAAAGGCTGGGTGAACCCGGAAGCCGTCGATCAAGATCGAATCCGACCCCTCGCCCTCTGTAGTTCCAGTTCACTGAGTTATCTTATCTTTATTGGACGCCTTTAAAATCACGATAAATGTCATTGATACTTTAGGGAGCCGCGATAGCCCAGTTGTTAGTGAACTGGACTGCAAAGGACAAGGGGTAGGGTTCGATCCCAAACGACGGCTTCCTGGTTCACCCAGCCTTTAATGGGTACCAGATTTTCTCTGGGAAAGTAAAGCGGCACGGGCGTAATACCGACCACATTACCCCAAAAATCATGTGCTGAAGGTTTGTAAAATGTATGGTCACTAACACCATATTCCCTATACGCCACTTGGCGTGACGGGGGCGCTTTATTTTTTTTACTCATTGATACTGATGAATGTTATAAGCTCAGGACTATGTACCTATGAACGTTGCCACACTTTTTAGGTTATAACGAAAATGTCACTTTACTATTAAAATTAACAAATGTGACTTCCATTTATCAAAACTGGTTCTATATAACGCGTCAAAAAATGTCTCCTTTCTTCCATTGACAAATACGAGTGAGACATATTTTTCTCATAGGCAAACTTAGACCAGTAAGAAATAATCTAAAACAGCTTTTTTTTAAAAAAAAATATATATATTACTGAGGCTTCTTTTTCACTATTTACGTTTCCTGGCTATGCTATGTTATGCCCTTGTTATGTTTAAATTATCCACTATCTACATATTGTATGTGCGCAAAAAGAACAATCATTATTTGGACTGTTGCTAAAAGTAAATTTTGTGAATCAACCAGGAGCAGCTCCGTTGTTCACAAAGAGCTGTCAATGTTGCCAGGTTGTAATTATAAATAATTCTATCAATAAAGACGTTGAAGGAAATTTTTAAGAAACGTATATTTTCTGCAAATTATGTTATTTGCATGTAATGTCATAAATTTATCTGTTAGTAAAAATCAAATGCAGAATGATAAAGCTGCAATTTAGATGAATGATCGTGGACTCAGTCCATCAGAAAAAATACCACGTATTTTTTTTCAAATTATAGTAAAATACCATGCGCTATGATTGAATTTCATTTAGAATTTTAATTGCGCATTAACAAAATAAGTACAAATTATAATTATAAAACATAGTTGTAATCTATTTGCAAAAAAATAACTCAGACAAGTTGCAACTATTAAGAATAGTTATATTTTCTATTGGGAAAAGATTGTAACAAACTACTTGTAAAATAAATAATATTTTCACTCGGGCAGTTAGTAGAGAAGAACATAGAATAAACAAACAAACACGTGCATATCATTTGTGGACTAAGAGAAATATTTTGATAGTTTGGATAGAAATATATTATTGCAAACATTGTCTCGTTACGGAGTTCAGTAAATGACCACCTTATTAGATGTTGCAAGAGCTTATATAGAAACTACAGAAGTGTAATTAGAACGAGTAAAGAAACATCAAAACCATTAGCAGTAATATCTGGAGTAAGGCAAGGCTGCGTGTTGTCACCACTCTTGTTTATAACTTACAAAATAATTTGCCATATTTGGCAAAATATGCAAGGATGCCAAATCACATAGTGAAGGTATAAATGAACTACCTTTAGCTGACGACCAGGCCCTAATAGGTTTCGAAGAAACAGAACTTCAACAACTACCTTACTTGAATGAAGAATGTAAAATGAATAACATGTAAATAAGTAGTGAAAAACAGAAGTTATATCAATAGGAAGACAATAGGAGACATTAAACATAGTTATAGAACACCAAGTTATATCAATAGGAAGACAATAGGAGACATTAAACATAGTTATAGAACACCAAGTTATATCAATAGGAAGACAATAGGAGACATTAAACATAGTTATAGAACACCAAGTTATATCAATAGGAAGACAATAGGAGACATTAAACATAGTTATAGAACACCAAATTATATCAATAGGAAGACAATAGGAGACATTAAACATAGTTATAGAACACCAAGTTATATCAATAGGAAGACAATAGGAGACATTAAACATAGTTATAGAACACCAAATTATATCAATAGGAAGACAATAGGAGACATTAAACATAGTTATAGAACACCAAGTTATATCAATAGGAAGACAAAAGGAGACATTAAACATAGTTATAGAACACCAAGTTATATCAATAGGAAGACAATAGGAGACATTAAACATAGTTATAGAACACCAAGTTATATCAATAGGAAGACAATAGGAGACATTAAACATAGTTATAGAACACCAAGTTATATCAATAGGAAGACAAAAGGAGACATTAAACATAGTTATAGAACACCAAGTTATATCAATAGGAAGACAATAGGAGACATTAAACATAGTTATAGAACACCAAGTTATATCAATAGGAAGACAATAGGAGACATTAAACATAGTTATAGAACACCAAGTTATATCAATAGGAAGACAAAAGGAGACATTAAACATAGTTATAGAACACCAAGTTATATCAATAGGAAGACAATAGGAGACATTAAACATAGTTATAGAACACCAAGTTATATCAATAGGAAGACAAAAGGAGACATTAAACATAGTTATAGAACACCAAGTTATATCAATAGGAAGACAAAAGGAGACATTAAACATAGTTATAGAACACCAAGTTATATCAATAGGAAGACAATAGGAGACATTAAACATAGTTATAGAACACCAAGTTATATCAATAGGAAGACAATAGGAGACATTAAACATAGTTATAGAACACCAAGTTATATCAATAGGAAGACAATAGGAGACATTAAACATAGTTATAGAACACCAAGTTATATCAATAGGAAGACAATAGGAGACATTAAACATAGTTATAGAACACCAAGTTATATCAATAGGAAGACAATAGGAGACATTAAACATAGTTATAGAACACCAAGTTATATCAATAGGAAGACAAAAGGAGACATTAAACATAGTTATAGAACACCAAGTTATATCAATAGGAAGACAATAGGAGACATTAAACATAGTTATAGAACACCAAGTTATATCAATAGGAAGACAATAGGAGACATTAAACATAGTTATAGAACACCAAGTTATATCAATAGGAAGACAATAGGAGACATTAAACATAGTTATAGAACACCAAGTTATATCAATAGGAAGACAATAGGAGACATTAACATAGTTATAGAACACCAAGTTATATCAATAGGAAGACAATAGGAGACATTAAACATAGTTATAGAACACCAAGTTATATCAATAGGAAGACAATAGGAGACATTAAACATAGTTATAGAACACCAAGTTATATCAATAGGAAGACAATAGGAGACATTAAACATAGTTATAGAACACCAAGTTATATCAATAGGAAGACAATAGGAGACATTAAACATAGTTATAGAACACCAAGTTATATCAATAGGAAGACAATAGGAGACATTAAACATAGTTATAGAACACCAAGTTATATCAATAGGAAGACAATAGGAGACATTAAACATAGTTATAGAACACCAAGTTATATCAATAGGAAGACAATAGGAGACATTAAACATAGTTATAGAACACCAAGTTATATCAATAGGAAGACAAAAGGAGACATTAATCATAGTTATAGAACACCAAGTTATATCAATAGGAAGACAAAAGGAGACATTAAACATAGTTATAGAACACCAAGTTATATCAATAGGAAGACAAAAGGAGACATTAAACATAGTTATAGAACACCAAGTTATATCAATAGGAAGACAAAAGGAGACATTAAACATAGTTATAGAACACCAAGTTATATCAATAGGAAGACAATAGGAGACATTAAACATAGTTATAGAACACCAAGTTATATCAATAGGAAGACAAAAGGAGACATTAAACATAGTTATAGAACACCAAGTTATATCAATAGGAAGACAATAGGAGACATTAAACATAGTTATAGAACACCAAGTTATATCAATAGGAAGACAATAGGAGACATTAAACATAGTTATAGAACACCAAGTTATATCAATAGGAAGACAATAGGAGACATTAAACATAGTTATAGAACACCAAGTTATATCAATAGGAAGACAATAGGAGACATTAAACATAGTTATAGAACACCAAGTTATATCAATAGGAAGACAATAGGAGACATTAAACATAGTTATAGAACACCAAGTTATATCAATAGGAAGACAAAAGGAGACATTAAACATAGTTATAGAACACCAAGTTATATCAATAGGAAGACAATAGGAGACATTAAACATAGTTATAGAACACCAAGTTATATCAATAGGAAGACAATAGGAGATATTAAACATAGTTATAGAACACCAAGTTATATCAATAGGAAGACAATAGGAGACATTAAACATAGTTATAGAACACCAAGTTATATCAATAGGAAGACAATAGGAGACATTAAACATAGTTATAGAACACCAAGTTATATCAATAGGAAGACAAAAGGAGACATTAAACATAGTTATAGAACACCAAGTTATATCAATAGGAAGACAAAAGAAGACATTTAAAAAATCTATAGAACACCAAGTTATATCAATAGGAAGACAAAAGAAGACATTAAACAAATCTATAGGTACACCAAGTTATATCAATAGGAAGACAAAAGAAGACATTAAAAAAATCTATAGAACACCAAGTTATATCAATAGGAAGACAAAAGAAGACATTAAACAAATCTATAGGTACACCAAGTTATATCAATAGGAAGACAAAAGAAGACATTAAACAAATCTATAGTTACACCAAGTTATATCAATAGGAAGACAAAAGGAGACATTAAACAAATCTATAGGTACACCAAGTTATATCAATAGGAAGACAAAAGAAGACATTAAACAAATCTATAGGTACACCAAGTTATATCAATAGGAAGACAAAAAGAGACATTAAACATAGTTATAGGACACCAAGTTATATCAATAGGAAGACAAAAGAAGACATTAAACAAATCAATAGAACACCAAGTTATAAAACATAGCTATAGAACACCAGGTTATAAAACATAGTTATAGAACATCATCATCATCATCAAGTACCGAGCCTACTGGCGTAGGTGATCATGTCTCTCCACAACTTTCGATCTCGGCAGCTATTTATCATTTCTGTTGTTGACCTTCTACCAAGCCATTCTCATAAGCTGTCTGTTATTTTTTCTTTTTGCTTCCCTCTATCTCTTCGTCCCTCAATTTTTCCAGTTGTAACAATATATTATAGTTGTTCTCTTCTCATTACATGGCCAAAAAATGATGATTGTTTCTTCCTAATATTGGAAATTAGCTCTCTTTTTGCTTTGACCTCTCTCAGAACATCATCATTACACTTCTTAGCTGTCCATGGTACTCTCAACATTCTTCTGTAAAACCACATTTCTACAGACTCCAGTGATTTTCATGTTTGTTGTCCTATTGTCCATGATTCGCATCCATATGTTAAGACTGGCTCTACATACCTTTTAAGAACTCTTTTTCTTGTTTCTATTGTCAAAAATGGATTGCATAGTATATTCCTCATTTTTTGGAAAGCTGCTTTTGCCTGAGCCATTCTGCATCTCACCTCTTTTGTACATCTTCCGTCTGAGCTTAACAAAGTTCTCAAATATTTAAATTCATTAACCTGTTTTAATATTGTTCCACTTGTCTTTATTTTTCACTGAGGTGATGTCTTTTTCTTTGTTGTTACCATTACCTCTGTCTTTTTGCTATTAAGGCTGAGTCCTTTTTTTTTTGCTTTCTTTCACTATAATGTTCAACATTTCTTGTAACTCATGTTCACTCTTAGCGATTAATACTGTATCATCAGCATACCTTAGATTAATTATATTATGACTTCCAATTGTTATTCCAGGCATGTCCCTTATGGATCTTAAAATAATCTCACTATAATTATTAAACAAATCTGGTGACAGCACACAACCTTGAGCTTTAGAGCATCAAGTTATAAACCATAGCTATAGAACATCATGTTATAAAACCTTAGCCAAAGAACATCAAGTTATAAACCATAGCTATAGAACACCAAGTTATAAAACCATAGCTATAGAACATCAAGTTATAAAACCATAGCTATAGAACATCAAATTATAAAACCATAGCTATAGAACATCAAATTATAAAACCCTAGCTATAGAACATCAAGTTATAAAACTATTGCTATAGAACATCAAGTTATAAAACCATAGCAATAGAACATCAAGTTATAAACCATAGCTATAGAACATCAAGTTATAAAACCATGGCTATAGAACATAAAGTTATAAAACCATAGCTATAGAACAGCAAATTATAAAATCATAGCTATAGAACATCAAATTATAAAACCCTAGATATAGAACATCAAGTTATAAAACTATAGATATAGAACACCAAGTTATAAAACCATAGCTATAGAACATCAAGTTATAAAACCCTAGCTATAGAACATCAAGTTATAAAACTATAGCTATAGAACACCAAGTTATAAAACCATAGCTATAGAACACAAAGTTATAAAACCATAGCTATAAAACATCAAGTTATAAAACCATAGCTATAGAACATCATGTTATAAAACCATAGCTATAGAACATCAAGTTATAAAACCATAGCTATAGAACATCAGTTATAAAACCATAGCTATAGAACATCAAGTTATAAAACCATAGTTATAGAACATCAAGTTATAAAACCATAGCTATAGAACATCAAGTTATAAAACCATAGCTATAGAACATCAAGTTATAAAACCAGTAACAAACTTTAAATATCTGGGAATTACATTCTCTGAAGATTGTAAACACGGTAAAGAGATAGACATACGATGCAATAAGGCAAATTAAATATTGGGACAGCTATCCCCTACACTTCAAGACAAAGCATTACCTATTACCATCAAGAAACATTTTATACAAAGTATGTACATTCTAACATTGTGTTACTAATGTCAAATATGGTCACTTACGACTCTCTCTCTCTCTCTCTCTCTCTCTCTCTCTCTCTCTCTCTCTCTCTCTCTCTCTCTCTTTCTGCGATCAGGGCTCAATCAGAGTAGGATTCCAGACTCTCACATGAAGTCAGCTGTCAGGTTAAGTATGTTGATCGCCCCCACAGACAGAACGTCACATTTAGAGTCCGCCAGATCCACTCCGATTGAACACCCGTTAAAACTTTGCACTGTGTTCTGTGCCAGTGGCCCAGTGCATCCGATTTCTGCCAGCATTTTGTTCAGGTTTGCATTCCTTAGCCTTTGATTGTCCCCAATCTTCCTGCAAGGCAACAGAAGATCTTTTCTGTAGGGGGATTCTGCCCTTAGATGGTCGGCCCTCCCAGGTTTACGAGCACCATCTGCCCGAGTCACTAGTGGTGACTAACACACACATGCACACACAAAGATATGAGATGACACAGACATGCACACAGCGATACGAGGCATGACTAACACTGACACACACCAAGATATATGACACATGCCTAACATAAACATGCGCATAAAGATATGAGATATGACTGACATAGACATGCACACACAAAGATATGAGGTGACACAGACATGCACACAGCGATACGAGGCATGACTAACACTGACACACACCAAGATATATGACAAATACCTAACATAAAAATGCGCATAAAGATATGAGACTTACGACTAAGCATAGCAGAAAGCTTGTCACCACAGAGATGAGATATCTGAGAAAGGCGCTTGCGTTGACCAGAAGAGATAGAATCGTAAATGATACTATAAGAGAAAGAGTAGGCATTGAACCAATCCTAAGCTACATACAAAAACAACAAACTGGTTTGTCCATCTAGAAAGAATGTCGTGTGATTCATTACCATACAAAGCATATATTTTCTTGTTTGTTTGCGTTCGACAGCTTTCACATCTGGCGAAGACCCTAGAGGCTAGGAATTAAATTTTGTGCTTTATTCCGCTTTTCTGTGACAGTCGTGTGCACAGGGGTCCCTCACCGCACAGGCATATAACTACATCTTCGGAGGTACTGATATTATTTTCCGTCGATGAGTATTGATGTTTCAAGCCGTGCCTCGCTGCTGAGACCAGGGGTGGTTGCCGCAGAGAGAAATCATAAATAAAAATCCCCCATAAGAGAGAGCAAGAAATAAAGCACATCAATTGCGACAGATAGATGACGGTACATTATAAAATACTTCAGTTACGACAAACAGTCTGTCCCATGGCAAGCTGGCAAACAGTCTGTCCCATAACAAGCTGGCAAACAGTCTGTCCCATAACAAGCTGGCAAACAGTCTCTCCCATAACAAGCTGGCAAACAGTCTGTCCCATAACAAGCTGGCAAACAGTCTGTCCCATAACAAGCTGGCAAACAGTCTCTCCCATAACAAGCTGGCAAACAGTCTGTCCCATAACAAGCTGGCAAACAGTCTCTCCCATAACAAGCTGGCAAACAGTCTGTCCCATAACAAGCTGGCAAACAGTCTGTTCCATAACAAACTGGCAAACAGTCTCTCCCATAACAAGCTGGCAAACAGTCTGTTCCATAACAAGCTGGCAAACAGTCTCTCCCATAACAAGCTGGCAAACAGTCTGTCCCATAACAAGCTGGCAAACAGTCTCTCCCATAACAAGCTGGCAAACAGTCTGTTCCATAACAAGATGGCAAACAGTCTGTCCCATAACAAGCTGGCAAAAAGTCTGTCCCATAACAAGCTGGCAAACAGTCTGTTCCATAACAAGCTGGCAAACAGTCTGTCCCATCACAAGCTGGCAAACAGTCTGTCCAATAACAAGCTGGCAAACAGTCTGTCCCATAACAAGCTGGCAAACAGTCTGTCCCATAACAAGCTGGCAAACAGTCTGTCCCATAACAAGCTGGCAAACAGTCTGTCCCATGGCAAGCTGGCAAACAGTCTGTTCCATAACAAGCTGGCAAACAGTCTGTTCCATAACAAGCTGGCAAACAGTCTGTCACATAACAAGCTGGCAAACAGTCTGTCCAATAACAAGCTGGCAAACAGTCTGTCTTATAACAAGCTGGCAAACAGTCTCTCCCATAACAAGCTGGCAAACAGTCTGTCCCATAACAAGCTGGCAAACAGTCTGTTCCATAACAAGCTGGCAAACAGTCTATTCCATAACAAGATGGCAAACAGTCTGTCCCATAACAAGCTGGCAAACAGTCTGTTCCATAACAAGATGGCAAACAGTCTGTCCCATAACAAGCTGGCAAACAGCCTGTCCCATAACAAGCTGGCAAACAGTCTGTTCCATAACAAGCTGGCAAACAGTCTATTCCATAACAAGATGGCAAACAGTCTGTCCCATAACAAGCTGGCAAACAGTCTGTTCCATAACAAGATGGCAAACAGTCTGTCCTATAACAAGCTGGCAAACAGTATGTCCCATAACAAGCTGGCAAACAGTCTGTCCCATGACAAGCTGGCAAACAGTCTGTCACATAACAAGCTGGCAAACAGTCTGTCCAATAACAAGCTGGCAAACAGTCTGTCCCATAACAAGCTGGCAAACAGTCTGTGTCATGGCAAGCTGGCAAATAGTCTGTCACATAACAAGCTGGCAAACAGTCTGTCACATAACAAACTGGCAAACAGTCTGTCCAATAACAAGCTGGCAAACAGTCTGTCCCATAACAAGCTGGCAAACAGTCTGTCCCATGGCAAGCTGGCAAATAGTCTGTCACATAACAAGCTGGCAAACAGTCTGTCACATAACAAGCTGGCAAACAGTCTGTTCCATAACAAGATGGCAAACAGTCTGTCCCATAACAAGCTGGCAAACAGTCTGTCCCATAACAAGCTGGCAAACAGTCTGTCCCATGACAAGCTGGCAAAAAGTCTGTCACATAACAAGCTGGCAAACAGTCTGTCCCATCACAAGCTGGCAAACAGTCTGTCCCATGGCAAGCTGGCAAATAGTCTGTCACATAACAAGCTGGCAAACAGTCTGTCACATAACAAGCTGGCAAACAGTCTGTCAAATGACAAGCTGGCAAACAGTTTATCCCATGACAAGCTGGCAAACAGTCTGTCCCATGACAAGCTGGCAAACAGTGTGTCCCATGACAAGCTGGCAAACAATCTGTCGCGTGATAAGCTGGCAAACAGTCTGTCCCGTGACAAGCTGGTAAACAGTCTGTCCCATCACAAGCAGGCAAACAGTATATCCCATCACAAGCTGGCAAACAGTATGTCCCATCACAAGCTGGCAAACAGTATGTCCCATCACAAGCTGGCAAACAGTCTGTCCCATCACAAGCTGGCAAACAGTCTGTTCCATAACAAGCTGGCAAACAGTCTATTCCATAACAAGATGGCAAACAGTCTGTCCCATAACAAGCTGGCAAACAGTCTGTTCCATAACAAGATGGCAAACAGTCTGTCCCATAACAAGCTGGCAAACAGCCTGTCCCATAACAAGCTGGCAAACAGTCTGTTCCATAACAAGCTGGCAAACAGTCTATTCCATAACAAGATGGCAAACAGTCTGTCCCATAACAAGCTGGCAAACAGTCTGTTCCATAACAAGATGGCAAACAGTCTGTCCTATAACAAGCTGGCAAACAGTATGTCCCATAACAAGCTGGCAAACAGTCTGTCCCATGACAAGCTGGCAAACAGTCTGTCACATAACAAGCTGGCAAACAGTCTGTCCAATAACAAGCTGGCAAACAGTCTGTCCCATAACAAGCTGGCAAACAGTCTGTCTCATGGCAAGCTGGCAAATAGTCTGTCACATAACAAGCTGGCAAACAGTCTGTCACATAACAAGCTGGCAAACAGTCTGTCCAATAACAAGCTGGCAAACAGTCTGTCCCATAACACGCTGGCAAACAGTCTGTCCCATGGCAAGCTGGCAAATAGTCTGTCACATAACAAGCTGGCAAACAGTCTGTCACATAACAAGCTGGCAAACAGTCTGTTCCATAACAAGATGGCAAACAGTCTGTCCCATAACAAGCTGTCAAACAGTCTGTCCCATAACAAGCTGGCAAACAGTCTGTCCCATGACAAGCTGGCAAAAAGTCTGTCACATAACAAGCTGGCAAACAGTCTGTCCCATCACAAGCTGGCAAACAGTCTGTCCCATGGCAAGCTGGCAAATAGTCTGTCACATAACAAGCTGGCAAACAGTCTGTCACATAACAAGCTGGCAAACAGTCTGTCAAATGACAAGCTGGCAAACAGTTTATCCCATGACAAGCTGGCAAACAGTCTGTCCCATGACAAGCTGGCAAACAGTGTGTCCCATGACAAGCTGGCAAACAATCTGTCGCGTGATAAGCTGGCAAACAGTCTGTCCCGTGACAAGCTGGTAAACAGTCTGTCCCATCACAAGCAGGCAAACAGTATATCCCATCACAAGCTGGCAAACAGTATGTCCCATCACAAGCTGGCAAACAGTATGTCCCATCACAAGCTGGCAAACAGTCTGTCCCATCACAAGCTGGCAAACAGTCTGTCCCGTGACAAGCTGGCAAACATTCTGTCCCATAACAAGCTGAAAAAAAATACCCCCACGGTCGATCCAGCCGTTGGCAGAAATGGATACCAGGGTATTACCCAGGGAAGGTGAGGAATGTTGCCTCGCATCTGAGTTTCGATGCTTGAGGCGACACTATACAGAAGTTTCCGAACATTTCTGGCTAGGTGGCCGAGCACATATGGGTGGACAACTCGCGTGCTAAGACGCCGGTTCAAGTCTCGTACTTTACCTTTACCGTCTCCGCATCGAAGGTTGGCTACCATGGAGCGCCATTCCGCACTGTCTCTTGCTTTGATGTTGCAGGTTGCCATAGGCTGACTTGTCCATCTTTTGATGTTACTCGTCTATGTTAGTCTTGGTCTGCCTCTTTTACCTTCTATTTTTATTTCAAAGATTACTTTTAATCGCATTTGTCTTGTTTGAATTTTATTTAGCAGTTCTCTTTTTATTTATCGTCTTTTTTAAGGACTTCATAGGTTCTTTTCCTTTCTTTTCACCCAATTCTTCATATTCTTCTGTATATCCCCATTTCAAAGGTTTCAATTTTATGTTCTGTTTCTTTGTCTAATGTCCATGTTTCTGCTTTCTTTAGTTGATTTCAGTTTTACATTTTCCATCACTGTCTCTTCTGTATTGTTCGATCCCTTCTTCTAGCAGCTTCTGATATTTGTTCTTTACTTGTATTGTATCATCATCATCAAGTACCGGGCCTGCTGGCGTATGTGATCATGTTTCTCCACAACTTTCGATCACAACAGTTATTTATAATTTCTGTTGTTGACCTTCTACCAAGCCATTCTCTTAATCTGTCTGGTATTTTTTCTCTTTGCTTCCCTCTATCTCTTCGTCCCTCAATTTTCCAAGTTGTTACAATATATTCCAGCTGTTCTCTTCTCATTACATGGCCAAAAAATGATGATTGTTTCTTCCTAATATTGGAAATTAGCTCTCTTTTTGCTCATTGAGCTCTCATTAAAGAAGAAATATGGAAGTGTACAAGAAAGAATAGAACTGCGTAAAAGGCTTCAATGTCATAGTTTTTCCTGGTACTTGGATAACATTTACCCAGAAATGTACATAGCAGGAGCTGGCCGTTTTCTGGGAAGGGTGAATATTTTTTTTATCTAATTGATATCAATCTAATTTTTTGCACATTTTACGGCCTACTTGTTGCTTTTGTTCTTATATCTTCAGTATCTAATGTTCTTTGTGTCTTTTCTGTTTGATGTTTATTTAGAGCATGGACAATGCAGAAAATTAGCTTTGACAATTTAACAATGAAAATGAAATGATTTTTTCACTTACATATAATAATATTGTAATGGAGTCGTCAGTCGCTGGACACTGCGGGACTTGCTGAGGAGGGGATCTGAGCACCTATGGACATGTTCGGAGTGCAATGATGATGACCCGCAAATAACTCAATCACTCAATCTCTTTTTGCTTTGACATGTTGTAGATACAATTGTTTATATCTTGTCCTTTATCATACACTGTCACGCTCCGCGTGGTAAATGGTTAATCTTTGCGTTACGTTAGCTTTATATTTCCAGCGATGTCTCGAGAGATTGAATTTAGCTTAAATAGAACTTTTTTCCCTATTTTTCACAACGGCATATGTGTTGGGTTAGGTGTTCCTCGCTATACAGGCAGGTATTCTTTGGCTCCAGAGATATTCTCATTGCTAATGCCGATAGGGTTGGTTCACTACGAGACAGTTTCATAAAGAGACTGCTTCATAGACAGCTTCACAAAGAGACAGCTTCATAAAAACATTGCTTCACAAAGATACAGCTTCATAAAGATACAGTTTCATAAAGAGACTGCGTCACAAAGATACATCTTCATAAAGAGACAGCGTCACAAAGGGGCAATTTCACAAAGAGACAGTTTCATAAAGAGACAGCTTCATAAAGATACAGCTTCATAAAGAGACAGTTTCATGAAGAGACAGCTTCATAAAGATACAGCTTCATAAAGAGACAGCTTCATAAAAAAGACAGTTTCATAAAGAGACAGCTTCATAAAGAGACAGCTTCACAAAGGGACAATTTCATAAAGAGACAGCTTCATAAAAAGACAGTTTCATAAAGAGACAGCTTCATAAAGAGACAGCTTCACAAAGAGACAGTTTCATAAAGAGACAGCTTCATAAAAAGACAGTTTCATAAAGATACAGTTTCATAAAGAGACAGTTTCATAAAAAGACTGCTTCATAAAAAGACAGTTTCATAAAGAGACAGCTTCACAAAGAGACAGTTTCATAAAGAGACTGCTTCATATAAAGACAGCTTCATAAAGAGACAGCGTCACAAAGGAACAATTTCACAACGAGACAGCTTCATAAAGAGACTGCTCCATAAAAAGACAGCATCATAAAGAGACAGCTTCACAAAGAGGCAGCTTCATAAAAAGACTGCTTTATAAAGAAACAGCTTCATAAGAGACTGTTCCATAAAGAGACAGCGTTACAAATAGACAATTTCACAAAGAGACAGCTTCATGAAGAGACTACTTCATAAGAGACAGTTTCATAAAGAGACTGCTTCATAAAGAGACAGCTTCATAAAGAGACAGCTTCATAAAGGACAGCTTCTACACATATACCACAGATATTTCGTTCCCCCACTGACAAGAACCTTGGTTCTCAAACTAGAGACCGCGGTCACCTAGAAGCAGTTTTAGGGGAACCATGGAGGGATTACTAAGGTGAAATTTTGGGTTATTTATTGTGCTATTTATTGTGCTATTTATTGTGCTATTTATTGTGCTATTTATTGGGTTATTTATTGTGCTATTTATTGTGCTATTTATTGTGCTACTTATTGTGTTACTTATTGTGCTATTTATTGTGATATTTATTGGGTTATTTATTGTGCTATTTATTGTGTTATTTATTGTGCTATTTATTGGGTTATTTATTGTGCTATTTATTGTGCTATTTATTGGGTTATTTATTGGGTTATTTATTGTGCTATATATTGTACTATTTATTGGGTTATTTATTGTGCTTTTTATTGTGCTATTTATTGGGTTATTTATTGTGCTATTTATTGTGCTATTTTATGGGTTATTTATTGTGCTATTTATTGTGCTATTTATTGTGCTATTTATTGGTTATTTATTGGCTATTTATTGGGTTATTTATTGTGCTGTTTATTGTGCTATTTATTGGGTTATTTATTGGGTTATTTATTGTGCTATATATTGTACTATTTATTGGTTATTTATTGTGCTATTTATTGTGCTATTTATTGTGCTATTTATTGGGTTATTTATTGTGCTCTTTATTGTGCTATTTATTGTGCTATTTATTGTGCTATTTATTGTGCTATTTATTGGGTTATTTATTGTGCTATTTATTGTGCTATTTTATGGGTTATTTATTGTGCTATTTTTTGGGTTATTTATTGTGCTATTTATTGGGTTATTTATTGTGCTATTTATTGGGTTATTTATTGTGCTATTTATTGTGCTATTTATTGGGTTATTTATTGGGTTATTTATTGTGCTATATATTGTACTATTTATTGGGTTATTTATTGTGCTATTTATTGTGCTATTTATTGTGCTATTTATTGTGCTATTTATTGGGTTATTTATTGTGCTTTTTATTGTGCTATTTATTGTGCTATTTATTGTGCTATTTATTGTGCTATTTATTGGGTAAATTAAGAAAAGGCGTTCGATAGGGTGGACAGTGAACAACTGTGGTCCGTATTGCCCTTGTACTGAGTGAGTCACCGCCTAGTAGAGATATGCAAGAGCCTCTATGAAAGTAGTCGCACTACAGTAAGATCTTCAGCAGGTTACTCTAAACATTTCACCATTAACTCCGGAGTAAGACAAGGATTCATGCTTTCCCCTTTACTTTCCATCACATATATGGACAATATATGCAAATTAACATGCCCAATCAAAGGAAATATACCAACACGGATGATAACAAGCGATAACACAAAAGGGAATGAAATATACGTACCAGACAACAGCAGAAGAGAGGAAGAAATAAATGAAATACTATTTGCAGACGACCAAGTTCTGATACATGGAACAACGGAGGACCTGCAAGAACATATCAACAGGCTAAACAACACATGTAAACAATACAACATGAAGATCAACATAAGCAAAACCGAAGTAATGGCAATAGTGAGAAAGAAGAAACACTAAACATCATAATAGATAATACAACTTTGAAGCAAGTTGATAATTTTAAATATTTGGGTAGCACGTTAACACAAGACAACAACCAAGAGACAGAGATAGATATTAGGTGTAACAAAGCATGCCAAGTTATAGGCCAAGTATCAACACTATTGAAAAACAAAGCAATAACTACGGAAACAAATAGGGCAATATACAAATCAATTTTTCTACCAACTCTGTGCTATCAGTGCCAGAATTGGACGCTGGACTCTAGAACAATAAGAAAGATAACCCACCGAAATGAAATGTGTCAGAAGAATGACAGGAAACAGCTTAAGGGACAGAGTAAGATGAGAGAATTATTTTATGAGCAACAATATGCATATGAATAAAACTTTTGACAATTTACAATTACAATGTATCGACGTATAAAGGATTCTTAACTATTAATCTAACTGGAGTTGCTTCCCTTTTAATAAAGCAAGATAACTTTAATTTATTAAGCATATAAGGTTATATTAACATTTTCATCAACAATTCAACGGCAGAACACTTTTTTTGCATTTAAGTTTGATATGTTAGAACGAACCATGAATGTAAATATTATACAACATTTAAATATTTATTCTTCAAAGAATTATTATATTTCTTAGCTGATAATCACTGTTTAAAGTTTCTAAACATTTTTATAGATCACAGGTCCAAAGAAGTTAATTTACAAAAATTAGCTGATGCCGTCTCATCACTGCACTGTAGATTCTAGAAGAGATAATGTTAGAGAGAGAGAGAGAGAGAGAGAGAGAGAGAGAGAGCGGTATCAATAACACAAGGAAAATACTGTGCAGTTGAAATTTCAAAATTCTAGTAGATAAAGGGATAGGATTTGGAGATAGACATAATTCATGTCAATGGAAGAGGGGAAGTGGCAGTTTAAAATTCTAACATTAAGAGATAGATAGATAGATAGAGAGAGAGAGAGAGAGAGAGAGAGAGAGATGCAGTTATATATATATTAAATATTAAGATATAGATAGAAGAAATAGAATGAGAGAGAAGCAGTTAAAATTTCTAGCAGTAATAGACAGAGATTAAAATGTAGGAGTTAAGAGAGTTGAGAGAGTTTATATTTCTAGCATTAATAGATAGAGATTAAAATGTAGGAATTAAGAGAGTTGAGAGAGTTTATATTTCTAGCAGTAATAGACAGAGATTAAAATGTAGGAATTAAGAGAGTTGAGAGAGTTTATATTTCTAGCAGTAATAGACAGAGATTAAAATGTAGGAGTTAAGAGAGTTGAGAGAGTTTATATTTCTAGCAGTAATAGACAGAGATTAAAATGTAGGAGTTAAGAGAGTTGAGAGAGTTTATATTTCTAGCAGTAATAGACAGAGATTAAAATGTATGAGTTAAGAGAGTTGAGAGAGTTTATATTTCTAGCATTAATAGATAGAGATTAAAATGTATGAGTTAAGAGAGTTGAGAGAGTTTATTTATATTTCTAGCTTCAAAAGTTAACCTTTTGAAAATCCTAGAATGACCAGAGAGACAATACTAGCATGAAGGAAAAAGTAGTTTAAAATCCTAGTATGAAAAGAAATACATTTAAAAATCCTACCATTAAGAAAGAAGCAGACAATAATGCTAATATGAAAATGAAAGCAGCTTAAAATCCTGTTCACATTCACACATGAATTTCATGTGGGTGTTCCCTCTCTCTCATCTACTTTACGCGCTGACCATAGAACCGTTCCTTGAGAGTATCAGACGAGACAGTTCCATAAAGGGCACATTCATGTCAGGGAAAGGAGAGCAGAAATTGTTAGCGTATGCTGACGTCACTGTCTTCTTTCCATCAAACACTAGATCAATAGACAGCATCCTCGTTACATTCACAGAATTTGGACAGTTTAAAAAAAAAACAGAATAAGAAAAAAGTGGTATGGTAACAGCTTTACGTGGTAATTAACGAAACAAAAGTCGACGTTTCGGCCAAGTAGGCCTTCAGTTGAAACAACAAACAGCAACACAACTATATATATATATATAAATTATATATATATATACGGATATATACACAAATCTAACTTGGTTATTGAGCGGTCGCTGTGGGGAATAAGATGGTGTCGTCGGCGTATGCCTGAGCTTTTGTTGTCCTCCTGATATAAATTTACAGCTGATGGGGTTGTCTTTTCTTCTCGATTAGCGGCTCTAAGACTATGAGGTAGAGCAGCGGAGTCAAGGGCATCCTTGTTTGACGGACCTGGTTAGTGTGAAGGAATCCGTGAATGTGCGATTTACAAGGACAAGGCCCTCAGGTCTGGAGTACAGGATGTTGATGCATCGTCGAAAGTTGTCTCCCATATTGCAGTTGCTCAGCGTTTTCTCTAAGTAGGAGTGTACGACGCCCTGTCAAAGGCATTTTCCTGCTCCAAGGACAGAATCGATGAAGGTATGTTTCTTGTATCTGTGTAGGTGATGATGTATCCTATGAAGTGGTTGTTTTTATTTTAACCTTGGATGCTGCATTGCTGGTCTTCGGGGACGAGTGAGAACATGAACGGCTTTAGCTTATTCGTCAGGGACTTTGTCAGTATTTTATAGTCTACGTTGAGCAGCGATATCGGTCTATAGTTTGTTACTTGTGTCTTCTCTATATTGTTCTTCAGGAGTAAGGAGATGTATGACACGCTGATCCTCGGAGGTAGCTGTCCTTTGTGGAAGGAATCCGTAAAAACCTTCAGCAGGAGTGTTCCTACGAAGGGGAAAAAATGTTTATAGAACTCCGCAGTGAGTCTGTTCCATACGTTTTATCTTTATGCGAGGTTTTGAGAATTATCTTTCTTTTATATTTCTTAATACTTTCGTTTTTTTAGCTCTCGTATACATAAGTTAAGAGTGAAGACTACATTTGTTTTGAAAATTCTAAGCTTTGTTTTCGTGCTGAGTAATTTTGATTTCTATATTTTCACTAGTTTTCGAATGTTATTGCTGCCTTACTCTTCCGGTTCTAATGCATGTATTTGTGTCTTTTTCTTATTCTATGCAGCTTTTGAGTTATACCTAGTGATTTATTTCATCAAATGCTATTTCTTCTAGGTTCATTTTTATCTGGATTTATTTAATTTTCGTGGTTGATCCAAAGTCATATTATGTTAGTCTTAGTGCGAACTGACGTCACCGAAGTCAGGGCATTCCCATATCTGCTCGGTCGTCCGTTCCAGCAACCATAGAACCATTCATCCACTGATGGTTCATGTCCTGTATTGATTGACCGTGTTGGTTTCCTTCCTGCTTTCGTCCTTCATGACGCCGTGTTCCACCATTCTTTTCATCCATGGGTTATCCTCAGCTTTCTTGTAGCCATCCTGTGACAGGTGTTCTTTTAAAGTCATCATTATGTGATACATATATATATATATTTTTTATTTCCATAAATTTGCTGGAGATCTTGTGGGCTTATGCACCTTTATCTATCATCTTTCCATTAGATTACACAACAAAATACCAATCACTCCGAACATCTCTTGTGACCAAGCCATCAGTGTAGATATTCAGGTCTCGAACTTGGGAGTGAAGCAGCAGTAAATATTCTGCTACCAATTGATGACATGACATTTGTTTTTTCTTACACTGTTTTCACATAACTACAGATAAGAATTGTTGTGTCTACAAAGTCAAGATCCTCTATATGAGACTGAAGTAACTATTCAATGCCTTTGGAACCTGTAAAGCATCACTGCTGTATGAAGTCGATGGCAGTTCCATAAAACAAGGGAGATGAAGTACACTCTTGCTTCAACCCCTTCATCAATCTAAAATCATTCACTAAGTCCTGCCTCTGAGTGAACTGTACAAGAGAAAGTATCATACAGATCTTTGCTGACGTTTGATATGGATTGTGTTTTAACTAACATGAATTCCCCTTTGTCAAAGTTTTAGTTGCAAGCACTGTATTAACGGTCTTAAATTTACAACGATTAAAATTTAGTTTTAATGTAATGTATTAACGATCTTAAATTTATGATTAAAATTTAGTTTGAGGTACTGTATTAACTGTCTTAAATTTATGATTAAAATTTAGTTTGAGGTACTGTATTAACTGTCTTAAATTTATGATTAAAATTTAGTTTGAGGTACTGTATTAACTGTCTTAAATTTATGATTAAAATTTAGTTTGAGGTACTGTATTAACTGTCTTAAATTTATGATTAAAATTTAGTTTGAAGTACTGTATTAACTGTCTTAAATTTATGATTAAAATTTAGTTTGAGGTACTGTATTAACTGTCTTAAATTTATTATTAAAATTTAGTTTGAGGTACTGTATTAACTGTCTTAAATTTATGATTAAAATTTAGTTTGAAGTACTGTATTAATGATCTTAAATTTCCAAAGATTAAAGTTTAGTTTGATGTACTCTATGACTGTTTTACATTTCCAATGGTTATAGTTTAAGTTATAAATAATGTTTTAAATATATCAAGTTTTCCTCCATTAAAATTTAGCTTTTCAAATGCTGTAATAAATGTCTCACATTTGACTTAGCACGAGTTTAGTTGCAAGTACTCTATTAATTCAACTATGTCAAACATAGTCCTACATTTAAGGTAGGCATATTAGAGAGAAAGATCACAACATGTGAAATGCCACAACCATTACTGGTTACTATAAAAAATACAGAATAAGAAATTGTGAAATTCAGGTGAACTTTTGAAATCACAACTAGCACTAAATGCATAGAAACACAAACAAATTTTGGATTATATGCATTAAACCACTGAACCAGTAACTTGCTGTGTACCAGCAAGAGTTGATAGACTTGTTTCAAGGCTCAAGGAAGACCAAAAGTCATACATATAGACAATGTCACAGAAAACCTAGCAGCAGTAAAGGTTAATAACTGTCAAATACAATACACTTAGACTCAGGACACAAATATTGCAGCTCCTCACAATTCTTGGTGGTGCATGTGCATAAGTCAGTAAGTAATCTTTTATTTTAAGAAAATTTATTTTTGTGTAGGTTATGCCAACCTTTACTAAAAGCTTTATTGTTCCAGCTGAAGGCCTTCTTGGCTGAAATGTTCTACTTTTGGTTTGTTTCTCACCTACATAAAGCTATTACCATACCACTTTTGGTTTGTTTCTCACATACGTAAAGCTATAACCATACCACTTTTGTTTTGTTTCTCACCTACGTAAAGCTATTACCATACCACTTTTGTTTTGTTTCTCACCTACGTAAAGCTATTACCATACCACTTTTGTTTTGTTTCTCACCTACGTAAAGCTATTACCATACCACTTTTGGTTTGTTTCTCACCTACATAAAGCTATTACAATACCACTTTTGGTTTGTTTCTCACCTACGTAACGCTATTACCATACCACTTTTGTTTTGTTTCTCACCTACGTAACGCTATTACCATACCACTTTTGTTTTGTTTCTCACCTACGTAAAGCTATTACCATACCACTTTTGGTTTGTTTCTCACCTACGTAACGCTATTACAATACCACTTTTGTTTTGTTTCTCACCTACGTAACGCTATTACAATACCACTTTTGGTTTGTTTCTCACCTACGTAAAGCTATTACCATACCACTTTTGTTTTGTTTCTCACCTACGTAAAGCTATTACCTACCACTTTTGTTTTGTTTCTCATCTACATAAAGCTATTACCACACCACTATTTCCTTTTTTAAATTTTCATTATTATAATCAGCTTTACAGTAGCTTAAAATTTTATATGCATCTTGGTGCCTTTACCCAGTAACTAGTCTAATCTGGACATATAGTTTATAGTTTGGGAAGACAATCCAGTACTGAAAAATGAAGCGTTAGGCCAAAAGTGGAAAGATCAGAATTTTACTCCAACCAGAACACAATACAACCACACTCACTTAACTTTCTTTTAGGGGTGGATGTAGAAGAGGCATACTCTTTTAGTCATCACATGATTACAAGCATTACCAACATTGAGTAGTGGAGTAAAGTGGCATCACTCTCTTGGTCACATTGTATATCTTCTTTATGCCATTACTTCCCTCACTACAGGTCATATATCTATTTTATTCAGCTGAGATAACTGATGAACCCAATCTCAAACCCTGGGCTCTTTGTGTAAAAAGAGCCAATTTCACCTTTAACAAGCAGGCCTACTTTATACCTGTATATATGCTCTTGTGTAAAAGAAATAAATTAACAATAGTTAATACAAATTAATGAAACAGATTCTTTATTTCTTAGAGCATTAGTAACAATACAGAACATCACATCTAACAAGAGTGCTAACTGGTTGTCAGATGTCAGTAACAAATAATTGCTTTTGTTAAATTATATATTTGCACTTGATAAAAATACACGGATTTTGTTTACTTTCAAAATTAAATATGTCTAAAAGTTTTGATAACCTTTTACAAAATTCTTTGCAAAAAATTGCATAGGATGACAAATAAATAAAATCATATATAATCTGACATCATAATAGCATGAAGGAAGCTATTCAACAATAAAATTCATGAACAAGAATTGTGGGCCTCATTGATTGCCCATGTCAAGGCATGAAAAATGAATTGAACAAAATCAAATATACAGCAAGGAAGAAATAATGAAAGCCATCAAATTATTAAAAAATGGTAAAGCCACAGGATCAGGTCAAATTCCTTCGGAAGCCATCAAAGCAGATATTAACACTCTACCAAGATGTTACATAATCTATTAGATAAAATTTGGGAGAGGGAAGAAATACCTAAAGACTGGAAAGAAGGTTATATGATCAAACAACCAAGAAAGGAAGTTACATGAGTGCACAAATTATAGGGGAATTATGCTACTATCTGTGCCAGGAAAAATATTAAGCAGAATCATTCTGGAGAGACTAAAAGAGGCCATAGAGAAACATTTGAGAGATGAACAATTTAGGAGAACAGATCATGCGCTGATCAAATAACTACTCTACGTATAATAGTTGAACAAAGTTTAGAACTAAAATCCCCACTTTATATTGGATTCATTGATTACGAAAAGGCATTTGATAGTTTAGACAGAGGAATGCTTTGGAAGTTGTTGAGTCAATACGGAATCCCCACAAAATTTATTAATCTGATAACAACAATGTATGAAGAGATTAAATGTAGTGTGGTGCATGAAGGACAGCTTACAGAAGCATTTGAAATAAAAACAGGAGTAAGGTAGGGATGCCTTCTATCTCCATTTCTTTTTTCTACTGGCCATAGATTGGATTATAAAAATAACTCATAACAACAGAAATGGAATCCAGTGGTCACTGACCAAGCTACTTGATGAATTTGACTTGCTGATGACATAGCTCTCCTATCATACAACCATCAACAGGTGCAAGATAAAATGAGCATACTTGATGAGAGATCACAACAGATAGGAATGAAAATAGAGATAAGAACAAAATTATGAGAATTAATGCAGTTAGGGCATAATACTGACCTCATTACTCCAAAAATCATGTGCCGAAGGTGTGTAAAATTTATGGTCACTAACACCATATTACCTATATGCCACTTGGTGTGACGGGGATACTTTACTTTTTTCTTTTTTTCCCCACACAAAATATGCCAGCAGTCACAAAATATAGAATTTGTCACAAAATATCCCAGCTATCACAAGTCTTCCGGCTGTCACAAAATACCTTAGTTATCACAAAATATCCCAGATGTCACATAAATATCCCAGCAGTAACAAAATATCCCAGCTGTCACAAAATATCCTAGCTAACATAAAATATCTGAATTGTCACAAAATATATCAGTTGTCAAAAATATCAAAGATGTAACAGAATATTTTAGGTGACAATATCCCACATGCAAAGTATCACAGTGGTAAAAAATTATTCCAGCTGTCACAAAATATTTCAGTTGTCACAAAATGTCACAACAGTAAGAAAATATCCCAGCAGTAAAAAAATATCCAGGCAGTCACAAATATATCAGCTGTACCAAAATATCCCTAGTGAAATAAAATATATTCCAGCAGTCAAAATATATCTCACTTCAAACAAAATATCGCAGCTGCAAAAAAAATATCTCAGCTGTCACAGAATATATCATTTGTCACAAATATCACAGCTGTCACAAAATATCCCAGCAGTCACAAAATATCCCAGCTGTCACAAAATATCTCAGCTGTCACAAAATATCCCAGCAATCACAAATATCCCAGCAGTCACAAATATCCAGCAGTAACAAAATATCCCAGCAGTCACAAATATCCCAGCAGTCACAAAATATCCCAGCTGTCACAAAATACCCAGCAGTCACAAAATATCCCAGCTGTCACAAATAATCCCAGCTTTAAAAAGTACCTAAGTTGTCACAAAATGTCTCATTTGTTACAAAATGTTGCAGCTATAACAAAATATCCCAGCTTCAACAAAACATCCCAGCTGTCACAAAACATCCAAGCTGTCACAAAACATCAGTTGTCATAAAATATCTCAGCTGCTACAAAATATCCAGCTGTAACAAAATATCTCAGTTGTCAGAAAATATCCAGCTAGAAGAATTTTATAAGTCATAACAAATATTTCAGATGTCACAGCACAAAATCAATTCAGAGGAAGAGGTATGTTTACAGCACTCGGAATATGAATATAACCCTACCCTCTATAGCCCGTTCAGCCCTACCCTATAACCACTGGTCACAGCAGTAACAAAATGTCCAAGCAGTAACAAAATATCCCAACAGTAACACAATATATGAGCAATAACAAAATATCACAGCTGTCACAAAATATTTGCCACAAAATATCTCAGTTGTCACAAGATATCAAAGCTATAACACACACATTGTATTGTCAGAAAATATCCACATGCAAAAAGTATCCCAGTGGTAAAAAAAAAATATTCAAGCTGTCACAAAATGTCACAGCAGTAACAAAATATCCCAGCAGTAACAAAATATCCTTAATGTTACAAAATAAACCAGCTGTACCAAAATATCCCTGATGTAATAAAATATATTCCAGCAGTCAAAATATATCTCAGTTCACACAAAATATCCCAGCTGCAAAAAAATGTCCCAGCTGTCACTTAAATATTTGTCACAAAATATCACAGCTGTCACAAAATATTCCAGCTGTCACAAAATATCTCAGTTATAAAATATCCCAGATGTCACAAAATATCCCATCTGTAACAAAATAGCCCAGCTGTCACAAAATATCTCAGATGACAAAAAACCCAGCAGTAACAAAATATCTCAGCTGTAACAAAATATAATTCTCACAAAATATGCCAGCTGTTACAAAATATTAAGTTGTAACAAAATATCCCAGTTGTCACAAAATATCCCATCTGTCACAAAATATCCCAGCTGTCACAAAACATCCAGCTGTCACAAAATATCTCAGTTGTCACAAAAGACCACAGTTGTTCCCTTCTCCTGAAATGACCCCAAGTGATGAATGTCTCCTGATGTTGGAAATTAGCTTTCATGTTTGATTTGGCATCTTTTAGAACATCCTAATTACTCTCTTAGAAAATGCTAATTTCTCTATTAGAACATCCAAACATCCTAATTACTCTTTTAGAACATGCTTAATTTCTCTATTAGGACATCCAAACATCCTAATTACTCTTTTAGAATATCCCATTACTCTTAGAATATCCCCATTACTCTTTTATAACATTCCCATTACTCTTAGAATACCCTTGATATTTTTTTAGAACATCCACATTACTCTTTTAAAATATCCCCATTACTCTTAGAATATCCCCATTACTCTTTCAGAATATCCCTTTAGTCTTTTAGAATACACTCGTTACTCTTTTAGAACATCCTCATCTATTACAAAAGTTGGACACAACTTAAAAAAAAAATTAATATAAAACTGCTTTATAGAATTGTTGGATTTTTGTGTTCTGTGATGGCTCTCTTGCAGTACTTTCTAACCATAGGATATGCATCAGGGACAGACAACAATCGTGGACATGCAACTGCTGAAATGAAGAGTACCTATAAGTAATCATCGATATACCTTTGTCTGTTGTTACATCACATGACTTCATCTCAAATTTATGTAGATTTGGACAGTGCATAGATAAGGCCATCATCTGTTATGTCACATTTGCTTATGTCCAACAAGCAAAGTCTTGAGCAGTTTTGTGCCAGAAAATCTAAGCCATGTCTGAGATAGCCTCACAGCCCCGAGCGTCGAAGTATCATAGCTTGTAGTTCTTAGTAATGTGAATGACCCCTTGGTCTGACACCTTGGTAAACATGAAACAATTTGTAAAAGTTTATAACAGGCCTTTGTGAGCAATTATATATATAAATATTTGTAAATAGTCCATATAAATATCTGTCAACAATTATAATATTTTTCTTTAAATATTGAAACATTGTACATAAACATAACACTAGTAAACATGTACAAATTAAATATAATTTCTGTTGATATATGGAGGAATAATGGTGTTAGTGGTCATATTTTTTTTATGACCAACAGGACTTTTATAAAAGTCGTGACCAGAATCAAGCAATGCTGCACTACCTTTTCACATAAAGTAGATGTGGTAGATGTGTAAATACATTTTGGAAGCAGGCCATACATAAATATGTAAATATTTTAACTGACACAATTTTATCACCAAGCTTGTTTAAACTATTCAATGAGAAAATCTTTAAAAACATCACAAAGATGCCAGGCACAAACAATAATGGAATGATAGTCAGTAACATAAGATTTGATGATGATACTGTATTTTAAAAAAATGTAAAGTACCCCTGTCATGCCAAGTGGCATATAGGGAATATGGTGTTAGTGACCATAAATTTTACAGACCTTCGGCACATGATTTTTGGGGTAATGTGGTCGGTATTACGCCCGTGCCGCTTTACTTTCCCAGAAAAAAATCCGGTACCCATTAAAGGCTGAGTGAACCCAGAAGCCGTCGGTTGGGATCGAACCCTACTCCTTGTCCTTTGTGGTCCAGTTCACTAACCACTAAGCTATCGAAGCTCCCTGATGATACTGTATTACTAGCAGAAAATCCTGAAGATCTACATCAAATACTAATGAAATAAACATGATAAGCAAAAATATGGATTAGATATTAATATCAAAAAGACTATGATCATAAACAAAGAAAGTACTCAAAACCTACAAGTGCATATCAAATTTCAAGAAATACACCTGAACACAGTTCAAAGCTCAACTACTTTGAACATAATATAACCAGTGATGGAACATGTAAAACTGGAGAAAAAAAAAATAGAAAATGGCAAAAAGTAATTTTAATGTCATAAAAAATATACTAACATCAAAAGAAATAAAGCAGAGCTAAAACTAAGAATAGCAAAATGTTATAGCTTCTCAACATTCATGTATGGTGCTGAAAGATGGACATTAGACAAGAAAACAGAACAGAAAATTTAAGCTTTTCAGATGTGGATTTATAGAAGAATAGGAAGAATTGAAAGGAAAGAAAAGAAAACAAACGATTCTTCTTCATTCTTTCCTCCCTCATTTGACTTTCAGCATCGAGGGGAGATATAATTTGTGGTCTTTTGCTCTTCTGTTTGCCTCGGCTGCTGTAATGTTTCCTAGTGATTCTAATATTCCATCCATCCATCTTTTTGTGGTCGACCATTGGGTCTGGTATTCTCACATTTGTTGAAGGCTCATTGTGTTGTGTTTTGATTTTTCTGCTTTGTCATGCGGGAAAAAATTGTATCTGTTGTTTCTTTATATATTCTATGGCAGGAGCTATTCCTAGCTTTCTCCTTAGTTCTTAATTTCTGATCTTATCTTTCAGACTGTTTCCTGTCATTCGTCTGACACATTTAATCTTAGTAGAGGTTATTTTTGTTATTGTTCTTGCATCTAGGGTCCAGGTCTGGCATTGGTAGCACAACGTTGGATGAAGATTTTATTGTATAGTGCTCATTTTGCCCTATAGCATTATTTCCTTGTTGGACAATAGTGGTGATAACTGTTCAATGATTTGGATTGACAAACAAATGATGAAGTCTTAAAACAACTAAAAATTAAAAGAGATCTACTAAACACAATTCAAACAAGACAAATGAGATTTTTGAGGCATGTTAAAAGACACAATGGTCTACTAAAGGTAATCTTGGAAGGGAAAATGCAAGGTAAAAGAGGGAGAGGTAGACAAGATTAATATGGACAAGTAACATCAAAAGATGATCACATCAGCCTATAATCTTCATCATCAAAGCAAGAGACAGAGCAGAAAAATGCTCCACGGTAGCCAACTTTGATGCAGAGACAGCACTTTATGAATGACATAAATGAAAATGTCAAATAAAATTTATACTTAGCTCTCTAAAGAAACAATTTTAAACTGATAAGCTGTGAAAGTCTGTATCTGCACTGCAAAATTTTATAAATGTATTGTTTCCAATGTAAAGCAAGATTTTTTTTTAACTCTTCCAAAAAAATGTTTCCACAGTCTAGTGTCACATGCTTCCTTGTATTAGTTATCAAATGGTGGATGCACTGAATACGTGTCAGAAGCTATAAGCTGTGATTGAAATTCTCACAGTGGAAAGTTTTGAGCATAAAGCAATTCACAATCCTCTGTGGAATTTGCTTGAACAGGAAGTTTTCAATCTCAAGTTATGGCAGTCTTGAGACAGAGAGGTTGTTAGTTCAAATCCGACTGTACAAGTTGAGATTTTTATTTGTGATTTCTCTCTGTGGCAACCACCCCTGGTCTCAACAGTAAGGCCTGGCTTGACATGTCAATTACACAACAACAGAAAAAATATGAGTACCTCTGAAGATGGAGTTATCTGCTGGGTGGTGAGGGGCGCGAGGGGCCCCCGTGCACATGGCTGCCAGGGTAAAAAAAAACACAATGCAAAATTTAGTTCCTAGGCTATAGGGACTTCGACTTAGAAAAAAAATATGTCTATACTGTACTTTTTTAGTTAACTCTTTCCATACAAAGCTTTTTATCGACACAACAGAAGAGATTTCAGAGACAAAATTGTTCATGGTTATAAGAATCAATCTACATATTTATCTAACATATAACATATTATATATGAATGTTTAGATAATTGAACAATATATAAGATTTCACCAATATCCAGATGATATCATCATCATCATTGAGTGCCGTCTCTGCAACGAAGGTTGGCTACCATGGAGCGCCATTTTGCTCTATCTCTTGCTTTGATGGTGCAGTTGTCATCGGTTGATTTGTCCATCTTTTGATGTTACTCGTCCATGTTAATCTTGGTCTGCCTCTGCCTCTTTTACCTTGTATTTTCCCTCCAGGATCACTTTCAGTAGGCTGTTGTGTCTTTTAACATGGCCTAAGAATCGCATTTGTCTTGTTCTAATTGTGTTCAGAAGTTCTCTTTTCATTTTTAGTTGTTTTAAGACTGTCATTTGTTTTCTTTTCCTTCCATCCAATTCTACCTATTCTTCTATATATCCACATTTCAAAGGCTTCAATTCTCTGTTCTGTTTTCTTGTCTAATGTCCATGTTTCAGCACCATATAGGAATATTGAGAAGATGTAACATTTTGCTATTCTTAGTTTTAGCTAAAAAAAAAAGGTAAAAGAAAAAGAGGAAGACCCAGGGAGACACTGAGAAGAACATTGATGAGAGAGGCAAGAGCAGCAGGAATCGGCTCCCTCAATGAGATAGAACTGCTTGCACAGAACAGAGACAGATGGCGAGATTTGATAAATATCTTTAAAAGAAAACTGCTAGAACAAAAATTCATATAGGAGAAGGTGTATCTTGGTCTACGCCCTATGGGCCGGTTACGGCTCGAAAGGTCAATAGATAGATAGAATAAAAAAGACGATGGTCATACGTTGGACATGTGATGAGAAGAGATAATAACCGAATAGCAAAGCAAGCCCTCATATGGGAAACAACAGGTAAAAGAAAAAGAGGAAGACCCAGGGAGACACTGAGAAGAACATTGATGAGAGAGGCAGAGCAGCAGGAGTCGGCTCCCTCAGTGAGATAGAACTGCTTGCACAGAACAGAGACAGATGGCGAGATTTGATAAAATATCTTTAAAAGAAAACTGCTAGAACAAAAAATCCATATAGGAGAAGGTGTATCTTGGTCTACGCCCTATGGGCCGGTTACGGCTCGAAAGGTCAATAGATAGTTTTAGCTCTGGTGTTATTTGTTTTGATGTTATTATGTCCTTCATGACATTAAATTACTTTTTGCCATTCCTATTCTTTTGTTTATTTCAGATGTACATTTTCCATCACTGGTTATAGTATGTCCAAGGTAGTTGTAATTCTGAACTGTCTCCAGGTCTATTCCTTCAACTTTGATATCCACTTGTGGGTTTTGAGTATTTTCTTTGTTTATGATCATAGTTTTAGTCTTTTTGATATTCATATCTAGTCCATATTTTTTGCTTGTCGTGTTTATACATTAAGTAATTGTTGTAGGTCTTTAGGATTTTCTGCTAGTAGTACAGTATCGTCAGCATATCTTAGGTTATTGATTATCTTTCCATTAATTTGTAGGCCTGGCATCTCTATGATGTTTTTAAAGATTTGCTCAGTGTATAGATTGAACAAGCTTGGTGATAGGATGCTCCTTGTCTTACTCCTCTTTTTATATCAATGGGTGTAGAGACTCTTGTTATATTTTATTATTGCTGTTTGCTCCCAGTATAGATTGCATATTAGTCGTATATCCATGTCATCTAGATGTATCTCTTTTAGGCATTCTATAAGTTGTTTGTGGTGTACTCTATCAAAAGCTTTGGTGTAGTCTATGAAGCAGGCATATATTGGTTTGTTTACTTCTGTGTATTTTTCGATTAATGTTCTCATGCAGAATATGGCTTCTTTTGTCCCGCTATTTTCCTAAATCCAATTGCTGCTCATCTAATTCAGTATTGATTTTATTCTGAATCCTTCCTTGTATAACTTTTAGCAAGATTTTTGTAACATGGCTCATTAGGCTTATTGTTCTAAAGTCACTGCATTCAACTGCACCATTCTTTTTAGGCAATGCAATGAAAGTTGATGTTTTTAGTCATTTGTATGTATCCTGTGTGGTATATGTCGTTGCATATGTCTGTAATCACTTCAATGCCAAAATCTTCAAGTGCCTGTATCATCTCTATCTGTATGCTTTCAGGTCCTTCTGCTTTTCCCCTTTTCATTGTTTTTATAGCTTTTTCCACTCAGATTTTAAGATTTTATAGCCTGATGTACATTTTATAACTGGTTTCTTGTCCTTTGATCATGAAATAGTTCTGTTATATATTCCTGCCATCTATCTATGATATCCTTATTGTCTGTTAGCATTTTTCCTTTTTTGTCTGCAATGCATCCACCTTCTGTGGCTTTTTTATTTTATTAGTCATTCTCTTTATTTCTGTGTGCATTCCTCTTAGGTCTTGTTTGCTTTCCATAGTTTCTATTTCTCTACATTTTTTGGCTGAGCCAGTCTTCTTTGCCTTTTTGCACATTTTGCGTATCTCATTATCTATTTTATTGTATTGGGCAGTGTTCTTCGCTTGTCTCCTTTCTTCCATTTTTTCTAAGATGGTGTTAGTTATCCATTTTTTTTTTTGTTCTTTTCTCTTTGGGTAAGGTGTCGCAGGCTTTTTGTATGCTTTTCTTTATGCATTGCCATTTGGTTGTTACTTTTTCATCAGGATTTTCTCTTCTGTATTGTTCAATTCCTTCCTCTAGCAGCTTCTGGTATGTGTTCTTTACTTGTATTGTATAGGTATCTTTATATCTTTTTGATTTAAAGCTGTTATGTCGAGTGGGTTTGTTGATGAATCAGATTTTTGCTTGTTTCTCTTTAGTTGATTTTCATTTTAATCATTACAGGATTGTGATCAGAATTAATATCTGCTCCTGGGTAGGTTTTGGCTTTCTTTACGCTGTTACGGAACCTTTCTTTTATCATTATGTAATCTATTTGATTCCTCTTCCTATCTCCAGGGCTTTTCCATGTGTATAGTTTCCTTTTCTCTTGCTCAAAGTAGGTGTTACATATTATCAGCCTGTTTTCTTCACAGAATTGTATTAATCTTTCTCCTCTGTCATTTCTTTTTCCTAAACCATGATTTCCTATAATTGTCTTATATCTATCTTTTCCTACTTTAGCATTCATGTCACCCATTACAATCAAGATGTCTGAAGATTTCACTTGCTTCATAACTTTATTTAGGTCTTCATAGTATACCTCTATTTGTTCATCTGTGTAGTCTTGAGTAGGTGCATATGTCTGTATTATTGCTATGTCGAATGTTTTGCTTTCAACTTGAGTAGTATAATCCTATCACTGTATGTCCAGTGGGTACTTATATATTTTTGTAGCTCTCTTTTTATCAGTATTCCTACCCCCCTTTGATGTTCTGTTGTGTTTCCTGAGTATATAAATGTATATTTTTCGTCTTCAATGTACCCACATTCCTTCCATCTAGTCTCTGATATGCCTAAAATATCTATATTTATTCGTTCTGCTTCTTGAATTAGATCCAGATGATATAAGACATGAAAAACATGTGTCACGCTCAATTTGATTAGTGTGAACGCCATCAAACCATATTCTTTTTACATGTCCAGATGATATAAGACATGTAAAAAGAATATGGTTTGATGGCGTTCACACTAATCAAATTGAGCGTGACACACTATACGGCGAAACGTATGTTGCTGGAATCGCATTGACGCACAGTGTGGTGAAACGTACGGAAAGAGTTAATGTAATAAATCATTTTAAAGAAAAACATCTGAGTACAAATGTTTGCGGTGATAAAAATAGCATGATACACATTACACGTAGACCAATATTTTCTATTACAAATTTTTGGCTGTTAAACTTGTAAATGCAGGTGGTTGGTGAGCTGGTACAAGATGATACTTACATCAATTTCAGGACTAGTGGTTTTTTCAAGGCGGTGTCTTTTCAATAATTGCTATACTACCTTGGGTTTATACTTTTCTTCAAAGTTGAGTAAGGTAGAATTTTAGCGAAGATTGAGAAGCTCGGCCAGAATTAGGATATATGACAAAGTGCACCAAAAACCCTGTGTGCCATCTGATAGCACTGCAGGGCATTAGAAGTAAGACAGTCATGGAAATATATGAGTACTAACATACTTTTCCCAAAACTTTTAAAAATAAAGAGACATTAGAATGTAAAATCCTCCATTACCTTTTTACATTTTGCCACAATGAGGTAACGTAGAGTCTTACGTTGTTTGGCCACTCTTGCATGCCTAGATCAGCTGCACTTTTGCAATCACTCAGTCTCAGTTCTCGTAAGCTTGTCGAAGGAAGACATTTTTAATTGATTAATGACATGACATAAAGAGAATAATTAAAATTACAAAGAAAACAAGTTTTAAACAGTTAAACTGAATATTTACTGAATATTTATTTATTGTATAGAATATTATTTATTGACTGAATATTTATTTATTTTATGCCCCATGTGAATGCAAATCTATAACAGGTTAAATATACCAGATGGCCTATTAAAATCAATATTCATAGCCTTACCAATGAAATGGTGAGGCATGATAGCTCAGTGGTTAGTGAACTGGACTACAAAGGACAAGAGGTAGGGTTCGATCCCTACACCATCAAAGCAAGAGACAGACAAGAAAAATGCTCCATGGTAGCTAACTTTGGATGTGGAGACAGCATTTAATGAATGACATAAATGAAAATGTCAAATAAAATTTATACTTAGCTCTCTAAAGTAACAATTTTAAACTGATAAGCTGTGAAATTATGTTATTCCTTGCAAAATTTTTATAAAATATATTGTTTCCAATTTAAAGGAAGAATTTTTTTTTTAAACTCTTCCAAAAAAAGTTTCCACAGTCTAGTGTCACATGCTTCCTTGTATTAGTTATCAAAATGGTGGATGCACTGAATACGTGTTAGAAGCTATAAGCTGTGATTGGAATTCTCACAGTGGAAAGTTTTGAGCCTAAAGCAATTCACAATCCTCTGTGGAATTTGCTTGAAGAGGAAGTTTTCAATCTCAAGTTATGGCAGTCTTGACACAGAGAGGTTGTTAGTTCAAATCCAACTATACAAGTTGTGATTTTTATTTGTGATTTCTCTCTGTGGCAATCACCCCTGGTCTCAACAGTTAGGCCTGGCTTGACACGTCAATAACACAACAACAGAAAAAATATGAGTACCTCTGAAGATGGAGTTATCTGCCTGGGTGGCGAGGGGCCCCTGTGCACATGGTTGCCAGAGTAAAATGAATCAACATGCAAAATTCAGTTCCTAGGCTATAGGGACTTCGCCTTAGGTGAAAGCTGCGAACGCAGAAAAAAAAATGTCTATACTGTACTTTTTTGGTTAACTCTTTCCGTACGGAAGCTTTTTATTGACGCAACAGAAGAGATTTCAGAGACAAAATTGTTCATGGTTATAAGAATCAATCTATATATTTATATTTATCTAACATATTATATATGAATGTTTAAATAATTGAACAAGATATAAGATTTCACCAATATCCAGATGATATAAGACATGTAAAAAGAATATGGTTTGATGGCGTTCACACTAATCAAATTGAGCGTGACACACTATACGGCGAAACGTATGTTGCTGGAATCGCATTGACGCACAGTGTGGTGAAACGTACGGAAAGAGTTAATGTAATAAATCATTTTAAAGAAAAACATCTGAGTACAAATGTTTGCGGTGATAAAAATAGCATGATACACATTACACGTAGACCAATATTTTCTATTACAAATTTTTGGCTGTTAAACTTGTAAATGCAGGTGGTTGGTGAGCTGGTACAAGATGATACTTACATCAATTTCAGGACTAGTGGTTTTTTCAAGGCGGTGTCTTTTCAATAATTGCTATACTACCTTGGTTTATACTTTTCTTCAAAGTTGAGTAAGGTAGAATTTTAGCGAAGATTGAGAAGCTCGGCCAGAATTAGGATATATGACAAAGTGCACCAAAAACCCTGTGTGCCATCTGATAGCACTGCAGGGCATTAGAAGTAAGACAGTCATGGAAATATATGAGTACTAACATACTTTTCCCAAAACTTTTAAAAATAAAGAGACATTAGAATGTAAAATCCTCCATTACCTTTTTACATTTTGCCACAATGAGGTACGTAGAGTCTTACGTTGTTTGGCCACTCTTGCATGCCTAGATCAGCTGCACTTTTGCAATCACTCAGTCTCAGTTCTCGTAAGCTTGTCGAAGGAAGACATTTTTAATTGATTAATGACATGACATAAAGAGAATAATTAAAATTACAAAGAAAACAAGTTTTAAACAGTTAAACTGAATATTTACTGAATATTTATTTATTGTATAGAATATTATTTATTGACTGAATATTTATTTATTTTATGCCCCATGTGAATGCAAATCTATAACAGGTTAAATATACCAGATGGCCTATTAAAATCAATATTCATAGCCTTACCAATGAAATGGTGAGGCATGATAGCTCAGTGGTTAGTGAACTGGACTACAAAGGACAAGAGGTAGGGTTCGATCCCTACACCATCAAAGCAAGAGACAGACAAGAAAAATGCTCCATGGTAGCTAACTTTGGATGTGGAGACAGCATTTAATGAATGACATAAATGAAAATGTCAAATAAAATTTATACTTAGCTCTCTAAAGTAACAATTTTAAACTGATAAGCTGTGAAATTATGTTTATTCCTTGCAAAATTTTTATAAAATATATTGTTTCCAATTTAAAGGAAGAATTTTTTTTTTAAACTCTTCCAAAAAAGTTTCCACAGTCTAGTGTCACATGCTTCCTTGTATTAGTTATCAAAATGGTGGATGCACTGAATACGTGTTAGAAGCTATAAGCTGTGATTGGAATTCTCACAGTGGAAAGTTTTGAGCCTAAAGCAATTCACAATCCTCTGTGGAATTTGCTTGAAGAGGAAGTTTTCAATCTCAAGTTATGGCAGTCTTGACACAGAGAGGTTGTTAGTTCAAATCCAACTATACAAGTTGTGATTTTTATTTGTGATTTCTCTCTGTGGCAATCACCCCTGGTCTCAACAGTTAGGCCTGGCTTGACACGTCAATAACACAACAACAGAAAAAATATGAGTACCTCTGAAGATGGAGTTATCTGCCTGGGTGGCGAGGGGCCCCTGTGCACATGGTTGCCAGAGTAAAATGAATCAACATGCAAAATTCAGTTCCTAGGCTATAGGGACTTCGCCTTAGGTGAAAGCTGCGAACGCAGAAAAAAAATGTCTATACTGTACTTTTTTGGTTAACTCTTTCCGTACGGAAGCTTTTTATTGACGCAACAGAAGAGATTTCAGAGACAAAATTGTTCATGGTTATAAGAATCAATCTATATATTTATATTTATCTAACATATTATATATGAATGTTTAAATAATTGAACAAGATATAAGATTTCACCAATATCCAGATGATATAAGACATGTAAAAAGAATATGGTTTGATGGCGTTCACACTAATCAAATTGAGCATGGCGCACTGTGCCCGCAGAATGTACGTTGCGGAATCTCATTGCCGCACAGTGCGGCGAAACGTACGGAAAGAGTTAATGTAATAAATCATTTTAAATAAAAAAATCTGAGTACAAATGTTTGCGGTGATAAAAATAACATGATACACATTACACGTAGACCAATATTTTCTATTACAAATTTTTGGCTGTTAAACTTATAAATGCAGGTGGTTGGTGAGCTGGTACAAGATGATACTTATTCACATCAATTTCAGGACTAGTGGTTTCTAAAGGCAGTGTCTTTTCAATAATTGCTATACTACCTTGGGTTTATACTTTTCTTCAAAGTTGAGTAAAGTAGAATTTTGGCAAAGATTGAGAAGCTCGGCCAGAATAAGGACATATGACAAAGTACACCGAAAACCCTGTGTGCCATCTGATGGCACTGCAGGGCATTAGAAGTAAGACAGTCATGGAAATATATGAGTACTAACATACTTTTCCCAAAACCACACAACTTTTAAAAGTAAAGACACATTAGAATGTAAAATCCTCCATTACCTTTTTACATTTCGCCACAATGAGATAACGTAGAGTCTTACGTAATTTGGCCACTCTTGCATGCCTAGATCAGCTGCACTTTTGCAATCACTCAGTCTCAGTTCTCGTAAGCTTGTCGAAGGAAGAATTTTTTAATTGTTTAATGACATGACATAAAGAGAATAATTAAAATTACAAAGAAAACAAGTTTTAAACAGTTAAACTGAATATTTAAATATTTACTGAATATTTTTTTATTGTATAGAATATTATTTATTAACTGAATATTTATTTGTTTTATGCTCCATGTGAATGCAAATCAACCAAAGTAAATAATACTTATAAAAACTATCTAAAAAGATCTCTCTCTCTCTCTATATATATATATATTTATATATATATATATGTTTCATAGATTATACCAGAGCATTTGATAAATTAAAGCACAAGAAATAATAAATAAAAATTTTAGACGGCATAAACATTGACGGCAATGATCAAAGAATAATTAGAGTATGTACTGGCAACAAACAGCTGGAAATCCCACAAGACAACATTGTTGTTATGTTCAATTTATGAAGCAAAAGTGACTTACACTTTTAATTTTGGATTGCAATCATGGTCTAATATAATATGAAAGACGTGGTCTAAGGCTAAACGGAACATACATGGCCAAGAAGTGGGCAAAACCTGCAAGACAGCAATAGCAACATTACACAAGGTTTGTTGTGAAATGCTTTCAGAGACAGAGAGACAGACAGAGAGACATACACACATGTATATTACTAATATTTGTAATAAATTAATGTGTAAAATAACAAAATTAATAGAATCACTAATCTGACACTCTTTAGAGTGAAATATAGCATAAAGTTGTGAGACATCATGGTAGCTTTTACATCTCATCAACCAATTTTGAATTCCCTTATATGATTTCTAGAAATTAAAAGAGCATTAATGATGAGTGAAATCATTACAGAAGAGAGATTTTTAAAAGTACTATGCCGCACTTCAACAAAGCCGGTGTTTCATTTTTTGGCAATTTCAGGATACTTTTTTTTTTTTACAAAAGACTAAAAAAATACCTACTGAACAATTTTGATAAATTATCTGTAGAGCTCTTTTTTTCTCTTCACATTGGCATAATTATATATATATTTTTCTCTTTCAAATTCAACCATAGTCCTTAATCAATCCACTGTGTGATTCTCAAATAAATATGATTGTGAGAAACTGTACAAAAAATAACAGAGTTTAGAATTAATAATTAAATTTACATACTGTCTGTTTTTATTCAACAAAGAGAGCAGTTTGTTTTATTGTCTTGTACTAAAATAATTATCTTAATTTTTGAAGAAAAGTTTCTCCTTTATTTATACTCTAACTATAATTTAATAAGAATGTCTATAAGATAGAGCTTCTAATCCATTTGTATCCAGAACTGTATTAATTGTGACTACAAAAAAATGGAGTGTAAATAGTATGTGTGAGAGAGCTATTAATATTACTGAATTCATTTAATTTATTTAATTTTAATATAACAATTAAGGTAATTCTTATTACTATTTGTAGTATTAGAATGACATTGCAATCTTATTAATATATATATAATTTTTACCTGTGGCAAACTTACTTAATTCTTTTTGAAGTTAGAATCATGAGAATCATCATCATCAAGTATCAGGCCTGCTGGTGTAGGTGATCATTCTTCTCCACAACTTTTGATCTCAACAGTTATCATTTCTGTTGTTGACCTTCAGCCAAGCCATTATCTTAAGCTGTCTGGTATCTTTTTCTTTTTGATTCCCTCTATCTCTTCGTCCTTCATGACAAATAGACAATGAATAATAATGAATGAATATTAATTCATTTTCATAATAAAAATTGAAGTAGCTGTGGAAATATTTATAAAATGCATTTTTAATCACTATTTGAAGATATTCTAAGTAATTCTGTTAGAGAACCTGAAATAATATGGTCTCCATGTTCATGAAAATTTTATTTGATTTTGACTATCCACTCTGCATTTTGTGAGGATAAGATAAAAATAAAATTATATTTTTTTACATTGGTCCCATTTACATAACAATCGTGGATTTATTGTTGAATTGTATGCATACTGGATTATTTTAAATTGCAATCATTTAAAAACAAATTAATATCCTATAGTTTGCACAAATCGTAGAAGCACATATATTTATTGAATTTATTAAATCTATTTGCATTGCTAAACACGTCTAATGGTTAATATATTGTTTACACCGGATGCGATTGTGAGTAAAATCGTGGAGTTCTAATTGAATATTACGCATACTGGATAATTTTTAATTGCTACCATCTAAAAACAAATTAATTTCATACAATTTGCACAAAACTTAGAAGCACATATATCTATCACATTAGTTTAAATCTATATGCATTCCGAAGTGTGCCTAATGATTAATATTTTACAGAATATTATTAATTGTCTAAAAAGTTAAAGGAATTATCCCTACGAACAATAACTTGTACTTTACGTAAAATTAAATTTTTGCAGTGACTTCCCTTAATAAACAAGGAAAATAATACTTTAAAAAATTAATATAAAATAATATTTCCCATTTGCATCGTAAATTAAAGGCGCATAAACTTTGATTGGTAATGTTTAATCCTAGTGCATTTTTTGATACATTGTATATAGCTTTTTTAAAAAATATTTAAACATACGTACTTTTAAGAAAATGATTTTTAAAGTGATATGCAAACTTAGGTACTCTTATAATATTACGCTAGCAAGTGCTTTATATACTATTTATTAGTTTGATGACGTTCTAGTGGCCGCTTTCTCAGAAATACTAGTGTATATTTTGAGAAGGAACTGTCTGATTGTTGCCAATGATTAAGACGTGACTGCTCGTGTCATCCTAGGTTCAGCTCCTGTGTTGCCTGCTCTAGCAGCACAGACTGTGTCATGTCGGCTACATGGCATAGTAGTCTTTGGGTACTGTGCTGATACCTCCCATTATGTCATTGTTTGAACGCAACATCAGAGGGGTGGAAGATGCGTGGTCGGACTAGGGTAACACCCGATGTTCTTAGTGCCGAGATTGCAATCGCGCACGGCTGTGTGCTG
The DNA here is from genome assembly GCA_032433765.1 of Megaustenia siamemsis. Taxonomy (NCBI): domain Eukaryota; kingdom Metazoa; phylum Mollusca; class Gastropoda; order Stylommatophora; family Ariophantidae; genus Megaustenia; species Megaustenia siamemsis. The sequence continues at coordinate 17,867,525 of JAVIAB010000145.1, read as the reverse complement.
TTGAATCTGGGCTAGTTTCCACTAGCTAGGCAGCTCGTGGAACCTAGAGCATCAGACCTAGTGAGGTGGGGATCCTGGGGACAGCAGCCCTTCCATTTACACAAATGACATGAATGGTTATCCTTCTGTTCCCTGCATTTCCTGCCTGAAAAATACACGAGAACGCGCCCCTCATCACTTCGGTCCCACATTCTACAAAACTTGCATTCAAGCCATCCAAGGACTTATTACATCAAAAGACAAACGCCATTTACAGGATCTATGTCCCGTCCACAAATTTCATCAGCCAGGCCACACATATCACAAAAACACTTAAGTTTACAGACCACAAGGCAGTCATTGCAACAATTAACACCGCATACACAAACACTCATTCCAGGAGGTCACCTCACTGGAAATTCAACAACACCCTACTGCAAAAACAAAACATATACAGAACACATTAAACAAATTATCCAGCTATACACTGACGACAAAGATATAGATGACATACAGCAGCATTGGGAACTCCTCAAAAACACTATACGAGAAAGAACACAGATTCTAGCACTACGAATAAACAAACACAGACTAAGACAAGAAACACTTCTAGAAGAAGCCATCAAATTAACAAAACAAATAGACAGACATGCACCCAACATCATCACACTAGAGGAGGAGTTGGAACAGCACAGACATCACAAATTCCACGGAGCACTGCTTCGCACAGGCTTAAAAACAATCACACAGGAAATTCCCACCAAACAATACATGGCAATAGAACAGAGCCTACAACGAAACAGACAAATAGGGACAATAATAGACGTAGGCGGCAACACACAGACCGACACTTCAAATATAACAAAAGCATTTGAAGACTACTACAGGAACCTCTATACGGAAAGTAACACACATCCAAACATACAAGACAAATTCATGCAATACACAAGGAAACTTCCAGACGCTGACAAGGAAAAACTAGACGAAGAACTCACATTAGCTGACATAACAAACGCAATACAATCAATGCAAAAGAACAAATCTCCGGGACCTGACGGTCTCACAATAGAATTCTTCCAACATTTCTTTCCTCTCCTAGGCCCTCTTCTTCTCAGAATATACACAGACTCATTCACAAAGAAACAACTTCCTCCAAGCTTAAACATGTCATACATAACATTAAAGTTTAATTTTAAGTTAAGTTAGTTAAATTTAGGTTTAAGTTAAGTTTAAGTTGTAGTTAAGTTAAGTTTAAGTTAAGTTTAAATTAAGTTAAATTTATGTAAAGTTTAAGTTACGTTTATGATAAGTTTAAGTTAAGTTTAAGTTAAGTTAAGTTTAAGTTAAGTTAAGCTTATGTTAAGTCAGTTAAATAATTTTCTGTTAAGTTAGTTATTTTAATTGTATGTTAAGTTAATTTAGTTAATTTTAAGTGAAGTTAGTTCAGTTAATTTTAAGTTTAAGTTAAGTTAGTTAAGTTAAGTTTATGTTAAGATAGTTAAGTTAAGTTTAAGTTAAGTTAGTTAAGTTAAGTTAAGTTTAAGTTAAAGTTAAGTTAGTTAATTTAAGATTAAGTTAAGTTTCAGTTAAGTTTAAGTTACGTTAGTTAAGTTAATTTTAAGTTACGTTAAGTTTAAGTTAAGTTTATGTTAAGATAGTTAAGTTAAGTTTAAGTTCAGTTAGGTTTATGTTAAAGTTTAAGTTTTTTTATGTTTAAGTTAAGTCAGCTAGGTTTAATTAAAGTCAGTTGGTTTTAAGTTTAAGTTAAGTTAGATAAGTTTAAGTTTTAGTTTTAGTTAAGTTAAGTTTAAGTTAAAGTTTAAATTAAGTTCGGTTTACGTTAAAGTTTAAGTTTTGTTAGGTTTAAGTTAAGTCAGTTGGTTTTAATTTTAAGTTAAGTTAGATAAGTTTAAGTTAAGTTAAGTTTACGTTAAAGTTTAAGTTATGTTAGGTTTAAGTTAAGTTAAGCTTAATTTAAGTTAAGTTAAGATTAAGTTAAGTTTAAGTTTAGTTAAGTTTAAGTTAAGTTTAAGTTAAGTTAAGTTTAAGTTAAGTTTAGGTTAAGTTTCGGTTCAGTTAAGGTTATATTATGTCCAAGTTAAGTTAAGTTTAAGTTAAGTTAATTTTAAATTAAGTTAAGTTAAATTTATGTTAAATTTAAATTAAGTTTAAATTAAGTTTAAGTTCAGTTTAAGTTATGTTATGTTTAAGTTAAGTTAGTTAAGTTTAAGTTGAAGTTTAAGTAAAGTCATTTAAGTTTAATTTTATGTTAAGTTAGTTAAATTTAGGTTGACGTTAAGTTAAGTTTAAGTTAAGTTTAGGTTAAGTTAAGTTTATGTTACGTCCAATTTAAGTTAAGTTTAAACTAAGTTTAAGTCAAGTTTAAGTTAAGTTAAGTTTAAATTAAGTTAAGTTAAATTTATGTTAAGTTTAAGTTAAATTAAGTTTAAGTTATGTTTAAGTTTAGTCATTAAATTTTAATTTTAAGTTAAGTTAGTTAAATTTAGTTTTAAGTTAAGTTTAAGTTGAAGTTAAGATTAAGTTGAGTTAAGGTTAAGTTAAGTTTATGTTAAGATAGTTAAGTTTAAGTTCAGTTAGGTTTATGTTAAAGTTTAAGTTTTATTATGTTTAAGTTAAGTCAGCTAGGTTTAATTTAAGTCAGTTGGTTTTAAGTTTAAGTTAAGTTAGATAAGTTTAAGTTTTAGTTAAGTTACGTTTAAGTTAAAGTTTAAATTAAGTTCGGTTTACGTTAAAGTTTAAGTTTTGTTAGGTTTAAGTTAAGTTAAGTTAGGTTTAAGTTAAGTCAGTTGGTTTTAATTTTAAGTTAAGTTAGATAAGTTTAAGTTTAAGTAAAGTTAAGTTTACGTTAAAGTTTAAGTTATGTTAGGTTTAAGTTAAGTTAAGCTTAATTTAAGTTAAGTTAAGTTTAAGTTAAGTTAAGTTTAAGTTAGGTTTAGGTTAAGTTTAGGTTCAGTTAAGGTTATATTATGTCCAAGTTAAGTTAAGTTTAACTTAAGTTAATTTTAAATTAAGTTAAGTTAAATTTATGTTATGTTTAAGTTAAGTTTAAATTAAGTTATGTTAAATTTATGTTAAATTTAAGTTAAGTTTAAATTAAGTTTAAGTTAAGTTTAAGTTATGTTATGTTTAAGTTAAGTTAGTTAAGTTTAAGTTGAAGTTTAAGTAAAGTCATTTAAGTTTAATTTTATGTTAAGTTAGTTAAATTTAGGTTGACGTTAAGTTAAGTTTAAGTTAAGTTTAAGTTAAGTTTAAATTAAGTTAAATTTATGCTAAGTTTAAGTTAAGTTTATGTTAATTTTAAGTTAAGTTTAAGTTAAGTTAAGCTTAAGTTAATTCAGTTATGTTTCAGTTAAGTTAGTTATGTTCATTTTAATTTAAGTTAATTAAGTTAAGATTAAGTTAAGTTAGTTAAGTTAAGTTTATGTTAAGATAGTTAAGTTTATGTTAAGATAGTTAAGTAAAGTTTAGGATAAGTTAGTTAAGTTAAATTTAAGTTAAGTTAGTAATGTTAAGTTTAAGTTTAAGTTAAGTTAAGTTAGTTAAGTTTAAGTTAAGTTAGTTAGGTTAAGTTTAAGTTACGCTCGTTAAGTTAAGTTTCAGTTAAGTTTAAGTTAAGTTTAAGTTAAGTTTAAGGTAAGTTAATTAAGTTAAGTTTAAGATTAAGTTTAAGTTAAGTTAATTAATTTAAGATATAGTTAAGTTTCAGTTAAGTTTAAGTTAAGTTAGTTAAGTTAAGTTTGAGTTAAGTTTTTGGTAAGATAGTTAAGTTTAAGTTCAGTTAGGTTTATGTTAAAGTTTAAGTTTTATTATGTTTAAGTTAAGCTAGCTAGGTTTAAGTTAAGTCAGTTGGTTTTAAGCTTAAGTTGAGTTAGATAAATTTAAGTTTAAGTTTAAATTAATTTATGTTTAAGATAAAGTTTAAATTAAGTTAGGTTTACTTTAAAGTTTAAGATTTATTAGGTTTAAAATAGTTACTTAGGTTTAAGTTTAAGTTAAGTTATGTTTAAGTTAAGTTTAAGTTAAGTTTATGTTAAGTGTAAGTTAAGTTAAGTTAAGTTTAAGATAAGTTAAGTTAAAGATAAGTTAAGTTTAAGTTAAGTTTAAATTTAGTTAGGTTTAATTTAAGTTTAAATTAAGTTAAGTTTAATTTACGTTTAAGTTAAGTTACGTTTAAGTTAAGTTTAATTTTAGTTTTATTTTAGTTTATGTTAAATTTTAGTTAAGTTAAGTTTAAGTTAAGTTTAAGGTAAGTTAAATTTAAGTTAAGTTTAAATTACGTTATGTTTAAGTTAAGTTAAGTTTAAGTAAAGTTTAGTTTATGTTTAGATTAAGTTAAGTTTAAGTAAAGTTAAGTTTAAAATATGTTTAATTTAAGTTAGTTAGGTTCAAATTTAAGTTAAGATAGTCTCCTTTAAGTTTAAATTTAATTAATTAGTTTTAAGTTTAAGTTAAGTTAGTTAGTTTTAAGTTTAAGTTAAGTTAGTTAGGTTTAAGTTTAAGTTAAGTTAGTTAGGTTTAAGTTAAGTTAGTTAGGTTTAAGTTTAAGTTAATTAAATAAGTTTAAATTTAAGTTAAGTCAGTTCAGTTTAAGTTTAAGTTAAGTTAGTTAAGTTTAAGTTTAAGTAAAGTCATTTAAGTTTAATTTTATGTTAAGTTAGATAAATTTAAGTTTAAGTTAAGTTTAAGTTAAGTTTAAATTAAGTTAAATTTATGCTAAGTTTAAGTTAAGTTTATGTTAATTTTAAGTTAAGTTTAAGTTAAGTTAAGCTTAAGTTAAGTCAGTTAAGTTTCAGTTAAGTTATTTATGTTCATTTTAATTTAAGTTAATTAAGTTAAGATTAAGTTAAGTTAGTTAAGTTTATATTAAGATAGTTAAGTTTATGTTAAGATAGTTAAGTTTATGTTAAGATAGTTAAGTAAAGTTTAGGTTAAGTTAGTTAAGTTAAGTTTAAGTTAAGTTAGTAATGTTAAGTTTAAGTTTAAGTTAAGTTAAGTTAGTTAAGTTTAAGTTAAGTTAGTTAGGTTAAGTTTAAGTTACGCTCGTTAAGTTAAGTTTCAGTTAAGTTTAAGTTAAGTTTAAGTTAAGTTAATTAAGTTAAGTTTAAGTTTAAGTTAAGTTAATTAATTTAAGATATAGTTAAGTTTCAGTTAAGTTTAAGTTAAGTTAGTTAAGTTAAGTTCGAGTTAAGTTTATGTTAAGATAATTAAGTTAAGTTTAAGTTCAGTTAGGTTTATGTTAAAGTTTAAGTTTTATTATGTTTAAGTTAAGCTAGCTAGGTTTAAGTTAAGTCAGTTAGTTTTAAGTTTAAGTTGAGTTAGATAAGTTTAAGTTTAAGTTTAAATTAATTTATGTTTAAGATAAAGTTTAAATTAAGTTAGGTTTACGTTAAAGTTTAAGATTTGTTAGGTTTAAAATAGTTACTTAGGTTTAAGTTTAAGTTAAGTTATGTTTAAGTTAAGTTTATGTTAAGTTTAAGTTAAGTTAAGTTTAAGATAAGTTAAGTTAAGTTAGGTTCAAGTTTAAGTTAAGTTAGTCTCCTTTAAGTTTAAATTTAATTAATTAGTTTTAAGTTTAAGTTAAGTTAGTTAGTTTTAAGTTTAAGTTAAGTTACTTAGGTTTAAGTTAAGTTAGTTAGGTTTAAGTTTAAGTTAATTAATTAAGTTTAAATTTAAGTTAAGTCAGTTCAGTTTAAGTTTAAGTTAAGTTAGTTAAGTTTAAGTTTAAGTAAAGTCATTTAAGTTTAATTTTATGTTAAGTTAGTTAAATTTAGGTTAAGTTAAGTTTAAGTTATGTTTAAGTTAAGTTTAAATTAAGTTAAATTTATGCTAAAATTAAGTTAAGTTTATGTTAATTTTAAGTTAAGTTTAAGTTAAGTTAAGTTTAAGTTAAGTCAGTTAAGTTTCAGTTAAGTTAGTTATGTTCATTTTAATTTAAGTTAATTATGTTAAGATTAAGTTAAGTTAGTTAAGTTAAGTTTATGTTAAGATAGTTAAGTTTATGTTAAGATAGTTAAGTTTATGTTAAGATAGTTAAGTAAAGTTTAGGTTAAGGTAGTTAAGTTTAAGTTAAGTTAGTAATGTTAAGTTTAAGTTTAAGTTAAGTTAGTTAAGTTTAAGTTAAGTTAGTTAGGTTAAGTTTAAGTTACGCTCGTTAAGTTAAGTTTCAGTTAAGTTTAAGTTAAGTTTAAGTTAAGTTTCAGTTAAGTTTAAGTTAAGTTAGTTAAGTTAAGTTTGAGTTAAGTTTATGTTAAGATAGTTAAGTTAAGTTTAAGTTCAGTTAGGTTTATGTTAAAGTTTAAGTTTTATTATGTTTAAGTTAAGCTAGCTAGGTTTAAGTTAAGTCAGTTGGTTTTAAGTTTAAGTTGAGTTAGATAAGTTTAAGTTTAAGTTTAAATTAATTTATGTTTAAGATAAAGTTTAAATTAAGTTAGGTTTACGTTAAAGTTTAAGATTTCTTAGGTTTAAAATAGTTACTTAGGTTTAAGTTTAAGTTAAGTTATGTTTAAGTTAAGTTTAAGTTAAGTTAAGTTAAGTTTAATTTACGTTATGTTTAAGTTAAGTTAAGTTTAAGTAAAGTTTAGTTTAAGTTAAGTTTAAGTAAAGTTAAGTTTAAAATAAGTTTAAGTTAAGTTAGTTAGGTTCAAGTTTAAGTTAAGTTAGTCTCCTTTAAGTTTAAATTCAATTAATTAGTTTTAAGTTTAAGTTAAGTTAGTTAGTTTTAAGTTTATGTTAAGTTAGTTAGGTTTAAGTTAAGTTAGTTAGGTTTAAGTTTAAGTTAATTAATTAAGTTTAAATTTAAGTTAAGTCAGTTCAGTTTAAGTTTAAGTTAAGTTAGTTAAGTTTAAGTTTAAGTTTAAGTTTAAGTTAAGTTAGTTAAGTTTAAGTTAAGTTTAAGTAAATTTTAAGTTAAGTTAAGTTAAGCTATATTATATTAAGTTTAATTTAAGTTTAAGTGAAGTTTAATTTAAGTTTAAGTTAAGTTAAGTTTAAGTTAAGTTTCACCTTAAGTTAATTTTAAGTTAAGTTAAGTTTAAGTTAAGTTTAGGTTAAGTTTAGGTTAAGTTAACTTAAGTTGAATTTAAGTTTAAGTTAAGTTAAGTTAAGTTTAATTTACGTTTAAGTTGAAGTTAAGTTTAATTTAAGTTTAAATTCAGTTAATTTAATTTTAATTTACGTTTAAGTTAAGTTAAGTTTAATTTAAATTAAAGTTAAGTTTATGTTAATTTAATTTTAAGTTAAGTTTAGGTTAAATTAAGTTCAAGTTAAGTTTAAGTTAAGTTTAATTTAAGTTTAAGTTAAGTTAAGTTAATTTTAATTTACGTTTAAGTTAAGTTTAATTTAAGTTTAAGTTAAGTTAAGTTAAAGTTAAAGTTAAGTTTAAGTTAAAGTTTAGTTTAAGTTAAGTTAATTTTAAGTTAAGTTTAGGTTAAGTTAAGTTCAAGTTACGTTCAAGTTAAGTTTAAGTTAAGTTTAAGTTAAGTTTAAGTTAAGTTAAATTTAAATTAAGTTTAATTTAAGTTAGACAGCTTTAAGTTTAAATTTATTTAGTTAGGTTTAAGTTAAGTTAGTTAGGTTTAAGTTTAAGTTAAGTTAGTTAGGTTTAAGTTTAGTTAGTTAGGTTTAAGTTTAAGTTAATTAGTTAAGTTTAAATCTAAGTTAAGTTAGTTCAGTTTAACGAAGGTTGGTTACCATGGATCGCCATTCTACTCTGTTTCTTGCTTTGATGGTCAGGCTTTTATAGATTGACTTGTCCATCTTTTGATGTTACTCCTCCATGTTAGTCTTGGTCTGCCTCTGCCTCTTTTACCTTGTATTCTGCCTTCCACTATTACTTTTAGTAGGCTGTTGCGCCTTTTAACATGCCCCCAAAATTTCATTTTTCTTGTCTTAATTATATTTAGTAGTTTCTTTTTTATTTTCAGTTGTTTTAAAACGTCATTGTTTGTTTTCTTTTCTTTCCATCCAATTCTACCTATTCTTATATACATCCACATTTCAAAGGCTTCAATTTTCTGTTCTGTTTTCTTGTCTAATGTCCATGTTTCTGCACCACACAGGACTATTGAGAAGATGTAACATTTTGCCATTCTTAGTTTCAGCTCTGCTGATATTTGTTTTGTCGTTAGTATATTTTTCATGGCATTAAAATTACATTTCGCAATACCTATTATTTTGTTTATTTCAAATTTACCTTTTCCGTCAATAGTTATAGTATGTCCAAGGTAGTTGTAGCTCTGGACTGTCTCCAGATGTATTCCTTCAACTGTGATATTTAATTGTAAGTCTTGAGAATTTTCTTTGTTTATGATCATAGTTTTAGTCTTTTTGATATGCATATCTAGTCCGTATGTTTTGCTTGTTATATTTATCACATTAAGCAATTGTTGTAGGTCTTTAGGATTTTCTGCTAGTAGAACAGTACAGATTATCTTAGGTTATTGATTATCTTTCCATTAATTTTTGGGCCTGGCATATGATCGTCATATTTTTTGTTTTTATGTATAGCGCTTGAAGATTTTAGGATATCGTTTTTGTCTCCAAATCCGAACATATGAAACACTGTTAGTCATCGGATTATCCCCGTCGAAATAAAAAAAAAAAAAACAGACTAAAAGATCTACCCTGCAATGTGAATTTTTGAAATTATAAACCAGTTCACATGTCAACCATCTACCTCACAGTAGCCCTCTTGAAACTAGACAACATCCCTCCTGACTAACAGCAAACTATGGGAGTCACCCCTCTGCTGCAAAGTCATGAACAAAGCTCCGTCATGTCGTGTTTTACCATTAACGTACGGCCGGTCTAGGAATATGGGATCAGCCATCAATATGATGACGTTGCACACACAACAATCAGGTTAATATTTGTGCGTATTCTCCCACGTTTCCTCCCGTAATGTTTTTAATCTTCTTCTTAAGAACGCAAACACTTCATCTGATCTAAAATTTATATTCCTTAGTTAAGTTCTTTATTTGTCGTTAAGTGAGCTAAATTTTCTATACTTTCTATCCACTCTCTAAACTCCGATGTTCTCCTTTGAACGTGGCAATACTATTGCTAAGATTTTGATAGTTCATTGCTAGCCTCAATTCACCTACCGTTTCAGTTACTATATATAGTCGTATCGCTTCATTGCCATGATCTAAGGTTTTTGCCATGTTTTATTATGTTATCTTTAGCACTAATATAATTTCTCACTTCGATCGATTGGCTCGGCTGTAAACAAATTTTCTATCGTCTGCTTATATCTAACTCTTGATTCTATATGTGCAAGAGTTTGTTCCATATTTATATAATTAGGCAATTAACATTTGCCTTTTGTACCCAGTCAACATTTGCATGAAACGATTGATAATTTAATCTAATTTAACAACATATTTTCAATTCATAATACGAAGGTCTTGATTCGTCTCTCTGGAAGGAAAGCAAAGTTTATATTAACTGCTGTGGACAAATTTCAATTCAATTTATTAACTTAAACATATATTTAAAATACTATTTTATAACGATTGCATTCTACTAAATAATAATTCAGTAATTTTCATTTCAACAAACAATTCAAAATGGCAATCAATCAATTCCTAAATGTAATTAAATAAGTAATCCACACTTGATCCTTGGAAAATGAAAGTACCCGTGCGATGTTTATATTTCTTGAGCAGGAAGCAGGTTACACTCACGCGGTCACGTGATTACACGGCTCTCTCTCCAGACACGTTTTAAGTTCGGCGATCTCACAATGTCACGATGTTCCCTAGTTGACCTGGATTTGTCGTACGCTACTTGACGATTTCAATCTTAATCAGTCTTAAACGTGCTCTGTTATCTTGCACTATTTGAGAGTTTCGTGACATGACGAGCTGAAGTTACTTGAATCCTTTAGTTGTGAACTTGTTTGCATAAATTTTACTTGTCTCTATAACTTGAGCATGTTTTGTCTTGAGCTGCCATAATACCTTGAACCTGTTTTGTCTTGAGCTTTCATGATAACTTCAGCATATTTTGTCTTGTGCTACTATGATAACTTTGCTATTTCGAGTTCTTGATCATTTGTCCAACTTGCATATTAAATACTAACTTGAATATACATCAATCTATCTATTGACCTTTCCAGCCGTAGCCGGCCCATAGGCCGTAGACCAAGATACACCTTCTCCTATCTGAATTTTTGTTCTAGCAGTTTTCTTTTAAAGATATTTTATCAAATCTCGTCATTTGTCTCTGTTCTGTGCAAGCAGCTTTATCTCATTGAGGGAGCCGAATCCTGCTGCTCTTGCCTCTCTCATCAATGTACTTCTCAGTGTCTCCCTGGGTCTTCCTCTTTTTCTCTTACCTGTTGTTTCCATATGAGGGCTTGCTTTGTTATTCGGTTATTATCTCTTCTCATCACATGTCCAACATATGACCATCGTCTTTTCTTTATTACTGAAGATATTAGTGGTTGATTTGCGATTTCTCTAATTTCCTCGTTTGTTTTGAATTCGTTCCACGCTATCACAAGTATTTTTCGTAGACATTTATTTTCGAATGCGTTCAACTTTGTTTCTATATCTCTTGTTGTTTTCCAGCTCTCACATGCATACGTAAGGGTTGATAGTACATTTTATAATCAGTATTTTTTTCGAAAATTACTGAGAGAATAGCCTAAGTTTTGTGTTTGTGCTGATGAGTTTTGATTTCCACAACTTTTAAAGACTTCTGAAAGACATTGCTGCTTTAGCTATTCTGATTCTTATTTCTTTGCTTGTATCCCCTTCTCGATCAATGTGACTTCCAAGATAGATAAAGCGATCGATCTCTTCTACTGGTTTGTTTTCCTTGTATTTTTTGTCATCTGTTGGAATTAAACTTTTCATAACTTTAGTCTTTTCATGATTAATCTCAAGCCCAATTTTGCTGGCTATTGATGATAGTTCATTTGTGTTTTCCTGCATCGTATATATATATATATATATATATATATATATATATATATATATATATATATATATATATATAAATATAGCTTGCTTATTCCTTACACTGAACCTGACTTTTCTTGCTACTTGATTTACTTCGTAAGTTAGATTCAATATCAACATTTTGTACTGTTAATATAATTCTTATTTTCTTGTCATTCTTTGTAACATTGTTTAATTATTCTTGACAGCTTGAGTCTTGAAGATTTAAAAAAAAATAGAAATGCTTCATCATATAGCTTGAATTATTTCACATCCATAATGTCTAAAGGAGTATTTTACTGATTCGTTATACTTGGAAAAATAATAATAGTTCATTAGTTCATTAACGTCATGTGTGTTACCGGGGCCTCATTATGAGTAAAGAATAGTGACACTGTGACCTTCCAAGCATGTCGTAAGAGGCGACTAAGGAGGTTGATCGATGGCTTGACAAGCTGTCATTGTAAAAAGTATTGTTATGGAAACAGAGCCATAGATTTTAGAAGCAGTGATCTCTGCAATATGTGCCATCTTGGCACGCAAGGTTTCTGTTTTTGAGATTGGTTCTGCCCTATGTACCGTCTTCGGCTCAAAAGGACAGTATATAGATAGTTCATTAACAACTTCTTAATGTTCACCCAGTACTTTTATGATTTAATCTATCACACCTGGTTTTCACAGCAACAAAGTGAAGTATGTGCTGGTGTGATTCAATATATATAATTGAGCACAATAACTTCATCAGATCTCAACAACATTCATCCTGAGTGTGTACGTTATAATATCTCGTATAAAGTGTACGCTGGTGGATATTTCTACCATGTACACTGTAGATCTTTATGAATGAGTGTCGTCATGAAAGGTTTGAGTTTGTTTGTTAATGCTTTTGTTAGAATCTTGTAATCTGTGTTAAGTAGCGAAATGGGGCTGTAGTTTATAAGAGGGAATAGGCAAATAATTGCGATGCTGCGGTAAAGCTGGAGGCAAGGAACCAGTGGTGGGGAGTGTAAACACTCCAAGGTATGAAGACAGCTTTACAAGGGAGGAACACAACACAATACTGACGTTTCGGCCTGAGGCCTTCTTCAGAGTACAAGGACAACGAAAACAAACGATTAAACACAATTATCTACAACTGCATGATCATAAGAAAGAAGAGATGGACAGAAAAGAGGGAAGTAGAATGTAGAGAAATGAAAAAAGAGGAAGAAAGCTACATGAGGGGAGGTAGGATGAGTAAATGGAAAGAATAGGAGAATATATAAATATAGAAAAATAGGAACACTTAACTGGAATGCCTTGTCTGTCAGCCGGGAACGAAAAAAATGACCACATAGACCGGATAGACCGGAAACCACGTGTCCCGGAAGGAGGGTAACAAGAAATCGTGGGGAAACAAAGAGACAAGGAGGGGGGGGGGTGGGCAGACCAGAGACCAAACATAGGTCGAGAAGAAAAGAGAGACAAATAAAAGCCTCGTAATGGGCGGGACACAAGGGAGATAATAGGTATCATAAAACTACAGGAGCCTAACAAAGGGGTGGGGGGGCAGTTCCTTGGAGGGGGTAAAACTGATACGAGGAAGATAGATGAAGAGGAAGAGTAATAATGGAAAGAATCAGGAGTAGGAAGTAAGGATCGGAGGAGAGGTAGAGGGTCAGGAGAGAATAGATAAGAGAGGGAGTCAGAAAGAAGAGTATAAAAGAGGGATAGTGGGAAAGAAGTGGGGTCCAGCGAGGTAGAGAGGAAGGGAACGGAGAGACTGAGGGGATACTGGGAATATATATATAAAGAGGAGTAGGAGTTATACATAGGAGGAAAATAGGGGAGACCCGCAGGCAGTAGTGCCTAAAGAGGTAAGGAGGTGGGGAATATGAAGAAGAGTAGTTTATAAGAAGTGATTTGTCTATGTTGCCTTTGCGGAGCAATGTTATGTAAGACATGTTTAGGCCTGGAGGTAGTTGTTTCTCTGTGAATGAGTCTGTGTACATTCTGAGGAGAAGTGGACCTAAGAGAGGAAAGAAGTGTTGGAAGAATTTTATTGTGAAGCCGTCAGGTCCGGGAGATTTGTTCTTTTGCATTGCTTGTCTGCGTTTGTTATGTCAGCTAGTGTGAGTTCTTCGTCAAGTTTTTCCTTGTCAGCGTCTGGTAGATTCCTTGTGTATTGCATGCATTTTTTTCTTGTATACGTAAATGTGTGTTACTTTCCGTATAGAGGTTCTTGTAGTAGTTTTAAAATGCTTTCGTTATATTCGGGGTGTATGTCTCTGTGTTGCCGTCAACGTCTATTATTTTCTCTATGTGCCTGTTGCGCTGTATGTTCTGTCCTATTGCCATGTACTGTTTTCTTGGAATTTCCTGTGTGATTGTCTGTAAGCCTGTGCGAAGCAGTGTTCCCTGGAATTTGTGATGTATGTGCTATTCCAACTCTTCCTCTAGTGTGGGGATGTTGGGTGCACGTGTGTCTATTTATTTTCTTAATTTGATTGCTTCTTCTAGCAATTTCTCATGTCTTAGTTTGTCTTTGTTTATCCGCAGTGCTAGAATATGTGTTCTTTCTCGTATAGTGTTTGTCATGAGTTCCCAGTGTTGCTGTACGGCGTGGCTGATGAAGCGAGTGTTTGTGTGTGCGATGTTAATGGTTGCGATGGCTGCCTTGTGGTCTGTAAACTGGAGTGTGTCTATAATGTCTGGTCTGGCTGATGTGAGTGTTTGTGTGTGCGGTGTTAATGGTTGCGATGGCTGCCTTGTGGTCTGTAAACTGGAGTGTGTCTATAATGTCTGGTCTGGCTGATGTGAGTGTTTGTGTGTGCGGTGTTAATGGTTGCGATGACTGCCTTGTGGTCTGTAAACTGGAGTGTGTCTATAATGTCTGGTCTGGCTGATGTGAGTGTTTGTGTGTGCGGTGTTAATGGTTGCGATGGCTGCCTTGTGGTCTGTAAACTGGAGTGTGTCTATAATGTCTGGTCTGTAAACTGGAGTGTGTCTATAATGTCTGGTCTGGCTGATGTGAGTGTTTGTGTGTGTGGTGTTAATGGTTGCGATGACTGCCTTGTGGTCTGTAAACTGGAGTGTGTCTATAATGTCTGGTCTGGCTGATGTGAGTGTTTGTGTGTGCGGTGTTAATGGTTGCGATGGCTGCCTTGTGGTCTGTAAACTGGAGTGTGTCTATAATGTCTGGTCTGGCTGATGTGAGTGTTTGTGTGTGCGGTGTTAATGGTTGCGATGGCTGCCTTGTGGTCTGTAAAACTGGAGTGTGTCTATAATGTCTGGTCTGGCTGATGTGAGTGTTTGTGTGTGCGGTGTTAATGGTTGCGATGGCTGCCTTGTGGTCTGTAAAACTGGAGTGTGTCTATAATGTCTGGTCTGGCTGATGTGAGTGTTTGTGTGTGCGGTGTTAATGGTTGCGATGGCTGCCTTGTGGTCTGTAAACTGGAGTGTGTCTATAATGTCTGGTCTGTAAACTGGAGTGTGTCTATATTGTCTGGTCTGTAAACTGGAGTGTGTCTATAATGTCTGGTCTGTAAACTGGAGTGTGTCTATAATGTCTGGTCTGTAAACTGGAGTGTGTCTATATTGTCTGGTCTGTAAACTGGAGTGTGTCTATTATGTCTGGTCTGTAAACTGGAGTGTGTCTATAATGTCTGGTCTGTAAACTGGAGTGTGTCTATAATGTCTGTAAACTGGAGTGTGTCTATATTGTCTGGTCTATAAACTGGAGTGTGTCTATAATGTCTGGTCTGTAAACTGGAGTGTGTCTATAATGTCTGGTCTAGCTGATGAAGCGAGTGAACGGGACGTAAATTCTGTCTAACAGTGTTGTCCTGTTGTGGGAGTGATTTTTGTGTGTGATGTCCATGTCATGTGGGTGCGTGTACGCGTCAGTCAAAGCGTGAGTGTCAATTATTATTTTGAAAATATCCAGTTGGTGGTTGCCTTCCTTTATTTCATCTTCTTATCTGCTTCCTAACATCTCCTCCCACGATGTCCATATGCGTCAGGACGCAGTCAAAGTCTCCCCCTAAAATAATATTACGTCCCCTGTATAAGCCTGCAAGCAAGCTCCCTAGTTCGTCATAAAACATAGGTTGCTGTTCGTATTGTGCTGGTGCGTGTATACAAACTATGGTATGTGTGTGTTTGTCGTCGTCTCTTACTTGAACTATAGCTGTCTTACCGTCGCTGTCCCTGTCCGTCCTAACGATCGTCCCCCTGTCTGATGTTTGTAGAATTGCAACTTCTGAACCCGTTTTTAGTGTGGCTAGGCTGAGCACGAGTTTCGCGAGTCCAGCCGTGTTGTGATGCGAGGTCGTATGTGTGTATGTTTGTTTCCTGTAGTAGAATGCAGTCTGGCTTGTGTTTGTGTAGGAGTGTTATGATGTGATCTAATTTCGACCTGAGACCTCTAATATTTAATGTAAACATGATGATAGCTACTGCCATTTACCGAATGATTTGTATAAATAAACTATTTTCATATACATAAATGCCAAGGTATTTATCAAAATAATAGTTTGGACAACCTAAGTACACTCAGGCCTGCACTCACATTCACGTACACCCACGTGCTCCCACATCATCATCATCACGTGCCATACCGGTTGGCGCAGGCGATCATGTCCTTTCACAATCTTCTATCTACAGTGCATCGTATCTATTTTGTTGTTGAGCGTTTTCCATGCCATGACACCAAGCTATCCAGTATTTTCTCTCTTTGTGTTTTGACATAATTATGCTGCCCAATATAAGAAGGTAGTTTGTCATTCCTCTCCTTCTTGGCTGTGACTATCATCGTCGGAGACCGCAGCCTATACATGAGATCCTCTGCCTGCCATCACGGAGTGGGGACTATAACAGGTATTACTTGTCGGCTACCCCCACAACACCATTCACCACCTGCTCCAATGGCTTCACGTAACCCTAATAGGGAGGCTAAACAGGAGCTCCACCTTGCCCAAGGGTGTCCCGAAGACTAGCGGAGGAAAGGAGACGTCTTACACCTCCTTTGGTAGGGACACATTAAGGAAAGTTACATCTCTTTTAATTTGATACTTTATGATTTTCAATTTGCTATAGACATTTTCAAAGACCTTGCACATTTTATAATAAAATTATTTTCTGGGCAACAATATGCATATGAATAAAACTTTTGAAAATTTACATTTACAATATATCGACGTATAAAGAATTCTTAACTATTAATCTAACCGGAGTTGCTTCCCTTGCAATAAAGCACGATAGCTTTTAATTTCTTAAGCATACATGTTTATATTAGCATTTTCATCAACAGTTCAACGGTAGAACACTTTTTTGCATTTAAGTTTGTTATGTTAGAACGAACCATACCTGTAAATATTATGCAACATTAAACTGTATATTCTTCAAAAAATATTATATTTCTTAGCTGATAATCAACTGTTTAAAGTTTCTAAACATTTTTATAGATCACTGGTCCAAAGAAGTTAATTTACAAAAATTAGCTGATGCCGTCTCATCACTTCACTGTAGAGTCTAGAAAAATTATGTTATAGGGAGAAAAAGAGGAATTTTTAAAAAGTAGGAAAATAGTATGCAGTTGAAATTTCAAAATTGTAGTAGAAAAAGGGAGAGGAGTTGGAGATAGACAATTGCACATAATTCATGTAACTGGAGAGGGAGAGTGGCAGTTTAAAAGTTTAAAATTAAGAGAGAGAGAGAGAGAGAGAGAGAGAGAGAGAGAGAGAGAGAAAGCGAAAAAGACAGATACAGTTATATATATTAAACTCTTTAAGATATAGATAGAAGAAAGAGAATGAGAGATAAGCATTTTACATTTCCAGCATTAATAGATAGAGATTAAAATGTAGGAGTTAAGAGAGTTGAGAGAGTTTATAATTCTAGCATCAAAAATTTACCTTTTGAAAATCCTAGAATGACCAGAGAGACAATTTAAAATACTAGCATGAAGATAAAAGCAGTTTAAAATATTAGTATGAAAAGAGATACATTTAAAAGTCCTACTATTAAGAAAGAAACCGTTAATAATGCTAATATGAAAATGAAAGCAGCTTTAAATCCTGTTATGAACATAGCGATAGACAATTACATCTCAAGCATTACAATTGAGAGACAGTCATTCTTTTTTATTCTTTAATTGAGAATCAAGCTCTGAATAGTTTATCAAACTTGTGGTAACAAGTGTTATATAGGGTGTTTATAATGTCTCTGTGCGGTGAACCGATCAATATATAGAAAAGAAAGAGGGAACAGGGGTCTACATAGAGTACCCAAAAAATAACACTAGGGATATGGAAAAGATAGAAACAGGGACAAATTTTCACAATTCATCATCATCATTGAGTGCCGTCTCCGCAACGAAGGTTGGCTAACATGGAGCGCCATTCTGCTCTATTTCTTGCTTTGATGGTGCAGGTTGTCATCGGCTGATTTGTCCATCTTTTGATGTTACTCGTCCATGTTAATCTTGGTCTGCCTCTGCCTCTTTTACCTTGTATTTTCCCCTCCAGGATTACTTTCAGTTTCACAATTACGATGCAGAAATGCAAGCAATAAAGTTGGCAATAGAAAAACTGCTGAACAGTAATCTTAGCCCACAGCCTGTAGAGTTTTTGATAGATGCAAGATCAGTTCGCCAGGCACTGCTATCCAGATAGTTGCTACATCTGCAGACTTTATTGACTGTACTCTACAAACACCACAGGATTGCCCTGCAGTGGATCCCATCTCACTATGGAATACCAGGAAACTAGAGAGCAGATCAGCTTTCAAAAGAAGGTGCAACAGGCACACAACCAGATGCGCCGGTTACATACCATCATAAGATATATATAATCAAATCAATCAGAAGATTAATGCTCCAAATCAGGATGCCTTTCATAATATGAATAGATGGGAACAAGTTATCATTATACGCATTATAACAGGACACAATTGACTCCACAGTCACGTGTCTACAAAATTCAAGATCAGTACCTCAACTAAATGTACATATGGACAGGCGCCCCAGACAGCAGAATGCATATTTCAAGAATGCACTGAATATAGAAGACTGAAGAAAGTCCACTTATACCATTAATACAACACTACAGACAAGACTATATGCACCACTGCAAGAATGACAAAAGACGGGAACATTTAAACAGGGAATGGCATTAGAGTTATAGACAATACTTCAAACGAACGAAATATATATATATATATATATAGAGATCCGGAAGGTTTTCGAAAATAGTAAGAGACAAATCTAAGAATGTTTTGAGGCCTGCAGTGGATATTTTGAACAATTGCTGTGAACACAACTACATCGTGTGAACAACTTCTTTACCCAATACAAGCCAGCCAACACCAGTAGTATGTATATTAATAATACAAATTTTAGATACAATTTCACGTAATTTCAAAAATATGTTCACTGCACCGGACTTTATACAGCCTCGTTTTCTTATTTAAGACAGTAGTTGACTTTTCTGTGAGCAAAGGAAGATAACTTTTATGTTTTTAGAAAAATTATAAATAATTAATATTTCCAAAAACAAATTAAGGAAAGTTACATCTCTTTTAATTTGATACTTTATGATTTTCAATTTCCTATAGACATTTTTAAAGACCTTGCACATTTTATAAGAAAATTATTTTCTGGGCAACAATATGCATAAGAATAAAACTTTTGAAAATTTACATTTACAATATATCGACGTATAAAGCATTCTTAACTATTAATCTAACCGGAGTTGCTTCCCTTGCAATAAAGCAAGATAGCTTTTAATTTCTTAAGCATACAAGTTTATATTAGCATTTTCATCAACAATTCAACGATAGAACACTTTTTGCATTTAAGTTTGATATGTTAGAACGAACCATACCTGTAAATATTATGTAACATTAAGATGTATATTCTTCAAAAAATATTATATTTCTTAGCTGATAATCAACTGTTTAAAGTTTCTAAACATTTGTATAGATCACTGGTCCAAAGAAGTTAATTTACAAAAAATAGCTGATGCCGTCTCATCACTTCACTGTAGAGTCTAGAAAAATTATGTTATAGGGAGAGAAAGAGGAATTTTTTAAAAGTAGGAAAGTAGTATGCAGTTGAGATTTCAAAATTGTAGTAGAAAAAGGGAGAGGAGTTGGAGATAGACAATTGCACATAATTCATGTCACTGGAGAGGGATAGTGGCAGTTTAAAAGTTTAAAATTAGAGAGAGAGAGAGAGAGAGAGAGAGAGAGAGAGAGAGAGAGAGCGCGAAAAAGACAGATACAGTTATATATATATTAAACTTTAAGATATAGATAGAAGAAAGAGAATGAGAGATAAGCATTTTACATTTCCAGCATTAATAGATAGAGATTAAAATGTAGGAGTTAAGAGAATTGAGAGAGTTTATATTTCTAGCATCAAAAATTTACCTTTTGAAAATCCTAGAATGACCAGAGAGACAATTTAAAATACTAGCATGAAGATAAAAGCAGTTTAAAATATTAGTATGAAAAGAGATACATTTAAAAGTCCTACTATTAAGAAAGAAACCGTTAATAATGCTAATATGAAAATGAAGCAGCTTTAAATCCTGTTATGAACATAGCGATAGATAATTACATCTCAAGCATTAAAATTGAGAGACAGTCATTCTTTTTTATTCTTTAATTGAGAATCAAGCTCTGAATAGTTTATCAAACTTGCAGTAACAAGTGTTATATAGGGTGTTTATAATGTCTCTGTGCGGTGAACCGATCAATATATAGAAAAGAAAAAGGGAGCAGGGGTCTACATAGAGTACCCAAAAAATAACACTAGGGATATGGAAAAGATAGCAACAGGGAAATATTATCACAATTACGATGCAGAAATGCAAGCAATAAAGTTGGCAATAGAAAAACTGCTGAACAGTAATCTTAGCCCACAGCCTGTAGAGTTTTTGATAGATGCAAGATCAGTTCTCCAGGCACTGCTATCCAGAAAGTTGCTACATCTGCAGACTTTATTGACTGTACTCTACAAACACCACAGGATTGCCCTGCAGTGGATCCCATCTCACAATGGAATACCAGGAAACTAGAGAGCAGATCAGCTTTCAAAAGAAGGTGCAACAGGCACACAACCAGATGCTCCGGTTACATACCATCATAAGATACAGATAATCAAATCAATCAGAAGATCAAATGCTCCAAATCAGGATGCCTTTCATAATATGAATAGATGGGAACAAGTTATCATTATACGCATTATAACAGGACACAATTGACTCCACAGTCACGTGTCTACAAAATTCAAGATCAGTCTTCTTCTGCTGCTTCTTCTTTCCTTCCTCATTTGCCTTTCAGCGTCGAGGGGAGATATAGTTTGCGGTCTTTTGCTCTTCTGTTCGCCTCTGCTGCTGTTATGTTTCCTAGTGCTTCTAATATTCCATCGACCCATCTTTTTCGTGGTCCACCCTTTGGTCTGGTGTTCTCACAACGTTTATTGAAGGCTCGTTGTGTTGTGTTTTGTTCTTTCTGCCTTGTCACGTGGCCAAACCATTTTATCTGTTGTTTCCTTATATATTCTATGGCGGGGGCTATCCTAGCTTTTTTATCAGTTCTTCATTTCTGATCTTATCTCTCAGACTGTTTCCTGTCATTCTTCTAACACATTTCATCTCTGTAGAGGTTATTTTCCTTATTGTTCTTGCATCTAGGGTCCAGGTCTGGCATTGGTTGCACAACGTTGGGATGAAGATTGTATTGTACAGTGCTCGTTTTGCCTCCAGAGTTATTTCCTTGTTGGACAATAGTGGTGATAACTGCCCGATGATTTGACAAGCTTTGTTGCATCTTGATTCTTTCTCTGCTGTTTGGGAGTTATCGTTTGTCATTAGACTTCCTAGGTATTTGAATTCCTCTACTTGTTTTAGTTGTCTGCCTTCTATAGTTATGTTGATGTTCTGTTTATTTTTGGCGACATTCATGACTTCGGTTTTGTTGATGTTGATTTTCATGTTGTATTTTGTGCCTGAGATGTTGAGTTTGTTTAAGTGTTCTTGTAGGTCTTCTATTGTTTCATGTATTAGTGCCTGATCGTCTGCAAATAGAAGCTCGTTGATCTCCTCTGTCTCTGATGGGTTGGCTAGCTTGCTTATATGGTCCATGTATGTAATAAACAGTAGGGGGGATAATACGCACCCCTGTCTTACACCTGATCTAACTTCGAAGTGGTCTGTGTAGCCTGCTGCTGCTCTGACCCTGCAGCTGCTGTTGACGTAGAGACTTGTGATAAGGTTTATTAGATGTTGGCTTACTCCGTATGTTGTTAGTATCTCCCACAGTTGTTCTCTTTTTACTCTGTCGAATGCTTTTTCCTGGTCAATGAAAGCTATGTATAAGTTTTGATTGTGTTCTGTCGTTTTTTCTGCAAGCTGTTTTAGTGTGAACAGTGCGTCGGTACATCCTCTGTTTTTTTCGGAACCCCATTTGAGAATCGCTTAACTGTAGCTCTATTATTGGTCTCAGCCTTTTTTCCAAGATTTTGGCGTATAGCTTTCCTACATGGCTGAGAAGAGATATACCTCTATATTGATTGCAGTCTCTTTTGCTACCTTTCTTTTTCCATATTGGTATGATGATTGCCTGTTGCCAGTCTTCTGGGGCTTGTTGTTGGTGCCATGCTGCATTAAATATTCTGTGCAGCCACTGCATTCCTGTTTCACCCGCTGCTGCTATTATTTCTATTGCTACGTTATCTATCCCCGGTGCTTTGTTTCTTGGTGCGTATTTGATTACTTCTTCGATTTCCTCTTTCATGATGTTGGGTTCAGTTTTTGTGAGTTCTAGCGTGGTTTTTGTTGTCTTATTGGTAGTTGTTATGTTTAACAAGTCTTCAAAATATTCTTTCCATCTCTGTTGCATACATTGGTTATTTGATATTGGCTGTCCGTCTTTGTCATTTATCAGCTCAGTAGGATCATGGTTTTCTTTTCTCGCTCTTGTGGCTTTTACTGCTTTGTAGAAATCTCTTGTGGCTGTCTTGAAGTCCCTGCTCATGTTTTGTCCGAATTCTGTCCAATTCTTATGCTTAGCTTCTTTGATCAACATTTTAACTCTTTTTCGAACTAAGGCATATTTTTCATATTTTTCTTGGTTCTTGTTCTCCCTCCAATTTTTAAACAATTTCTTCTTTTCTTTAATTGCTTCTCTGATTGTTTCGTTCCACCACGGGGTGCTCTTTTTCCCTTCTCTTGTTCTTAGCTTGGTTCCACAAACTGTTTTAGAGATGTTGGTTACTGTTTCCTTAAATTGTTTCCTTTCTTCTTCTACTGTGCATACTTCGTTAGGAAGTTTCTTGAATTCCTCTGTTAGTTTTTCTTCTAGGGTTTTCCTTGTTTCTTGATTTTTTAATTGTTTTATCTTTATTGTCTGTTCTTTTCGCTTCTTTTGTTTGTTTTCGTATATTCTCTTTATTTTTGGCTGTCTTAGTGTGATCATAACCATCTTGTGATCCGTGTCGTCTGTAATATTTGGGATTGCTCTACTGTCGGTTACTCTTCTCTTGTTCTGTTTTCTTGTTAGTATAAAATCTATCTGGCTCCTGCATGTTGTGTCATTCCATTTGTACAAGGTGTATACTTGCGACTCTCTGTGTTTGAAGAATGTGTTGGTGATAAATAAATCATTTTGATTGCATAGATCCAGCAGTCTGCTTCCATTTTCGTTTATTTCAGCTGTTTTATCGCCAAAGGGTCCTAAGATATCACTGTTCTCACTGTTGCGTTTCCCAAGCCTTCCATTAAAATCTCCCATCACTAGCATGTCTTCGCTTTCGTCAATTTTGTTAATGATTTCACTCAGTGTGTCGTAAAATTCTTCGCTGTCTTTTTCGTTGTTGTTGCATGGTGCATAGATTTGAATGTAATTTGTTTTTCTATCGTCTTCTAATAGTTTAATTGTGATAATTCTTTCTGAATGGTATTTTATTTCTAGAATGTGCTTTGCTTGTTCTGGTTCGATGATAAAAACTACTCCATGTGTTGCTCTTTCTGTGTTGTAGACTCCTGAGAATATTTTCGTGTAGTTCATGTGTGTTTTCTTTGTATGTTGTCCTTTTACTCTGGTGTCCGCTAATCATAATATTTTAATTTTCCTTTTTGTCATTTCTTCTATAAGTTCGACTTCTTTATTTTTTATCCCGCATATGTTTATCGTTGCTACTTTAATCTCCATATTCTAATTATTCAAGATCAGTACCTCAACTAAATGTACATATGGACAGGCGCCCCAGACAGCGGAATGCATATTTCAAGAATGCACTGAATATAGAAGACTAAAGAAAGTCCACTTATACCATTAATACAACACTACAGACAAGACTATATGCACCACTGCAAGAATGACAAAAGACGGGAACATTTATACAGGGAATGGCATTAGAGTTATAGACAATACTTCAGGCGAACGAAATATATATATATATATATATATATATATATATATATATATATATATATATATATATATATATAGATCCAGAAGGATTTCGAAAATAGTAAGAGACAAATCTCAGAATGTCTTGAGGCCTGCAGTGGATATTTTGAACAATTGCTGTGAACACAACTCCATCGTGTGAACAACTTCTTTACCCAATACAAGACAGCCAACAGCAGTAGTATGTATATTAATAACACAAATTTTAGATACAATTTCACGTAATTTCAAAAATATGTTCACTGCACCGGACTTTATACAGCCTCGTTTTCTTATTTAAGACAGAAGTTGACTTTTCTGTGAGCAAAGGAAGATAACTTTAATTTTTGAGAGAAATTATAAATAATTAATATTTGCAACCACAAATTAAGGAAATGTACATTTCTTTTAATTTGATTTTTTTTTAGATTTGCAATTTCATATAGAAATTTTCAAAGACCTTGTACATTTTATAAGAAAATTATTTTCAGGGAAACAATATGCATATGAATAAAACTTTTGACAATTTACAATATCAATTTATCGACGTATAAAGAATTCTTAGCTATTAATCTAACCGGAGTTGCTTCCCTTTTTATAAAGCAAGATAGCTTTATATTAATATTTTCATCAACAATTCAACGGTGGAACACTTTTTTGCATGTAAGTTTCATATGTTAGAACGAACCGTGCCTGTAAATATTATCCAACATTTAAATATATATTCTTCAAAGAATTATTATTTTTCTTATCAACTGTTCAAAGTTTCTAAACAATTTTATAGATCACAGGTCCAAAGAAGTTAATTTACAAAAATTAGTTGATGCCGTTTCATCACTTCACTGTAGAGTCTAGAAGAGATAATGTTACAGAGAGAGAAAGATGTATTTAAAAAAAACTAGGAAAATACTATGCAGTTGAAATTTCAAAATTGTAGTAGAAAAAGGGGGAGGAGTTGGAAATAGACAATTGCACATAATTCATGTCACTGGAGAGGGAGAGTGGCAGTTTAAAAGTTTAAGATTAAGAGGGAGAGAAAGAGCGAAAAAGAGAGATGCAGTTATATATATATATTAAACTTTAAGATATAGATGTAAGAAAGAGAATGAGAGATGGGCATTTTAAATTTCTAGCATTAATAGATGGAGATTAAAATGTAGGAGTTAAGAGAGTTGAGAGAGTTTATATTTCTAGCATCAAAAGTTAACTTATTGAAAATCCAAGAATGACCAGAGAGACAATTTAAAACGCTAGCATGAAGATAAAAGCAGTTTAAAATCTTAGTATGAAAAGAGATACATTTAAAAGTCCTACTATTAAGAAAGAAACAGTTAATAATCTATCTATTGACCTTTCGAGCCGTAACCGGCCCATAGGGCATAGACCAAGAAACACCTCCTATATGAATTTTTTGTTCTAGCAGTTTTCTTTTAAAGATATTTTATCAAATTTCGCCATCTGTCTCTGTTCTGTGCAAGCAGTTCTATCTCATTAAGGGAGCCGATTCCTGCTGCTCTTGCCTCTCTCATCAATGTTCTTCTCAGTGTCTCCCTGGGTCTTCCTCTTTTCTTTTACCTGTTGTTTCCCATATGAGGGCTTGCTTTGCTATTCGGTTATTATCTCTTCTCATCACATGTCCAACATATGACCATCGTCTTTTCTTTATTACTGAAGATATTAGTGGTTGATTGGCGATTTCTCTAATTTCCTCGTTTGTTTTGAATTCGTTCCATGCTATACCAAGTATTTTCCTTAGACATTTATTTTCGAATGCGTTCAACTTTGTTTCTATATCTCTTGTTGTTTTCCAGCTTTCACACGCATACGTAAGGGTTGATAGTACATTTGATTTGAATAGCTTAAGTTTTGTGTTTGTGCTGATGAGTTTTGATTTCCACAACTTTTCAAGGCTTCTGAAAGACATTGCTGCTTTAGCTATTCTGATTCTAATTTCTTTACTCGTATCCCCTTCTCGATCAATGTGACTTCCAAGATAGATAAAGTGATCGATCTCTTCTACTGGTTTGTTTTCCATGTATATTTTGTCACCTGTTGGAATTAAACTTTTCATGACTTTAGTCTTTTCATGATTGATCTCAAATAGTTAATCGTCTTTCTGGCATCCCCTGCACCTTCTTTCAATTCCGAACGTATGGACTTTGTCCCTCCTTCGGAAATCCTTGAAACGAAGTCGAGAGGGGGATAGTGCGACTGGGTAAAGCACTATCTCCATATCCTGTGCCCAGGCAGAGTAGGCAAAGTGAAATGAGGAAGAAAGCACCAATGTTTAAACTTGGCACATGGAACGTAAGGACCATGTGCCCTGGACTACATCATGGAGAGCACGTATAAGGAACGGTATAACAACATTTGAGACTGTTCTAAGACAGGACTTAGAAGAGAAGAGACTCATGAAAAAGGATGGTAAACCCTGTGGACCAGCGAGCCTGACCTGTTCATTATGTGACCGCGTGTGTTTGTCAAACATTGGTAGAATTAGCCACGAGAGAAGTTGTTCGGCAAAAACAATACCTCAAAAAAATACGCAATAGCCTCCACTAGACCGTCTGACAAGACGAAAAGGGCCATATATATTGATCTCAAGCCCAATTTTGCTGGCTATTGATGATAGTTCATTTGTGTTTTCCTGCATCGTTTTTATCTGACTGCTGATGAGAACTATGTCATCAGCAAAGTCGAGGTCCTCCAAATGGTCTCCTTGTATCTGTCATCAATATGCCTACTCCTTCACGGTGTTTTCCATTTTCCCTTCCAGAAAAAACTACTATTTTATTATCAATAGACCTCCTACCTGTTCCAAGCCAGCGCATTTCGCTTAATCCTAAAATATCTAGATCGTATCTGTCCATCTCGCTCACGACCTGTGCATGTTTCGTCGGAGCGGCCATTGTTCGCACATTCCAGAATACTATTTTTGTTGTTGTTTTAGGGCCGAAAAAACTATCACTACTATCTACTGCTAATTTACACATTCTGTATCAGGTCTACGTTTCATTAACAACATCGTTTTTACGATAGCGGCTTGTTAAACCTCTGATCAACGGTTATATACCAAGCCAGAGAAAAATAATTCCTCCATTTTGGAAACAACCGGAAAGTTAATAATGCTAATATGAAAATGAAAGTAGCTTAATATCCTGTTATGAAAATAGCGATAGACTATTACATCTCAAGCATTAATAGAGAGAGAGACAGTCATTCTTTTTTATTCTTTAATTGAGAATCAAGCTCTGAATAGTTTATCAAACTTGTAGTAACAAGTGTTATATAGGGTGTTTATAATGTCTCTGTGCGGTGAACCGATCAATATAGAGAAAAGAAAGGGGGAGCAGGGGTCTACATAGAGTACCCCAAAAATAACACTATGGATATGGAAAAGATAGCAACAGGGAAATATTATCACAATTACGATGCAGAAATGCAAGCAATAAAGTTGGCAATAGAAAAACTGCTTAACAGTAATCTTAGCCCACAGCCTGTAGAGTTTTTGATAGATGCAAGATCAGTTCTCCAGGCACTGCTATCCAGAAGGTTGCTACATCTGCAGACTTTATTGACTGAACTCTACAAACACCACAGGATTGCCCTGCAGTGGATCCCATCTCACTATAGAATACCAGGAAACTAGAGAGCAGATCAGCTTTCAAAAGAAGGTGCAACAGGCACACAACCAGATGCGCCGGCTACATAACATCATACGATACAGATAATCAAATCAATCAGAAGATCAAATGCTCCAAATCAGGATGCCTTTCATAATATGAATAGATGGGAACAAGTTATCATTATACGCATTATAACAGGACACAATTGATTCCACAGTCACGTGTCTACAAAATTCAAGATCAGTACCTCAACTAAATGTACATATGGACAGGCGCCCCAGACAGCAGAACGCATATTTCAAGATTGCACTGAATATAGAAGACTGAAGAAAGTACCATTAATACAACACTACAGACAAGACTACATGCAGCACTGCAAGAATGACAAAAGAATGTAACATTTATACAGGAAACGACATTGCAGACATAGACAATACTTCAGGCGAACAAAAGATAGATATATAGATCTTCGAAAATAGCTTCGAAAAAAATAAGAGACATGTCTCAGAATGTCTTGAGGCCTGTGCTGGATATTTTGAACACATGCTGTGAACGCAGCTTAATCACTTGAATAGCTTCTTTACCCAATGCAAGACAGCCAAGAGCAGCAGTATCTAGATGAATAACACACATTTTAGATAAAATTTCACGTAATTTCAAAAATATGTTCACTGCACCGGACTTTATACAGCTTCGTTTTCTTATTTAAGAGAGAAGTTGACTTTTTAGTGAGCAAAGGAAGATAACTTTTCATTTTTGAGAGAAATTATAAATAATTAATATTTGCAACCACAAATTAAAGAAAAGTACAATTCCTTTAATTTGCTACTTTAGTATTTGCAATTTCTTATAGAAATTTTCAAAGTGCTTGCACATTTTATGAGAAAATTATTTTCAGGGAAATAGTATGCATATGGATAAAACTTTCGACAATTTACAATTACAATATATCGACGTATGAAGAATTCTTAACTATTAATCAAACCAAAGTTTTTTCCCTGTTGATAAAGCAAGATAACTTTTAATTTCGTAAGCATATAAGGTTATATTAACTTTTTGATCAACAATTCAACGGTAGAACGCTGTTTTGCATTTAAGTTTGATATATTAGAACGAACCATGCCTGTAAATATTATGCAACATTTAAACATTTATTCTTCCAAGAATTATTATATTTCTTAGCTGATAATCAACTGTTTAAAGTTTCTAAACAATTTTTTATAGACCTTAGGTGCAAACGAAGTTAATTTACAAAAATTAGCTGATGCGTGTCATCACTGCACTGTAGAGTCTAGAAGAGATAATGTTAGAGAGAGAGAGAGAGAGCGATATAAATAGGAAAATACTATGCAGTTGCAATTTCAAAATTCTAGAGAGGATTTGGGATAGACATAATTCATGTCACTGGAAGAGGGGGAGTGGCAGTTTAAAATTCTAACAATAAGAGAGAGAGAGAGAGAGAGAGAGAGAGAGAGAGAGACAGAGAGAGAGAGAAAGAGAGAGGCAGTTATATATATTAAATATTGAGATATAGATAGAAGAAAGAGAATGAGAGAGAAGCAGTTAAAATTTCTAGCAGTAATAGATAGAGATTAAAATGTAGGAGTTAAGAGAGTTGAGAGAATTTATATTTCTAGCTTCAAAAGTTAACCTTTTGAAAATCCTAGAATGACCATAGTGACAATACTAGCATGAAGAAAAAAGTAGTTTAAAATCCTAGTATGAAAAGAAATACATTTAAAAATTCTACTATTAAGAAAGAAGCAGACAATAATGCTAATATGAAAATGAAAGCAGCTTAAAATCCTGTTCACATTCACACATACGAGACAAATTAATGCAATACACAAGGAAACTACCAGACGCCGACTGGGAAAACCTTTACGCAGAACTCACACTAGCTGACAAAACATAGGCAGTACAAGAAGTGCAGAAGTACAAATCTCCGGCGCCTGACGGCCTCACAATATAATTCTTGCAACATTTCTTTCCTCTCTTAGGCTCTCTTCTTCTCAGAATGTACACAGACTCATTCACAAAGAAATAACTTACTCCAAGCCTAAACATGTCTTACATTGCTCCGGAAAGACAACACAGACAAGTAGCTTATTAAAAATTACACTCCCATTTCCCTACTTAACACAGACTACAACATTCTAACAAAAGCATTAACAAACTCAAACCTTTCATGACAACACTCCTTCATAAAGGCCAACAGTGTAATGTACAAGAGAGAAACATCCACCAGCACGCAAACTGTATACTAGACATTATAAAGTACTCTCATGACAAAGACAGCCAGTCTTCCATCCTAGCTCTCGACCAAGAAAAAGTCTTCCAGAGAAGCTCATTCCTACCCCCCACAAAACACTACTGAACAGCAACATAGGAGGACGCTTCATACAATGGATACACATCTTTTATTCTAGACCTCAATGTAAAGTCCTAGTGAAACATTCGCTCACAGAGATATTCAGGCTAACCAGATCGGTTCGACAGGGGTGTTCCCTCTCTCTTCTACTTTACGCACTGACCATAGAACCGTTCCTTGAGAGATTTCTAGAAATTAAAAGAGCATTAATGATGAGTGAAATCATTACAGAAGAGAGATTTTTAAAAGTACTATGCCGCACTTCAACAAAGCCGGTGTTTCATTTTTTGGCAATTTCAGGATACTTTTTTTTTTTTTACAAAAGACTAAAAAAATACCTACTGAACAATTTTGATAAATTATCTGTAGAGCTCTTTTTTTCTCTTCACATTGGCATAATTATATATATATTTTTCTCTTTCAAATTCAACCATAGTCCTTAATCAATCCACTGTGTGATTCTCAAATAAATATGATTGTGAGAAACTGTACAAAAAAATAACAGAGTTTAGAATTAATAATTAAATTTACATACTGTCTGTTTTTATTCAACAAAGAGAGCAGTTTGTTTTATTGTCTTGTACTAAAATAATTATCTTAATTTTTGAAGAAAAGTTTCTCCTTTATTTATACTCTAACTATAATTTAATAAGAATGTCTATAAGATAGAGCTTCTAATCCATTTGTATCCAGAACTGTATTAATTGTGACTACAAAAAAATGGAGTGTAAATAGTATGTGTGAGAGAGCTATTAATATTACTGAATTCATTTAATTTATTTAATTTTAATATAACAATTAAGGTAATTCTTATTACTATTTGTAGTATTAGAATGACATTGCAATCTTATTAATATATATATAATTTTTACCTGTGGCAAACTTACTTAATTCTTTTTGAAGTTAGAATCATGAGAATCATCATCATCAAGTATCAGGCCTGCTGGTGTAGGTGATCATTCTTCTCCACAACTTTTGATCTCAACAGTTATCATTTCTGTTGTTGACCTTCAGCCAAGCCATTATCTTAAGCTGTCTGGTATCTTTTTCTTTTTGATTCCCTCTATCTCTTCGTCCTTCATGACAAATAGACAATGAATAATAATGAATGAATATTAATTCATTTTCATAATAAAAATTGAAGTAGCTGTGGAAATATTTATAAAATGCATTTTTAATCACTATTTGAAGATATTCTAAGTAATTCTGTTAGAGAACCTGAAATAATATGGTCTCCATGTTCATGAAAATTTTATTTGATTTTGACTATCCACTCTGCATTTTGTGAGGATAAGATAAAAATAAAATTATATTTTTTTACATTGGTCCCATTTACATAACAATCGTGGATTTATTGTTGAATTGTATGCATACTGGATTATTTTAAATTGCAATCATTTAAAAACAAATTAATATCCTATAGTTTGCACAAATCGTAGAAGCACATATATTTATTGAATTTATTAAATCTATTTGCATTGCTTAACACGTCTAATGGTTAATATATTGTTTACACCGGATGCGATTGTGAGTAAAATCGTGGAGTTCTAATTGAATATTACGCATACTGGATAATTTTTAATTGCTACCATCTAAAAACAAATTAATTTCATACAATTTGCACAAAACTTAGAAGCACATATATCTATCACATTAGTTTAAATCTATATGCATTCCGAAGTGTGCCTAATGATTAATATTTTACAGAATATTATTAATTGTCTAAAAAGTTAAAGGAATTATCCCTACGAACAATAACTTGTACTTTACGTAAAATTAAATTTTTGCAGTGACTTCCCTTAATAAACAAGGAAAATAATACTTTAAAAAATTAATATAAAATAATATTTCCCATTTGCATCGTAAATTAAAGGCGCATAAACTTTGATTGGTAATGTTTAATCCTAGTGCATTTTTTGATACATTGTATATAGCTTTTTTAAAAAATATTTAAACATACGTACTTTTAAGAAAATGATTTTTAAAGTGATATGCAAACTTAGGTACTCTTATAATATTACGCTAGCAAGTGCTTTATATACTATTTATTAGTTTGATGACGTTCTAGTGGCCGCTTTCTCAGAAATACTAGTGTATATTTTGAGAAGGAACTGTCTGATTGTTGCCAATGATTAAGACGTGACTGCTCGTGTCATCCTAGGTTCAGCTCCTGTGTTGCCTGCTCTAGCAGCACAGACTGTGTCATGTCGGCTACATGGCATAGTAGTCTTTGGGTACTGTGCTGATACCTCCCATTATGTCATTGTTTGAACGCAACATCAGAGGGGTGGAAGATGCGTGGTCGGACTAGGGTAACACCCGATGTTCTTAGTGCCGAGATTGCAATCGCGCACGGCTGTGTGCTGTTGAATCTGGGCTAGTTTCCACTAGCTAGGCAGCTCGTGGAACCTAGAGCATCAGACCTAGTGAGGTGGGGATCCTGGGGACAGCAGCCCTTCCATTTACACAAATGACATGAATGGTTATCCTTCTGTTCCCTGCATTTCCTGCCTGAAAAATACACGAGAACGCGCCCCTCATCACTTCGGTCCCACATTCTACAAAACTTGCATTCAAGCCATCCAAGGACTTATTACATCAAAAGACAAACGCCATTTACAGGATCTATGTCCCGTCCACAAATTTCATCAGCCAGGCCACACATATCACAAAAACACTTAAGTTTACAGACCACAAGGCAGTCATTGCAACAATTAACACCGCATACACAAACACTCATTCCAGGAGGTCACCTCACTGGAAATTCAACAACACCCTACTGCAAAAACAAAACATATACAGAACACATTAAACAAATTATCCAGCTATACACTGACGACAAAGATATAGATGACATACAGCAGCATTGGGAACTCCTCAAAAACACTATACGAGAAAGAACACAGATTCTAGCACTACGAATAAACAAACACAGACTAAGACAAGAAACACTTCTAGAAGAAGCCATCAAATTAACAAAACAAATAGACAGACATGCACCCAACATCATCACACTAGAGGAGGAGTTGGAACAGCACAGACATCACAAATTCCACGGAGCACTGCTTCGCACAGGCTTAAAAACAATCACACAGGAAATTCCCACCAAACAATACATGGCAATAGAACAGAGCCTACAACGAAACAGACAAATAGGGACAATAATAGACGTAGGCGGCAACACACAGACCGACACTTCAAATATAACAAAAGCATTTGAAGACTACTACAGGAACCTCTATACGGAAAGTAACACACATCCAAACATACAAGACAAATTCATGCAATACACAAGGAAACTTCCAGACGCTGACAAGGAAAAACTAGACGAAGAACTCACATTAGCTGACATAACAAACGCAATACAATCAATGCAAAAGAACAAATCTCCGGGACCTGACGGTCTCACAATAGAATTCTTCCAACATTTCTTTCCTCTCCTAGGCCCTCTTCTTCTCAGAATATACACAGACTCATTCACAAAGAAACAACTTCCTCCAAGCTTAAACATGTCATACATAACATTAAAGTTTAATTTTAAGTTAAGTTAGTTAAATTTAGGTTTAAGTTAAGTTTAAGTTGTAGTTAAGTTAAGTTTAAGTTAAGTTTAAATTAAGTTAAATTTATGTAAAGTTTAAGTTACGTTTATGATAAGTTTAAGTTAAGTTTAAGTTAAGTTAAGTTTAAGTTAAGTTAAGCTTATGTTAAGTCAGTTAAATAATTTTCTGTTAAGTTAGTTATTTTAATTGTATGTTAAGTTAATTTAGTTAATTTTAAGTGAAGTTAGTTCAGTTAATTTTAAGTTTAAGTTAAGTTAGTTAAGTTAAGTTTATGTTAAGATAGTTAAGTTAAGTTTAAGTTAAGTTAGTTAAGTTAAGTTAAGTTTAAGTTAAAGTTAAGTTAGTTAATTTAAGATTAAGTTAAGTTTCAGTTAAGTTTAAGTTACGTTAGTTAAGTTAATTTTAAGTTACGTTAAGTTTAAGTTAAGTTTATGTTAAGATAGTTAAGTTAAGTTTAAGTTCAGTTAGGTTTATGTTAAAGTTTAAGTTTTTTTATGTTTAAGTTAAGTCAGCTAGGTTTAATTAAAGTCAGTTGGTTTTAAGTTTAAGTTAAGTTAGATAAGTTTAAGTTTTAGTTTTAGTTAAGTTAAGTTTAAGTTAAAGTTTAAATTAAGTTCGGTTTACGTTAAAGTTTAAGTTTTGTTAGGTTTAAGTTAAGTCAGTTGGTTTTAATTTTAAGTTAAGTTAGATAAGTTTAAGTTAAGTTAAGTTTACGTTAAAGTTTAAGTTATGTTAGGTTTAAGTTAAGTTAAGCTTAATTTAAGTTAAGTTAAGTTTAAGTTAAGTTTAAGTTAAGTTAAGTTTAAGTTAAGTTTAAGTTAAGTTAAGTTTAAGTTAAGTTTAGGTTAAGTTTCGGTTCAGTTAAGGTTATATTATGTCCAAGTTAAGTTAAGTTTAAGTTAAGTTAATTTTAAATTAAGTTAAGTTAAATTTATGTTAAATTTAAGTTAAGTTTAAATTAAGTTTAAGTTAAGTTTAAGTTATGTTATGTTTAAGTTAAGTTAGTTAAGTTTAAGTTGAAGTTTAAGTAAAGTCATTTAAGTTTAATTTTATGTTAAGTTAGTTAAATTTAGGTTGACGTTAATTTAAGTTTAAGTTAAGTTTAGGTTAAGTTAAGTTTATGTTACGTCCAATTTAAGTTAAGTTTAAACTAAGTTTAAGTCAAGTTTAAGTTAAGTTAAGTTTAAATTAAGTTAAGTTAAATTTATGTTAAGTTTAAGTTAAATTAAGTTTAAGTTATGTTTAAGTTTAGTCATTAAATTTTAATTTTAAGTTAAGTTAGTTAAATTTAGTTTTAAGTTAAGTTTAAGTTGAAGTTAAGATTAAGTTGAGTTAAGGTTAAGTTAAGTTTATGTTAAGATAGTTAAGTTTAAGTTCAGTCAGGTTTATGTTAAAGTTTAAGTTTTATTATGTTTAAGTTAAGTCAGCTAGGTTTAATTTAAGTCAGTTGGTTTTAAGTTTAAGTTAAGTTAGATAAGTTTAAGTTTTAGTTAAGTTACGTTTAAGTTAAAGTTTAAATTAAGTTCGGTTTACGTTAAAGTTTAAGTTTTGTTAGGTTTAAGTTAAGTTAAGTTAAGTTAGGTTTAAGTTAAGTCAGTTGGTTTTAATTTTAAGTTAAGTTAGATAAGTTTAAGTTTAAGTTAAGTTAAGTTTACGTTAAAGTTTAAGTTATGTTAGGTTTAAGTTAAGTTAAGCTTAATTTAAGTTAAGTTAAGTTTAAGTTAAGTTAAGTTTAAGTTAGGTTTAGGTTAAGTTTAGGTTCAGTTAAGGTTATATTATGTCCAAGTTAAGTTAAGTTTAACTTAAGTTAATTTTAAATTAAGTTAAGTTAAATTTATGTTATGTTTAAGTTAAGTTTAAATTAAGTTATGTTAAATTTATGTTAAATTTAAGTTAAGTTTAAATTAAGTTTAAGTTAAGTTTAAGTTATGTTATGTTTAAGTTAAGTTAGTTAAGTTTAAGTTGAAGTTTAAGTAAAGTCATTTAAGTTTAATTTTATGTTAAGTTAGTTAAATTTAGGTTGACGTTAAGTTAAGTTTAAGTTAAGTTTAAGTTAAGTTTAAATTAAGTTAAATTTATGCTAAGTTTAAGTTAAGTTTATGTTAATTTTAAGTTAAGTTTAAGTTAAGTTAAGCTTAAGTTAATTCAGTTATGTTTCAGTTAAGTTAGTTATGTTCATTTTAATTTAAGTTAATTAAGTTAAGATTAAGTTAAGTTAGTTAAGTTAAGTTTATGTTAAGATAGTTAAGTTTATGTTAAGATAGTTAAGTAAAGTTTAGGATAAGTTAGTTAAGTTAAATTTAAGTTAAGTTAGTAATGTTAAGTTTAAGTTTAAGTTAAGTTAGTTAGGTTAAGTTTAAGTTACGCTCGTTAAGTTAAGTTTCAGTTAAGTTTAAGTTAAGTTTAAGTTAAGTTTAAGGTAAGTTAATTAAGTTAAGTTTAAGATTAAGTTTAAGTTAAGTTAATTAATTTAAGATATAGTTATGTTTCAGTTAAGTTTAAGTTAAGTTAGTTAAGTTAAGTTTGAGTTAAGTTTTTGGTAAGATAGTTAAGTTTAAGTTCAGTTAGGTTTATGTTAAAGTTTAAGTTTTATTATGTTTAAGTTAAGCTAGCTAGGTTTAAGTTAAGTCAGTTGGTTTTAAGCTTAAGTTGAGTTAGATAAATTTAAGTTTAAGTTTAAATTAATTTATGTTTAAGATAAAGTTTAAATTAAGTTAGGTTTACTTTAAAGTTTAAGATTTATTAGGTTTAAAATAGTTACTTAGGTTTAAGTTTAAGTTAAGTTATGTTTAAGTTAAGTTTAAGTTAAGTTTATGTTAAGTGTAAGTTAAGTTAAGTTAAGTTTAAGATAAGTTAAGTTAAAGATAAGTTAAGTTTAAGTTAAGTTTAAATTAAGTTAGGTTTAATTTAAGTTTAAATTAAGTTAAGTTTAATTTACGTTTAAGTTAAGTTACGTTTAAGTTAAGTTTAATTTTAGTTTTATTTTAGTTTATGTTAAATTTTAGTTAAGTTAAGTTTAAGTTAAGTTT
This sequence comes from Megaustenia siamemsis, assembly GCA_032433765.1. Classification (NCBI taxonomy): domain Eukaryota; kingdom Metazoa; phylum Mollusca; class Gastropoda; order Stylommatophora; family Ariophantidae; genus Megaustenia; species Megaustenia siamemsis. The sequence goes on along the minus strand of JAVIAB010000145.1, from coordinate 17,831,561 downwards.
AAGGTAAGTTAAATTTAAGTTAAGTTTAAATTACGTTATGTTTAAGTTAAGTTAAGTTTAAGTAAAGTTTAGTTTATGTTTAGATTAAGTTAAGTTTAAGTAAAGTTAAGTTTAAAATATGTTTAATTTAAGTTAGTTAGGTTCAAATTTAAGTTAAGATAGTCTCCTTTAAGTTTAAATTTAATTAATTAGTTTTAAGTTTAAGTTAAGTTAGTTAGTTTTAAGTTTAAGTTAAGTTAGTTAGGTTTAAGTTTAGTTAAGTTAGTTAGGTTTAAGTTAAGTTAGTTAGGTTTAAGTTTAAGTTAATTAAATAAGTTTAAATTTAAGTTAAGTCAGTTCAGTTTAAGTTTAAGTTAAGTTAGTTAAGTTTAAGTTTAAGTAAAGTCATTTAAGTTTAATTTTATGTTAAGTTAGATAAATTTAAGTTTAAGTTAAGTTTAAGTTAAGTTTAAATTAAGTTAAATTTATGCTAAGTTTAAGTTAAGTTTATGTTAATTTTAAGTTAAGTTTAAGTTAAGTTAAGCTTAAGTTAAGTCAGTTAAGTTTCAGTTAAGTTATTTATGTTCATTTTAATTTAAGTTAATTAAGTTAAGATTAAGTTAAGTTAGTTAAGTTTATATTAAGATAGTTAAGTTTATGTTAAGATAGTTAAGTTTATGTTAAGATAGTTAAGTAAAGTTTAGGTTAAGTTAGTTAAGTTAAGTTTAAGTTAAGTTAGTAATGTTAAGTTTAAGTTTAAGTTAAGTTAAGTTAGTTAAGTTTAAGTTAAGTTAGTTAGGTTAAGTTTAAGTTACGCTCGTTAAGTTAAGTTTCAGTTAAGTTTAAGTTAAGTTTAAGTTAAGTTAATTAAGTTAAGTTTAAGTTTAAGTTAAGTTAATTAATTTAAGATATAGTTAAGTTTCAGTTAAGTTTAAGTTAAGTTAGTTAAGTTAAGTTCGAGTTAAGTTTATGTTAAGATAATTAAGTTAAGTTTAAGTTCAGTTAGGTTTATGTTAAAGTTTAAGTTTTATTATGTTTAAGTTAAGCTAGCTAGGTTTAAGTTAAGTCAGTTAGTTTTAAGTTTAAGTTGAGTTAGATAAGTTTAAGTTTAAGTTTAAATTAATTTATGTTTAAGATAAAGTTTAAATTAAGTTAGGTTTACGTTAAAGTTTAAGATTTGTTAGGTTTAAAATAGTTACTTAGGTTTAAGTTTAAGTTAAGTTATGTTTAAGTTAAGTTTATGTTAAGTTTAAGTTAAGTTAAGTTTAAGATAAGTTAAGTTAGTTAGGTTCAAGTTTAAGTTAAGTTAGTCTCCTTTAAGTTTAAATTTAATTAATTAGTTTTAAGTTTAAGTTAAGTTAGTTAGTTTTAAGTTTAAGTTAAGTTACTTAGGTTTAAGTTAAGTTAGTTAGGTTTAAGTTTAAGTTAATTAATTAAGTTTAAATTTAAGTTAAGTCAGTTCAGTTTAAGTTTAAGTTAAGTTAGTTAAGTTTAAGTTTAAGTAAAGTCATTTAAGTTTAATTTTATGTTAAGTTAGTTAAATTTAGGTTAAGTTAAGTTTAAGTTATGTTTAAGTTAAGTTTAAATTAAGTTAAATTTATGCTAAAATTAAGTTAAGTTTATGTTAATTTTAAGTTAAGTTTAAGTTAAGTTAAGTTTAAGTTAAGTCAGTTAAGTTTCAGTTAAGTTAGTTATGTTCATTTTAATTTAAGTTAATTATGTTAAGATTAAGTTAAGTTAGTTAAGTTAAGTTTATGTTAAGATAGTTAAGTTTATGTTAAGATAGTTAAGTTTATGTTAAGATAGTTAAGTAAAGTTTAGGTTAAGGTAGTTAAGTTTAAGTTAAGTTAGTAATGTTAAGTTTAAGTTTAAGTTAAGTTAGTTAAGTTTAAGTTAAGTTAGTTAGGTTAAGTTTAAGTTACGCTCGTTAAGTTAAGTTTCAGTTAAGTTTAAGTTAAGTTTAAGTTAAGTTTCAGTTAAGTTTAAGTTAAGTTAGTTAAGTTAAGTTTGAGTTAAGTTTATGTTAAGATAGTTAAGTTAAGTTTAAGTTCAGTTAGGTTTATGTTAAAGTTTAAGTTTTATTATGTTTAAGTTAAGCTAGCTAGGTTTAAGTTAAGTCAGTTGGTTTTAAGTTTAAGTTGAGTTAGATAAGTTTAAGTTTAAGTTTAAATTAATTTATGTTTAAGATAAAGTTTAAATTAAGTTAGGTTTACGTTAAAGTTTAAGATTTCTTAGGTTTAAAATAGTTACTTAGGTTTAAGTTTAAGTTAAGTTATGTTTAAGTTAAGTTTAAGTTAAGTTAAGTTAAGTTTAATTTACGTTATGTTTAAGTTAAGTTAAGTTTAAGTAAAGTTTAGTTTAAGTTAAGTTTAAGTAAAGTTAAGTTTAAAATAAGTTTAAGTTAAGTTAGTTAGGTTCAAGTTTAAGTTAAGTTAGTCTCCTTTAAGTTTAAATTCAATTAATTAGTTTTAAGTTTAAGTTAAGTTAGTTAGTTTTAAGTTTATGTTAAGTTAGTTAGGTTTAAGTTAAGTTAGTTAGGTTTAAGTTTAAGTTAATTAATTAAGTTTAAATTTAAGTTAAGTCAGTTCAGTTTAAGTTTAAGTTAAGTTAGTTAAGTTTAAGTTTAAGTTTAAGTTAAGTTAGTTAAGTTTAAGTTAAGTTTAAGTAAATTTTAAGTTAAGTTAAGTTAAGCTATATTATATTAAGTTTAATTTAAGTTTAAGTGAAGTTTAATTTAAGTTTAAGTTAAGTTAAGTTTAAGTTAAGTTTCACCTTAAGTTAATTTTAAGTTAAGTTAAGTTTAAGTTAAGTTTAGGTTAAGTTTAGGTTAAGTTAACTTAAGTTGAATTTAAGTTTAAGTTAAGTTAAGTTAAGTTTAATTTACGTTTAAGTTGAAGTTAAGTTTAATTTAAGTTTAAATTCAGTTAATTTAATTTTAATTTACGTTTAAGTTAAGTTAAGTTTAATTTAAATTAAAGTTAAGTTTATGTTAATTTAATTTTAAGTTAAGTTTAGGTTAAATTAAGTTCAAGTTAAGTTTAAGTTAAGTTTAATTTAAGTTTAAGTTAAGTTAAGTTAATTTTAATTTACGTTTAAGTTAAGTTAAGTTTAATTTAAGTTTAAGTTAAGTTAAGTTAAAGTTAAAGTTAAGTTTAAGTTAAAGTTTAGTTTAAGTTAAGTTAATTTTAAGTTAAGTTTAGGTTAAGTTAAGTTCAAGTTACGTTCAAGTTAAGTTTAAGTTAAGTTTAAGTTAAGTTTAAGTTAAGTTAAATTTAAATTAAGTTTAATTTAAGTTAGACAGCTTTAAGTTTAAATTTATTTAGTTAGGTTTAAGTTTAAGTTAAGTTAGTTAGGTTTAAGTTTAAGTTAAGTTAGTTAGGTTTAAGTTTAGTTAGTTAGGTTTAAGTTTAAGTTAATTAGTTAAGTTTAAATCTAAGTTAAGTTAGTTCAGTTTAACGAAGGTTGGTTACCATGGATCGCCATTCTACTCTGTTTCTTGCTTTGATGGTCAGGCTTTTATAGATTGACTTGTCCATCTTTTGATGTTACTCCTCCATGTTAGTCTTGGTCTGCCTCTGCCTCTTTTACCTTGTATTCTGCCTTCCACTATTACTTTTAGTAGGCTGTTGCGCCTTTTAACATGCCCCCAAAATTTCATTTTTCTTGTCTTAATTATATTTAGTAGTTTCTTTTTTATTTTCAGTTGTTTTAAAACGTCATTGTTTGTTTTCTTTTCTTTCCATCCAATTCTACCTATTCTTCTATACATCCACATTTCAAAGGCTTCAATTTTCTGTTCTGTTTTCTTGTCTAATGTCCATGTTTCTGCACCACACAGGACTATTGAGAAGATGTAACATTTTGCCATTCTTAGTTTCAGCTCTGCTGATATTTGTTTTGTCGTTAGTATATTTTTCATGGCATTAAAATTACATTTCGCAATACCTATTATTTTGTTTATTTCAAATTTACCTTTTCCGTCAATAGTTATAGTATGTCCAAGGTAGTTGTAGCTCTGGACTGTCTCCAGATGTATTCCTTCAACTGTGATATTTAATTGTAAGTCTTGAGAATTTTCTTTGTTTATGATCATAGTTTTAGTCTTTTTGATATGCATATCTAGTCCGTATGTTTTGCTTGTTATATTTATCACATTAAGCAATTGTTGTAGGTCTTTAGGATTTTCTGCTAGTAGAACAGTACAGATTATCTTAGGTTATTGATTATCTTTCCATTAATTTTTGGGCCTGGCATATGATCGTCATATTTTTTGTTTTTATGTATAGCGCTTGAAGATTTTAGGATATCGTTTTTGTCTCCAAATCCGAACATATGAAACACTGTTAGTCATCGGATTATCCCCGTCGAAATAAAAAAAAAAAAAACAGACCAAAAGATCTACCCTGCAATGTGAATTTTTGAAATTATAAACCAGTTCACATGTCAACCATCTACCTCACAGTAGCCCTCTTGAAACTAGACAACATCCCTCCTGACTAACAGCAAACTATGGGAGTCACCCCTCTGCTGCAAAGTCATGAACAAAGCTCCGTCATGTCGTGTTTTACCATTAACGTACGGCCGGTCTAGGAATATGGGATCAGCCATCAATATGATGACGTTGCACACACAACAATCAGGTTAATATTTGTGCGTATTCTCCCACGTTTCCTCCCGTAATGTTTTTAATCTTCTTCTTAAGAACGCAAACACTTCATCTGATCTAAAATTTATATTCCTTAGTTAAGTTCTTTATTTGTCGTTAAGTGAGCTAAATTTTCTATACTTTCTATCCACTCTCTAAACTCCGATGTTCTCCTTTGAACGTGGCAATACTATTGCTAAGATTTTGATAGTTCATTGCTAGCCTCAATTCACCTACCGTTTCAGTTACTATATATAGTCGTATCGCTTCATTGCCATGATCTAAGGTTTTTGCCATGTTTTATTATGTTATCTTTAGCACTAATATAATTTCTCACTTCGATCGATTGGCTCGGCTGTAAACAAATTTTCTATCGTCTGCTTATATCTAACTCTTGATTCTATATGTGCAAGAGTTTGTTCCATATTTATATAATTAGGCAATTAACATTTGCCTTTTGTACCCAGTCAACATTTGCATGAAACGATTGATAATTTAATCTAATTTAACAACATATTTTCAATTCATAATACGAAGGTCTTGATTCGTCTCTCTGGAAGGAAAGCAAAGTTTATATTAACTGCTGTGGACAAATTTCAATTCAATTTATTAACTTAAACATATATTTAAAATACTATTTTATAACGATTGCATTCTACTAAATAATAATTCAGTAATTTTCATTTCAACAAACAATTCAAAATGGCAATCAATCAATTCCTAAATGTAATTAAATAAGTAATCCACACTTGATCCTTGGAAAATGAAAGTACCCGTGCGATGTTTATATTTCTTGAGCAGGAAGCAGGTTACACTCACGCGGTCACGTGATTACACGGCTCTCTCTCCAGACACGTTTTAAGTTCGGCGATCTCACAATGTCACGATGTTCCCTAGTTGACCTGGATTTGTCGTACGCTACTTGACGATTTCAATCTTAATCAGTCTTAAACGTGCTCTGTTATCTTGCACTATTTGAGAGTTTCGTGACATGACGAGCTGAAGTTACTTGAATCCTTTAGTTGTGAACTTGTTTGCATAAATTTTACTTGTCTCTATAACTTGAGCATGTTTTGTCTTGAGCTGCCATAATACCTTGAACCTGTTTTGTCTTGAGCTTTCATGATAACTTCAGCATATTTTGTCTTGTGCTACTATGATAACTTTGCTATTTCGAGTTCTTGATCATTTGTCCAACTTGCATATTAAATACTAACTTGAATATACATCAATCTATCTATTGACCTTTCCAGCCGTAGCCGGCCCATAGGCCGTAGACCAAGATACACCTTCTCCTATCTGAATTTTTGTTCTAGCAGTTTTCTTTTAAAGATATTTTATCAAATCTCGTCATTTGTCTCTGTTCTGTGCAAGCAGCTTTATCTCATTGAGGGAGCCGAATCCTGCTGCTCTTGCCTCTCTCATCAATGTACTTCTCAGTGTCTCCCTGGGTCTTCCTCTTTTTCTCTTACCTGTTGTTTCCATATGAGGGCTTGCTTTGTTATTCGGTTATTATCTCTTCTCATCACATGTCCAACATATGACCATCGTCTTTTCTTTATTACTGAAGATATTAGTGGTTGATTTGCGATTTCTCTAATTTCCTCGTTTGTTTTGAATTCGTTCCACGCTATCACAAGTATTTTTCGTAGACATTTATTTTCGAATGCGTTCAACTTTGTTTCTATATCTCTTGTTGTTTTCCAGCTCTCACATGCATACGTAAGGGTTGATAGTACATTTTATAATCAGTATTTTTTTCGAAAATTACTGAGAGAATAGCCTAAGTTTTGTGTTTGTGCTGATGAGTTTTGATTTCCACAACTTTTAAAGACTTCTGAAAGACATTGCTGCTTTAGCTATTCTGATTCTTATTTCTTTGCTTGTATCCCCTTCTCGATCAATGTGACTTCCAAGATAGATAAAGCGATCGATCTCTTCTACTGGTTTGTTTTCCTTGTATTTTTTGTCATCTGTTGGAATTAAACTTTTCATAACTTTAGTCTTTTCATGATTAATCTCAAGCCCAATTTTGCTGGCTATTGATGATAGTTCATTTGTGTTTTCCTGCATCGTTTATATATATATATATATATATATATATATATATATATATATATATATATATATATATATATATATAAATATAGCTTGCTTATTCCTTACACTGAACCTGACTTTTCTTGCTACTTGATTTACTTCGTAAGTTAGATTCAATATCAACATTTTGTACTGTTAATATAATTCTTATTTTCTTGTCATTCTTTGTAACATTGTTTAATTATTCTTGACAGCTTGAGTCTTGAAGATTTAAAAAAAAATAGAAATGCTTCATCATATAGCTTGAATTATTTCACATCCATAATGTCTAAAGGAGTATTTTACTGATTCGTTATACTTGGAAAAATAATAATAGTTCATTAGTTCATTAACGTCATGTGTGTTACCGGGGCCTCATTATGAGTAAAGAATAGTGACACTGTGACCTTCCAAGCATGTCGTAAGAGGCGACTAAGGAGGTTGATCGATGGCTTGACAAGCTGTCATTGTAAAAAGTATTGTTATGGAAACAGAGCCATAGATTTTAGAAGCAGTGATCTCTGCAATATGTGCCATCTTGGCACGCAAGGTTTCTGTTTTTGAGATTGGTTCTGCCCTATGTACCGTCTTCGGCTCAAAAGGACAGTATATAGATAGTTCATTAACAACTTCTTAATGTTCACCCAGTACTTTTATGATTTAATCTATCACACCTGGTTTTCACAGCAACAAAGTGAAGTATGTGCTGGTGTGATTCAATATATATAATTGAGCACAATAACTTCATCAGATCTCAACAACATTCATCCTGAGTGTGTACGTTATAATATCTCGTATAAAGTGTACGCTGGTGGATATTTCTACCATGTACACTGTAGATCTTTATGAATGAGTGTCGTCATGAAAGGTTTGAGTTTGTTTGTTAATGCTTTTGTTAGAATCTTGTAATCTGTGTTAAGTAGCGAAATGGGGCTGTAGTTTATAAGAGGGAATAGGCAAATAATTGCGATGCTGCGGTAAAGCTGGAGGCAAGGAACCAGTGGTGGGGAGTGTAAACACTCCAAGGTATGAAGACAGCTTTACAAGGGAGGAACACAACACAATACTGACGTTTCGGCCTGAGGCCTTCTTCAGAGTACAAGGACAACGAAAACAAACGATTAAACACAATTATCTACAACTGCATGATCATAAGAAAGAAGAGATGGACAGAAAAGAGGGAAGTAGAATGTAGAGAAATGAAAAAAGAGGAAGAAAGCTACATGAGGGGAGGTAGGATGAGTAAATGGAAAGAATAGGAGAATATATAAATATAGAAAAATAGGAACACTTAACTGGAATGCCTTGTCTGTCAGCCGGGAACGAAAAAAATGACCACATAGACCGGATAGACCGGAAACCACGTGTCCCGGAAGGAGGGTAACAAGAAATCGTGGGGAAACAAAGAGACAAGGAGGGGGGGGGGGGTGGGCAGACCAGAGACCAAACATAGGTCGAGAAGAAAAGAGAGACAAATAAAAGCCTCGTAATGGGCGGGACACAAGGGAGATAATAGGTATCATAAAACTACAGGAGCCTAACAAAGGGGTGGGGGGGGGCAGTTCCTTGGAGGGGGTAAAACTGATACGAGGAAGATAGATGAAGAGGAAGAGTAATAATGGAAAGAATCAGGAGTAGGAAGTAAGGATCGGAGGAGAGGTAGAGGGTCAGGAGAGAATAGATAAGAGAGGGAGTCAGAAAGAAGAGTATAAAAGAGGGATAGTGGGAAAGAAGTGGGGTCCAGCGAGGTAGAGAGGAAGGGAACGGAGAGACTGAGGGGATACTGGGAATATATATATAAAGAGGAGTAGGAGTTATACATAGGAGGAAAATAGGGGAGACCCGCAGGCAGTAGTGCCTAAAGAGGTAAGGAGGTGGGGAATATGAAGAAGAGTAGTTTATAAGAAGTGATTTGTCTATGTTGCCTTTGCGGAGCAATGTTATGTAAGACATGTTTAGGCCTGGAGGTAGTTGTTTCTCTGTGAATGAGTCTGTGTACATTCTGAGGAGAAGTGGACCTAAGAGAGGAAAGAAGTGTTGGAAGAATTTTATTGTGAAGCCGTCAGGTCCGGGAGATTTGTTCTTTTGCATTGCTTGTCTGCGTTTGTTATGTCAGCTAGTGTGAGTTCTTCGTCAAGTTTTTCCTTGTCAGCGTCTGGTAGATTCCTTGTGTATTGCATGCATTTTTTCTTGTATACGTAAATGTGTGTTACTTTCCGTATAGAGGTTCTTGTAGTAGTTTTAAAATGCTTTCGTTATATTCGGGGTGTATGTCTCTGTGTTGCCGTCAACGTCTATTATTTTCTCTATGTGCCTGTTGCGCTGTATGTTCTGTCCTATTGCCATGTACTGTTTTCTTGGAATTTCCTGTGTGATTGTCTGTAAGCCTGTGCGAAGCAGTGTTCCCTGGAATTTGTGATGTATGTGCTATTCCAACTCTTCCTCTAGTGTGGGGATGTTGGGTGCACGTGTGTCTATTTATTTTCTTAATTTGATTGCTTCTTCTAGCAATTTCTCATGTCTTAGTTTGTCTTTGTTTATCCGCAGTGCTAGAATATGTGTTCTTTCTCGTATAGTGTTTGTCATGAGTTCCCAGTGTTGCTGTACGGCGTGGCTGATGAAGCGAGTGTTTGTGTGTGCGATGTTAATGGTTGCGATGGCTGCCTTGTGGTCTGTAAACTGGAGTGTGTCTATAATGTCTGGTCTGGCTGATGTGAGTGTTTGTGTGTGCGGTGTTAATGGTTGCGATGACTGCCTTGTGGTCTGTAAACTGGAGTGTGTCTATAATGTCTGGTCTGGCTGATGTGAGTGTTTGTGTGTGCGGTGTTAATGGTTGCGATGGCTGCCTTGTGGTCTGTAAACTGGAGTGTGTCTATAATGTCTGGTCTGTAAACTGGAGTGTGTCTATAATGTCTGGTCTGGCTGATGTGAGTGTTTGTGTGTGTGGTGTTAATGGTTGCGATGACTGCCTTGTGGTCTGTAAACTGGAGTGTGTCTATAATGTCTGGTCTGGCTGATGTGAGTGTTTGTGTGTGCGGTGTTAATGGTTGCGATGGCTGCCTTGTGGTCTGTAAACTGGAGTGTGTCTATAATGTCTGGTCTGGCTGATGTGAGTGTTTGTGTGTGCGGTGTTAATGGTTGCGATGGCTGCCTTGTGGTCTGTAAAACTGGAGTGTGTCTATAATGTCTGGTCTGGCTGATGTGAGTGTTTGTGTGTGCGGTGTTAATGGTTGCGATGGCTGCCTTGTGGTCTGTAAAACTGGAGTGTGTCTATAATGTCTGGTCTGGCTGATGTGAGTGTTTGTGTGTGCGGTGTTAATGGTTGCGATGGCTGCCTTGTGGTCTGTAAACTGGAGTGTGTCTATAATGTCTGGTCTGTAAACTGGAGTGTGTCTATATTGTCTGGTCTGTAAACTGGAGTGTGTCTATAATGTCTGGTCTGTAAACTGGAGTGTGTCTATAATGTCTGGTCTGTAAACTGGAGTGTGTCTATATTGTCTGGTCTGTAAACTGGAGTGTGTCTATTATGTCTGGTCTGTAAACTGGAGTGTGTCTATAATGTCTGGTCTGTAAACTGGAGTGTGTCTATAATGTCTGTAAACTGGAGTGTGTCTATATTGTCTGGTCTGTAAACTGGAGTGTGTCTATAATGTCTGGTCTGTAAACTGGAGTGTGTCTATAATGTCTGGTCTAGCTGATGAAGCGAGTGAACGGGACGTAAATTCTGTCTAACAGTGTTGTCCTGTTGTGGGAGTGATTTTTGTGTGTGATGTCCATGTCATGTGGGTGCGTGTACGCGTCAGTCAAAGCGTGAGTGTCAATTATTATTTTGAAAATATCCAGTTGGTGGTTGCCTTCCTTTATTTCATCTTCTTATCTGCTTCCTAACATCTCCTCCCACGATGTCCATATGCGTCAGGACGCAGTCAAAGTCTCCCCCTAAAATAATATTACGTCCCCTGTATAAGCCTGCAAGCAAGCTCCCTAGTTCGTCATAAAACATAGGTTGCTGTTCGTATTGTGCTGGTGCGTGTATACAAACTATGGTATGTGTGTGTTTGTCGTCGTCTCTTACTTGAACTATAGCTGTCTTACCGTCGCTGTCCCTGTCCGTCCTAACGATCGTCCCCCTGTCTGATGTTTGTAGAATTGCAACTTCTGAACCCGTTTTTAGTGTGGCTAGGCTGAGCACGAGTTTCGCGAGTCCAGCCGTGTTGTGATGCGAGGTCGTATGTGTGTATGTTTGTTTCCTGTAGTAGAATGCAGTCTGGCTTGTGTTTGTGTAGGAGTGTTATGATGTGATCTAATTTCGACCTGAGACCTCTAATATTTAATGTAAACATGATGATAGCTACTGCCATTTACCGAATGATTTGTATAAATAAACTATTTTCATATACATAAATGCCAAGGTATTTATCAAAATAATAGTTTGGACAACCTAAGTACACTCAGGCCTGCACTCACATTCACGTACACCCACGTGCTCCCACATCATCATCATCACGTGCCATACCGGTTGGCGCAGGCGATCATGTCCTTTCACAATCTTCTATCTACAGTGCATCGTATCTATTTTGTTGTTGAGCGTTTTCCATGCCATGACACCAAGCTATCCAGTATTTTCTCTCTTTGTGTTTTGACATAATTATGCTGCCCAATATAAGAAGGTAGTTTGTCATTCCTCTCCTTCTTGGCTGTGACTATCATCGTCGGAGACCGCAGCCTATACATGAGATCCTCTGCCTGCCATCACGGAGTGGGGACTATAACAGGTATTACTTGTCGGCTACCCCCACAACACCATTCACCACCTGCTCCAATGGCTTCACGTAACCCTAATAGGGAGGCTAAACAGGAGCTCCACCTTGCCCAAGGGTGTCCCGAAGACTAGCGGAGGAAAGGAGACGTCTTACACCTCCTTTGGTAGGGACACATTAAGGAAAGTTACATCTCTTTTAATTTGATACTTTATGATTTTCAATTTGCTATAGACATTTTCAAAGACCTTGCACATTTTATAATAAAATTATTTTCTGGGCAACAATATGCATATGAATAAAACTTTTGAAAATTTACATTTACAATATATCGACGTATAAAGAATTCTTAACTATTAATCTAACCGGAGTTGCTTCCCTTGCAATAAAGCACGATAGCTTTTAATTTCTTAAGCATACATGTTTATATTAGCATTTTCATCAACAGTTCAACGGTAGAACACTTTTTTGCATTTAAGTTTGTTATGTTAGAACGAACCATACCTGTAAATATTATGCAACATTAAACTGTATATTCTTCAAAAAATATTATATTTCTTAGCTGATAATCAACTGTTTAAAGTTTCTAAACATTTTTATAGATCACTGGTCCAAAGAAGTTAATTTACAAAAATTAGCTGATGCCGTCTCATCACTTCACTGTAGAGTCTAGAAAAATTATGTTATAGGGAGAAAAAGAGGAATTTTTAAAAGTAGGAAAATAGTATGCAGTTGAAATTTCAAAATTGTAGTAGAAAAAGGGAGAGGAGTTGGAGATAGACAATTGCACATAATTCATGTAACTGGAGAGGGAGAGTGGCAGTTTAAAAGTTTAAAATTAAGAGAGAGAGAGAGAGAGAGAGAGAGAGAGAGAGAGAGAAAGCGAAAAAGACAGATACAGTTATATATATTAAACTCTTTAAGATATAGATAGAAGAAAGAGAATGAGAGATAAGCATTTTACATTTCCAGCATTAATAGATAGAGATTAAAATGTAGGAGTTAAGAGAGTTGAGAGAGTTTATAATTCTAGCATCAAAAATTTACCTTTTGAAAATCCTAGAATGACCAGAGAGACAATTTAAAATACTAGCATGAAGATAAAAGCAGTTTAAAATATTAGTATGAAAAGAGATACATTTAAAAGTCCTACTATTAAGAAAGAAACCGTTAATAATGCTAATATGAAAATGAAGCAGCTTTAAATCCTGTTATGAACATAGCGATAGATAATTACATCTCAAGCATTAAAATTGAGAGACAGTCATTCTTTTTTATTCTTTAATTGAGAATCAAGCTCTGAATAGTTTATCAAACTTGCAGTAACAAGTGTTATATAGGGTGTTTATAATGTCTCTGTGCGGTGAACCGATCAATATATAGAAAAGAAAAAGGGAGCAGGGGTCTACATAGAGTACCCAAAAAATAACACTAGGGATATGGAAAAGATAGCAACAGGGAAATATTATCACAATTACGATGCAGAAATGCAAGCAATAAAGTTGGCAATAGAAAAACTGCTGAACAGTAATCTTAGCCCACAGCCTGTAGAGTTTTTGATAGATGCAAGATCAGTTCTCCAGGCACTGCTATCCAGAAAGTTGCTACATCTGCAGACTTTATTGACTGTACTCTACAAACACCACAGGATTGCCCTGCAGTGGATCCCATCTCACAATGGAATACCAGGAAACTAGAGAGCAGATCAGCTTTCAAAAGAAGGTGCAACAGGCACACAACCAGATGCTCCGGTTACATACCATCATAAGATACAGATAATCAAATCAATCAGAAGATCAAATGCTCCAAATCAGGATGCCTTTCATAATATGAATAGATGGGAACAAGTTATCATTATACGCATTATAACAGGACACAATTGACTCCACAGTCACGTGTCTACAAAATTCAAGATCAGTCTTCTTCTGCTGCTTCTTCTTTCCTTCCTCATTTGCCTTTCAGCGTCGAGGGGAGATATAGTTTGCGGTCTTTTGCTCTTCTGTTCGCCTCTGCTGCTGTTATGTTTCCTAGTGCTTCTAATATTCCATCGACCCATCTTTTTCGTGGTCCACCCTTTGGTCTGGTGTTCTCACAACGTTTATTGAAGGCTCGTTGTGTTGTGTTTTGTTCTTTCTGCCTTGTCACGTGGCCAAACCATTTTATCTGTTGTTTCCTTATATATTCTATGGCGGGGGCTATCCTAGCTTTTTTATCAGTTCTTCATTTCTGATCTTATCTCTCAGACTGTTTCCTGTCATTCTTCTAACACATTTCATCTCTGTAGAGGTTATTTTCCTTATTGTTCTTGCATCTAGGGTCCAGGTCTGGCATTGGTTGCACAACGTTGGGATGAAGATTGTATTGTACAGTGCTCGTTTTGCCTCCAGAGTTATTTCCTTGTTGGACAATAGTGGTGATAACTGCCCGATGATTTGACAAGCTTTGTTGCATCTTGATTCTTTCTCTGCTGTTTGGGAGTTATCGTTTGTCATTAGACTTCCTAGGTATTTGAATTCCTCTACTTGTTTTAGTTGTCTGCCTTCTATAGTTATGTTGATGTTCTGTTTATTTTTGGCGACATTCATGACTTCGGTTTTGTTGATGTTGATTTTCATGTTGTATTTTGTGCCTGAGATGTTGAGTTTGTTTAAGTGTTCTTGTAGGTCTTCTATTGTTTCATGTATTAGTGCCTGATCGTCTGCAAATAGAAGCTCGTTGATCTCCTCTGTCTCTGATGGGTTGGCTAGCTTGCTTATATGGTCCATGTATGTAATAAACAGTAGGGGGATAATACGCACCCCTGTCTTACACCTGATCTAACTTCGAAGTGGTCTGTGTAGCCTGCTGCTGCTCTGACCCTGCAGCTGCTGTTGACGTAGAGACTTGTGATAAGGTTTATTAGATGTTGGCTTACTCCGTATGTTGTTAGTATCTCCCACAGTTGTTCTCTTTTTACTCTGTCGAATGCTTTTTCCTGGTCAATGAAAGCTATGTATAAGTTTTGATTGTGTTCTGTCGTTTTTTCTGCAAGCTGTTTTAGTGTGAACAGTGCGTCGGTACATCCTCTGTTTTTTTCGGAACCCCATTTGAGAATCGCTTAACTGTAGCTCTATTATTGGTCTCAGCCTTTTTTCCAAGATTTTGGCGTATAGCTTTCCTACATGGCTGAGAAGAGATATACCTCTATATTGATTGCAGTCTCTTTTGCTACCTTTCTTTTTCCATATTGGTATGATGATTGCCTGTTGCCAGTCTTCTGGGGCTTGTTGTTGGTGCCATGCTGCATTAAATATTCTGTGCAGCCACTGCATTCCTGTTTCACCCGCTGCTGCTATTATTTCTATTGCTACGTTATCTATCCCCGGTGCTTTGTTTCTTGGTGCGTATTTGATTACTTCTTCGATTTCCTCTTTCATGATGTTGGGTTCAGTTTTTGTGAGTTCTAGCGTGGTTTTTGTTGTCTTATTGGTAGTTGTTATGTTTAACAAGTCTTCAAAATATTCTTTCCATCTCTGTTGCATACATTGGTTATTTGATATTGGCTGTCCGTCTTTGTCATTTATCAGCTCAGTAGGATCATGGTTTTCTTTTCTCGCTCTTGTGGCTTTTACTGCTTTGTAGAAATCTCTTGTGGCTGTCTTGAAGTCCCTGCTCATGTTTTGTCCGAATTCTGTCCAATTCTTATGCTTAGCTTCTTTGATCAACATTTTAACTCTTTTTCGAACTAAGGCATATTTTTCATATTTTTCTTGGTTCTTGTTCTCCCTCCAATTTTTAAACAATTTCTTCTTTTCTTTAATTGCTTCTCTGATTGTTTCGTTCCACCACGGGGTGCTCTTTTTCCCTTCTCTTGTTCTTAGCTTGGTTCCACAAACTGTTTTAGAGATGTTGGTTACTGTTTCCTTAAATTGTTTCCTTTCTTCTTCTACTGTGCATACTTCGTTAGGAAGTTTCTTGAATTCCTCTGTTAGTTTTTCTTCTAGGGTTTTCCTTGTTTCTTGATTTTTTAATTGTTTTATCTTTATTGTCTGTTCTTTTCGCTTCTTTTGTTTGTTTTCGTATATTCTCTTTATTTTTGGCTGTCTTAGTGTGATCATAACCATCTTGTGATCCGTGTCGTCTGTAATATTTGGGATTGCTCTACTGTCGGTTACTCTTCTCTTGTTCTGTTTTCTTGTTAGTATAAAATCTATCTGGCTCCTGCATGTTGTGTCATTCCATTTGTACAAGGTGTATACTTGCGACTCTCTGTGTTTGAAGAATGTGTTGGTGATAAATAAATCATTTTGATTGCATAGATCCAGCAGTCTGCTTCCATTTTCGTTTATTTCAGCTGTTTTATCGCCAAAGGGTCCTAAGATATCACTGTTCTCACTGTTGCGTTTCCCAAGCCTTCCATTAAAATCTCCCATCACTAGCATGTCTTCGCTTTCGTCAATTTTGTTAATGATTTCACTCAGTGTGTCGTAAAATTCTTCGCTGTCTTTTTCGTTGTTGTTGCATGGTGCATAGATTTGAATGTAATTTGTTTTTCTATCGTCTTCTAATAGTTTAATTGTGATAATTCTTTCTGAATGGTATTTTATTTCTAGAATGTGCTTTGCTTGTTCTGGTTCGATGATAAAAACTACTCCATGTGTTGCTCTTTCTGTGTTGTAGACTCCTGAGAATATTTTCGTGTAGTTCATGTGTGTTTTCTTTGTATGTTGTCCTTTTACTCTGGTGTCCGCTAATCATAATATTTTAATTTTCCTTTTTGTCATTTCTTCTATAAGTTCGACTTCTTTATTTTTTATCCCGCATATGTTTATCGTTGCTACTTTAATCTCCATATTCTAATTATTCAAGATCAGTACCTCAACTAAATGTACATATGGACAGGCGCCCCAGACAGCGGAATGCATATTTCAAGAATGCACTGAATATAGAAGACTAAAGAAAGTCCACTTATACCATTAATACAACACTACAGACAAGACTATATGCACCACTGCAAGAATGACAAAAGACGGGAACATTTATACAGGGAATGGCATTAGAGTTATAGACAATACTTCAGGCGAACGAAATATATATATATATATATATATATATATATATATATATATATATATATATATATAGATCCAGAAGGATTTCGAAAATAGTAAGAGACAAATCTCAGAATGTCTTGAGGCCTGCAGTGGATATTTTGAACAATTGCTGTGAACACAACTCCATCGTGTGAACAACTTCTTTACCCAATACAAGACAGCCAACAGCAGTAGTATGTATATTAATAACACAAATTTTAGATACAATTTCACGTAATTTCAAAATATGTTCACTGCACCGGACTTTATACAGCCTCGTTTTCTTATTTAAGACAGAAGTTGACTTTTCTGTGAGCAAAGGAAGATAACTTTAATTTTTGAGAGAAATTATAAATAATTAATATTTGCAACCACAAATTAAGGAAATGTACATTTCTTTTAATTTGATTTTTTTTTAGATTTGCAATTTCATATAGAAATTTTCAAAGACCTTGTACATTTTATAAGAAAATTATTTTCAGGGAAACAATATGCATATGAATAAAACTTTTGACAATTTACAATATCAATTTATCGACGTATAAAGAATTCTTAGCTATTAATCTAACCGGAGTTGCTTCCCTTTTTATAAAGCAAGATAGCTTTATATTAATATTTTCATCAACAATTCAACGGTGGAACACTTTTTTGCATGTAAGTTTCATATGTTAGAACGAACCGTGCCTGTAAATATTATCCAACATTTAAATATATATTCTTCAAAGAATTATTATTTTTCTTATCAACTGTTCAAAGTTTCTAAACAATTTTATAGATCACAGGTCCAAAGAAGTTAATTTACAAAAATTAGTTGATGCCGTTTCATCACTTCACTGTAGAGTCTAGAAGAGATAATGTTACAGAGAGAGAAAGATGTATTTAAAAAAACTAGGAAAATACTATGCAGTTGAAATTTCAAAATTGTAGTAGAAAAAGGGGGAGGAGTTGGAAATAGACAATTGCACATAATTCATGTCACTGGAGAGGGAGAGTGGCAGTTTAAAAGTTTAAGATTAAGAGGGAGAGAAAGAGCGAAAAAGAGAGATGCAGTTATATATATATATTAAACTTTAAGATATAGATGTAAGAAAGAGAATGAGAGATGGGCATTTTAAATTTCTAGCATTAATAGATGGAGATTAAAATGTAGGAGTTAAGAGAGTTGAGAGAGTTTATATTTCTAGCATCAAAAGTTAACTTATTGAAAATCCAAGAATGACCAGAGAGACAATTTAAAACGCTAGCATGAAGATAAAAGCAGTTTAAAATCTTAGTATGAAAAGAGATACATTTAAAAGTCCTACTATTAAGAAAGAAACAGTTAATAATCTATCTATTGACCTTTCGAGCCGTAACCGGCCCATAGGGCATAGACCAAGAAACACCTCCTATATGAATTTTTTGTTCTAGCAGTTTTCTTTTAAAGATATTTTATCAAATTTCGCCATCTGTCTCTGTTCTGTGCAAGCAGTTCTATCTCATTAAGGGAGCCGATTCCTGCTGCTCTTGCCTCTCTCATCAATGTTCTTCTCAGTGTCTCCCTGGGTCTTCCTCTTTTCTTTTACCTGTTGTTTCCCATATGAGGGCTTGCTTTGCTATTCGGTTATTATCTCTTCTCATCACATGTCCAACATATGACCATCGTCTTTTCTTTATTACTGAAGATATTAGTGGTTGATTGGCGATTTCTCTAATTTCCTCGTTTGTTTTGAATTCGTTCCATGCTATACCAAGTATTTTCCTTAGACATTTATTTTCGAATGCGTTCAACTTTGTTTCTATATCTCTTGTTGTTTTCCAGCTTTCACACGCATACGTAAGGGTTGATAGTACATTTGATTTGAATAGCTTAAGTTTTGTGTTTGTGCTGATGAGTTTTGATTTCCACAACTTTTCAAGGCTTCTGAAAGACATTGCTGCTTTAGCTATTCTGATTCTAATTTCTTTACTCGTATCCCCTTCTCGATCAATGTGACTTCCAAGATAGATAAAGTGATCGATCTCTTCTACTGGTTTGTTTTCCATGTATATTTTGTCACCTGTTGGAATTAAACTTTTCATGACTTTAGTCTTTTCATGATTGATCTCAAATAGTTAATCGTCTTTCTGGCATCCCCTGCACCTTCTTTCAATTCCGAACGTATGGACTTTGTCCCTCCTTCGGAAATCCTTGAAACGAAGTCGAGAGGGGGATAGTGCGACTGGGTAAAGCACTATCTCCATATCCTGTGCCCAGGCAGAGTAGGCAAAGTGAAATGAGGAAGAAAGCACCAATGTTTAAACTTGGCACATGGAACGTAAGGACCATGTGCCCTGGACTACATCATGGAGAGCACGTATAAGGAACGGTATAACAACATTTGAGACTGTTCTAAGACAGGACTTAGAAGAGAAGAGACTCATGAAAAAGGATGGTAAACCCTGTGGACCAGCGAGCCTGACCTGTTCATTATGTGACCGCGTGTGTTTGTCAAACATTGGTAGAATTAGCCACGAGAGAAGTTGTTCGGCAAAAACAATACCTCAAAAAAATACGCAATAGCCTCCACTAGACCGTCTGACAAGACGAAAAGGGCCATATATATTGATCTCAAGCCCAATTTTGCTGGCTATTGATGATAGTTCATTTGTGTTTTCCTGCATCGTTTTTATCTGACTGCTGATGAGAACTATGTCATCAGCAAAGTCGAGGTCCTCCAAATGGTCTCCTTGTATCTGTCATCAATATGCCTACTCCTTCACGGTGTTTTCCATTTTCCCTTCCAGAAAAAACTACTATTTTATTATCAATAGACCTCCTACCTGTTCCAAGCCAGCGCATTTCGCTTAATCCTAAAATATCTAGATCGTATCTGTCCATCTCGCTCACGACCTGTGCATGTTTCGTCGGAGCGGCCATTGTTCGCACATTCCAGAATACTATTTTTGTTGTTGTTTTAGGGCCGAAAAAACTATCACTACTATCTACTGCTAATTTACACATTCTGTATCAGGTCTACGTTTCATTAACAACATCGTTTTTACGATAGCGGCTTGTTAAACCTCTGATCAACGGTTATATACCAAGCCAGAGAAAAATAATTCCTCCATTTTGGAAACAACCGGAAAGTTAATAATGCTAATATGAAAATGAAAGTAGCTTAATATCCTGTTATGAAAATAGCGATAGACTATTACATCTCAAGCATTAATAGAGAGAGAGACAGTCATTCTTTTTTATTCTTTAATTGAGAATCAAGCTCTGAATAGTTTATCAAACTTGTAGTAACAAGTGTTATATAGGGTGTTTATAATGTCTCTGTGCGGTGAACCGATCAATATAGAGAAAAGAAAGGGGGAGCAGGTGCTACATAGAGTACCCCAAAAATAACACTATGGATATGGAAAGATAGCAACAGGGAAATATTATCACAATTACGATGCAGAAATGCAAGCAATAAAGTTGGCAATAGAAAAACTGCTTAACAGTAATCTTAGCCCACAGCCTGTAGAGTTTTTGATAGATGCAAGATCAGTTCTCCAGGCACTGCTATCCAGAAGGTTGCTACATCTGCAGACTTTATTGACTGAACTCTACAAACACCACAGGATTGCCCTGCAGTGGATCCCATCTCACTATAGAATACCAGGAAACTAGAGAGCAGATCAGCTTTCAAAAGAAGGTGCAACAGGCACACAACCAGATGCGCCGGCTACATAACATCATAAGATACAGATAATCAAATCAATCAGAAGATCAAATGCTCCAAATCAGGATGCCTTTCATAATATGAATAGATGGGAACAAGTTATCATTATACGCATTATAACAGGACACAATTGATTCCACAGTCACGTGTCTACAAAATTCAAGATCAGTACCTCAACTAAATGTACATATGGACAGGCGCCCCAGACAGCAGAACGCATATTTCAAGATTGCACTGAATATAGAAGACTGAAGAAAGTACCATTAATACAACACTACAGACAAGACTACATGCAGCACTGCAAGAATGACAAAAGAATGTAACATTTATACAGGAAACGACATTGCAGACATAGACAATACTTCAGGCGAACGTAAGATAGATATATAGATCTTCGAAAATAGCTTCGAAAAAAATAAGAGACATGTCTCAGAATGTCTTGAGGCCTGTGCTGGATATTTTGAACACATGCTGTGAACGCAGCTTAATCACTTGAATAGCTTCTTTACCCAATGCAAGACAGCCAAGAGCAGCAGTATCTAGATGAATAACACACATTTTAGATAAAATTTCACGTAATTTCAAAAATATGTTCACTGCACCGGACTTTATACAGCTTCGTTTTCTTATTTAAGAGAGAAGTTGACTTTTTAGTGAGCAAAGGAAGATAACTTTTCATTTTTGAGAGAAATTATAAATAATTAATATTTGCAACCACAAATTAAAGAAAAGTACAATTCCTTTAATTTGCTACTTTAGTATTTGCAATTTCTTATAGAAATTTTCAAAGTGCTTGCACATTTTATGAGAAAATTATTTTCAGGGAAATAGTATGCATATGGATAAAACTTTCGACAATTTACAATTACAATATATCGACGTATGAAGAATTCTTAACTATTAATCAAACCAAAGTTTTTTCCCTGTTGATAAAGCAAGATAACTTTTAATTTCGTAAGCATATAAGGTTATATTAACTTTTTGATCAACAATTCAACGGTAGAACGCTGTTTTGCATTTAAGTTTGATATATTAGAACGAACCATGCCTGTAAATATTATGCAACATTTAAACATTTATTCTTCCAAGAATTATTATATTTCTTAGCTGATAATCAACTGTTTAAAGTTTCTAAACAATTTTTTATAGACCTTAGGTGCAAACGAAGTTAATTTACAAAAATTAGCTGATGCGTGTCATCACTGCACTGTAGAGTCTAGAAGAGATAATGTTAGAGAGAGAGAGAGAGAGCGATATAAATAGGAAAATACTATGCAGTTGCAATTTCAAAATTCTAGAGAGGATTTGGGATAGACATAATTCATGTCACTGGAAGAGGGGGAGTGGCAGTTTAAAATTCTAACAATAAGAGAGAGAGAGAGAGAGAGAGACAGAGAGAGAGAGAGAGAGAAAGAGAGAGGCAGTTATATATATTAAATATTGAGATATAGATAGAAGAAAGAGAATGAGAGAGAAGCAGTTAAAATTTCTAGCAGTAATAGATAGAGATTAAAATGTAGGAGTTAAGAGAGTTGAGAGAATTTATATTTCTAGCTTCAAAAGTTAACCTTTTGAAAATCCTAGAATGACCATAGTGACAATACTAGCATGAAGAAAAAAGTAGTTTAAAATCCTAGTATGAAAAGAAATACATTTAAAAATTCTACTATTAAGAAAGAAGCAGACAATAATGCTAATATGAAAATGAAAGCAGCTTAAAATCCTGTTCACATTCACACATACGAGACAAATTAATGCAATACACAAGGAAACTACCAGACGCCGACTGGGAAAACCTTTACGCAGAACTCACACTATCTGACAAAACATAGGCAGTACAAGAAGTGCAGAAGTACAAATCTCCGGCGCCTGACGGCCTCACAATATAATTCTTGCAACATTTCTTTCCTCTCTTAGGCTCTCTTCTTCTCAGAATGTACACAGACTCATTCACAAAGAAATAACTTACTCCAAGCCTAAACATGTCTTACATTGCTCCGGAAAGACAACACAGACAAGTAGCTTATTAAAAATTACACTCCCATTTCCCTACTTAACACAGACTACAACATTCTAACAAAAGCATTAACAAACTCAAACCTTTCATGACAACACTCCTTCATAAAGGCCAACAGTGTAATGTACAAGAGAGAAACATCCACCAGCACGCAAACTGTATACTAGACATTATAAAGTACTCTCATGACAAAGACAGCCAGTCTTCCATCCTAGCTCTCGACCAAGAAAAAGTCTTCCAGAGAAGCTCATTCCTACCCCCCACAAAACACTACTGAACAGCAACATAGGAGGACGCTTCATACAATGGATACACATCTTTTATTCTAGACCTCAATGTAAAGTCCTAGTGAAACATTCGCTCACAGAGATATTCAGGCTAACCAGATCGGTTCGACAGGGGTGTTCCCTCTCTCTTCTACTTTACGCACTGACCATAGAACCGTTCCTTGAGAGTATCAGACGAGACAGTTCCATAAAGGGCACATTCATGTCAGGGAAAGGAGAGCAGACATTGTTAGCGTATGCTGACGTCACGGTCTTCTTTCCATCAAACAATAGATCAATAGACAGCATCCTCAATACATTCACAGAATTTGGACAATTGAAAAAAAAAAAGAATAAGAAAAAAAGTGGTATGGTAACAGTTTTACGTGGTAATTAACAAAACAAAAGTCGACGTTTCGGTCAAGTAGGCCTTCAGATGAAACAACAAACAGTAAAACAAATATATATATATATATATATATATATATATATATTTATATATATTTAAATATTTATATAGTATCTATAATAGTATATATATATATATATATATATATATATATATATAAATGTGTGTATATATATATATATATATATATATATATATATATATATATATATATATATGTATGTACGGATATATACACACATCTCACTTGGTTATTGAGTGGTCGCTGGTGGGGAATAAGATGGTATCGCATCCTTGTTTGACGGACCTGGTTAGTGTGAAGGAATTCGTGAGTGTGCGATTTACAAGGACAATGCACTCAGGTCTGGAGGACAGGATGTTGATGCATCGTCGAAAGTTGTCTCCCATATTGTAGTTGCTCAGAATTTTCTGTAAGTATCAGTGTACGACGCCCTGTCAAAAGCCTTTTCTTGGTCCAAGGACAGCATCGATGAAGGTATGTTTCTTGTATGTGTGTAGGTGATGATGTTTCGTATGAATTGGTTGTTTTTATTTTAACCTTGGATGCTGCATTGCTGGTCTTCGTGGACGAGTGAGAACATGAACGGCTTTAGCTTATTCGTCAGGGACTTTGTCAGTATTTTATAGTCTACGTTGAGCCGCGATATCGGTCTGTAGTTTGTTACTTGTGTCTTCTCTATATTGTTTTTCAGGAGTAAGGAGATGTATGACACGCTGATCCTCGGAGGTTGATGTCCTTTGTGGAAGGAATCCTTAAAAACCTTCAGCAGGAGTGTTCCTATGAAGGGGGAAAAAATGTTTATAGAACTCCGCAGTGAGTCTGTTCCAGACGTTTTATCCTTATGCGAGGTTTTGAGAATTATCTTTCTTTTATATTTCTTAATACTTTCGTTTTTTCAGCTCTCGTATAAATAAGTTAAGAGTGAAGACTACATTTGTTTTGAAAATTCTAAGCTTTGTTTTTGTGCTGAGTAATTTTGATTTCTATATTTTCCCTAGTTTTCGAAAGTTATTGCTGCCTTTACTCTTCCAGTTCTAATGCATGTATTTTTATGTCTTCTTCTTAATCTATGCAGCTTCTGAGTTATACCTAGTGATTTATTTCATCAAATGCTATTTCTTCTAGGTTCATTTTTATCTGGATTTATTTAATTGTCGTGGTTGATTCCAAGTCATATTATGTTAATCTTTAGTACGAACAAGCGTCACCAAAATCAGGGCATTCCCGTAACTGCTCTGCCGCCCGTTCCAGCAACCATAGAAATGTTCATCCACTGATAGTTCATGCCCTGTATTGATTGACCGTTTTGGGTTCCTTCCTGGTTTCTTCCTTCGTGACGCCTTGTTCCATCATTCTTTTCATCCATGGGTTATCCTCAGCTTTCTTGTAGCCATCCTGTGACAGGTGTTCTTTTAAAGCCATCGTTATGTGATACATGTCAATTTTCTAATATTTCTTGCGTAATTGCAGACCCCGCCAACTTCACGGTTATTTCATTGCCACGAACATCCGAGTGTCCAGGGCAGTATATCTAAGCTTGGTTGCTAACAGCAGACATGTGGAGTAGGTGCACCCACTGCCTGTGGAGTGTGTTCTTGTCAATCCGAGGAAACATCCTTTGTCAGTCAAATCAATCACGAAGACCACATATATTGTTGGTCTCTTAAACAGCTAAGTGATAGCTCCCGTCAGGCCACAATCTCCATAAATTTGCTGGAGGTCTTGTGGGCTTCTGCACCTTTATCTATCATCTTTCCATTAGATTACACAACAAAATACCAACCACTCCGAACATCTCTTGTGACCAAGCTATCAGTGTAGATGATCAGGTCTCGAACTTGGGAGTGAAGCAGCAGTAAATATTCTCCTACCAATTGATGATAGGGCATTTGTTTTTTCTTACACTGTTTTCACATAACTACTGATAAGAATTATTGGGTCTACAAAGTCAAGATCCTCTATATGAGACTTAAGTAACTATTCAATGCCTTTGGAACCTGTAAAGCATCACTGCTGTATGAAGTCGATGGCAGTTCCATAAAACAAGGGAGATGAAGTACACTTCTGCTTCAACCCCTTCATCAATCTAAAATCATTCACTAAGCCCTGCCTCTGGGTGAACTGTACAAGAGAAAGTATCATACAGATCTTTGCTGACGTTTGATATGGATTGTGTTTTAACTAGCATGAATTCCCCTTTGTCAAAGTTTTAGTTGCAAGCACTGTATTAACGGTCATAAATTTACAACGATTAAAATTTAGTTTGAAGTACTGTATTAACTGTCTTAAATTTATGATTAAGGTTTAGTTTGAGGTACTGTATTAACTGTTTTAAATTTATGATTAAAGTTTAGTTTGAGGTATTGTATTAACTGTCTTAAATTTATGATTAAAGTTTAGTTTGAGGTACTATATTAATGGTCTTAAATTTACAACGATTAAAGTTTAGTTTGAAGTACTGTATTAACTGTCTTAAATTTACAATGTTCAAAGTTTAGTTTGAAGTACTGTATTAATGGTCTTAAATTTACAACGATTAAAGTTTAGTTTGAAGTACTGTATTAATGGTCTTAAATTTTCAAAGATATAAAGTTTAGTTTGAAGTACTGTATTGATGGTCTTACATTTTCAAAGATTAAAGTTTAGTTTGGAGTACTGTATTGATGGTCTTACATTTTCAAAGATTAAAGTTTAGTTTGAAGTACTGTATTGATGGTCTTACATTTTCAAAGATTAAAGTTTAGTTTGGAGTACTGTATTAATGGACTTAAATTTTCAAAGATTAAAAAGTTTAGTTTGAAGTACTGTATTGATGGTCTTACATTTTCAAAGATTAAAGTTTAGTTTTGGAGTACTGTATTGATGGTCTTACATTTTCAAAGATTAAAGTTTAGTTTGGAGTACTGTATTGATGGTCTTACATTTTCAAAGATTAAAGTTTAGTTTGGAGTACTGTATTGATGGTCTTACATTTTCAAAGATTAAAGTTTAGTTTGATGTACTGTATTGATGGTCTTACATTTTCAAAGATTAAAGTTTTGTTTGATGTACTGTATTAATGGTCTTACATTTTCAAAGATTAAAGTTTAGTTTGATGTACTGTATTGATGGTCTTACATTTTCAAAGATTAAAGTTTAGATGAAGTACTGCATTAATGATCTTACATTTCCAAAGATTAAAGTTTAGTTTGATGTACTGTATTGATGGTCTTACATTTTCAAAGATTAAAGTTTAGTTTGGAGTACTGTATTGATGGTCTTACATTTCCAAAGATTAAAGTTTAGTTTGATGTACACTATGACTGTTTTATATTTCCATCGGTTAAAGTTTAAGTTATAAATACTGTTTTAAATATATCAAGTTTTCCTCCATTAAAATTTAGCTTTTCAAACGCTGTAATAAATGTCTCACATTTTACTTAGCACGAGTTTAGTTGCAAGTACTCAATTAATTCAACTATGTCAAACATAGTCCTACATTTAAGGTAGGCATATTAGAAAGAAAGATCACAACATGTGAAATGTCACAACCATTACTGGTTACTGTAAAATACAGAATAAGAAATGGTGAAATTCAGGTGAACTGTTGAAATCACAACTAGCACTAAATGCATAGAGACACAAACAAATTTTGGATTATATGCATTAAACCACTAAACCAGTAACTTGCTGTGTACCAGCAAGAGTTGATAGACTTGTTTCAAGGCTCAAGGAAGACCAAAAGTCATACAGATAGACAATGTCACAGAAAACCTAGCAGCAGTAAAGGTTAATAACTGTCAAATACAATACACTTAGACTCAGGACAAAAATATTGCAGCTCCTCACAATTCTTGGTGGTGCATGTGCATAAGTCAGTAAGTAATTTTTTATTTTTAGAATGTGTATTTTTGTGTAAGGTTATGCCAGCCTTTACTAAAAGCTTTATTGTTCCAGCTGAAGGCCTTCTTGGCTGAAATGTTCTACTTTTGTTTTGTTTCTCACCTACATAAAGCTATTACCATACCACTTTTGGTTTGTTTCTCACCTACATAAAGCTATTACCATACCACTTTTGGTTTGTTTCTCACCTACGTAAAACTATTACCATACCACTTTTGTTTTGTTTCTCACCTACGTAAAGCTATTACCAAACCACTTTTGGTTTGTTTTCTCACCTACGTAAAGCTATTACCATACCACTTTTGGTTTGTTTCTCACCTACATAAAGCTATTACCATACCACTTTTTCCTTTTTTAAAATTTTCATTATTATAATCAGCTTTACAGTAGCTTCAAATTTTATATGCATCTTGGTGCCTTTACCCAGTAATTAGTCTAATCTGGACAAATGGTTTGGGAAGACAATCCAGCACTGAAAAATGAAGCGTTGAAGTGTTGGGCCAAAAGTGGAAATATCAGAATTTTACTCCAAACCAGAACACAACACAACCACACTCACTAAACTTTCTTTTAGGGGTGGATGTAGAAGAGGCATACTCTTTTAGTCATCACATGATTACAAGCATTACCAACATTGATTAGTGGAGTAAAGGGGCATAACTCTCTTGCTCACATTGTATATCT
Organism: Megaustenia siamemsis; assembly: GCA_032433765.1. NCBI lineage: Eukaryota > Metazoa > Mollusca > Gastropoda > Stylommatophora > Ariophantidae > Megaustenia > Megaustenia siamemsis. Next base: position 17,804,057 of record JAVIAB010000145.1, on the reverse strand, counting down.
TCTTTATGCCATTACTTCCCTCACTACAGGTCATATATCTATTTTATTCAGCTGAGATAACTGATGAACCCAATCTCAAACCCTGGGCTCTTTGTGTAAAAAGAGCCAATTTCACCTTTAACAAGCAGGCCTACTTTATACCTGTATATATGCTCTTGTGTAAAAGAAATAAATTAACAATAGTTAATACAAATTAATGAAACAGATTCTTTATTTCTTAGAGCATTAGTAACAATACAGAACATCACATCTAACAAGAGTGCTAACTGGTTGTCAGATGTCAGTAACAAATAATTGCTTTTGTTAAATTATATATTTGCACTTGATACAAATACACGGATTTTGTTTACTTTCAAAATTAAATATGTCTAAAAGTTTTGATAACCTTTTACAAAATTCTTTGCAAAAAATTGCATAGGTTGACAAATAAATACAATCATATATAATCTGACATCATAATAGCATGAAGGAAGCTATTCAACAATAAAATTCATGAACAAGAATTGTGGGCCTTATTGATTGCCCATGTCAAGGCATGAAAAATGAATTGAACAAAATCAAATATACAGCAAGGAAGAACTAATGAAAGCCATCAAACTATTAAAAAATGGTAAAGCCACAGGATCAGGTCAAATTCCTTCGGAAGCCATCAAAGCAGATATTAACACCTCTACCAAGATGTTACATAATCTATTAGATAAAATTTGGGAGAGGAAAGAAATACCTAAAGACTGGAAAGAAGGTTATATGATCAAACAACCAAAGAAAGGAAGTTTACATGAGTGCACAAATTATAGGGGAATTATGCTACTATCTGTGCCAGGAAAAATATTAAGCAGAATCATTCTGGAGAGACTAAAAGAGGCCATAGAGAAACATTTGAGAGATGAACAATTTAGGAAGAACAGATCATGCGCTGATCAAATAACTACTCTACGTATAATAGTTGAACAAAGTTTAGAACTAAAATCCCCACTTTATATTGGATTCATTGATTACGAAAAGGCATTTGATAGTTTAGACAGAGGAATGCTTTGGAAGTTGCTGAGTCAATACGGAATCCCCACAAAATTTATTAATCTGATAACAATGTATGAAGAGATTAAATGTAGTGTAGTGCATGAATGGAATGAATTCAAAACAAACGAGGAAATTAGAGAAATCGCCAATCAACCACTAATATCTTCAGTAATAAAGAAAAGACGATGGTCATACGTTGGACATGTGATGAGAAGAGATAATAATCGAATAGCAAAGCAAGCCCTCATATGGGAAACAACAGGTAAAAGAAAAAGAGGAAGACCCAGGGAGACACTGAGAAGAACATTGATGAGAGAGGCAAGAGCAGCAGGAATCGGCTCCCTCAATGAGATAGAACTGCTTGCACAGAACAGAGACAGATGGCGAGATTTAATAAAATATCTTTAAAAGAAAACTGCTAGAACAAAAATTCATATAGGAGAAGGTGTATCTTGGTCTACGCCCTATGGGCCGGTTACGGCTCGAAAGGTCAATAGATAGTGCATGAAGGGCAGCTTACAAAAGCATTTTAAATAAAAACAGGAGTAAGGTAGGGATGCCTTCTATCTCCATTTCTTTTTCTACTGGCCATAGATTGGATTATAAATATAACTCATAACAACAGAAATGGAATCCAGTGGTCACTGACCAAGCTACTTGATGAATTTGACTTTGCTGATGACATAGCTCTCCTATCACACAACCATCAACAGGTGCAAGATAAAATGAGCATACTTGATGAGAGATCACAACAGATAGGAATGAAAATAGAGATAAGAACAAAATTATGAGAATTAATGCAGTTGACAATAACCAAATAAAATTAGGAGAAATACCACTACTAAACATACAATCTTACATATATCTTGGCAGTAATATAGACAAAGAGGGAGGAACAGAAAATGATACCAAAATAAGGATATCAAAAGCAAGAGGAGCATTTCTTCCACTGGGAAACATATGGAAGTCCAAAGAAATTAAGTTAAACACTAAAATAAAAATGTTCAACTCCAATATTAAGTTAGTCTTAATATAAGACTGTGAAACATGGAGAACACAAAAATTTCAATCATGAAGATACAGACTTTCATTAATGGATGCTTGCGCAGAATAAAAGAATGGAAATGGCAGGACAAAATCACTAACATTGAATTATGAAAATGTACCAGTCAAATACCTATGTATAAAGAGATATAGCGAAGATGATGGTGTTGGATAGAACACACACTGTGGAAGCCAGCTGAGAATATTACACAACAGGCCCTTTTTTGGAATCCCCAGGGAAAAAGACAAAGAGGAAGACTAAGGAATTCTTGGAGAAGATAGATAGAAGCTGAGATGAAGATGTTGGGGAAGACTTGGAATGATCTTAAAAGAATGGTAAGAAACAGAATGTCTTGGAAAGTGTTTGTTGAAGACCTATGGTCCACAGGGAGCTGAAAGGTAGAATAAGAATAATAAGTTAAATGCCACTGAAGAGAAATGTGTCAGATAAATCATGGGAGCCAGCTTGACAGACAAAATCAGAAGTAAAGAACTAAGAACTAGGTTTTGGAACACCTCCAAAGAAGAATATATAATTAAACAATGAATTCAATAGGCCATGAATCAAGACAGAAACAACCAAACACAATCGATACAGTTATTAACAAATGCTATAAAACAAACAAAAACCAAGAGGATACCACTCAAATATGTTGGATAGACAGAATACTAAAAAGAAATGTGAAAGCAGAAGAGGAAATCAAAGAGCAAAACTCTGTAAACTATTTCTCACCTAGATGTGAAAAGTAAATAAGGAAGGAAAGAAGAGGCAGAAGAAATGTACTACTTATTATAAATGAAGCAAACTGCAGACCTGTGTCAAGAACACTCTTTACCATCAAAACTGTAAAATACAGGTGAAGAGAAACAGAGCAGAACAGAGTTGAGGTACAGGGTTGCAGGGTAGTTGTTCTTTCCTCTCTCATTTGATTTAACCAATGAGGAAAGATATAGTTTGTGGCCACAACATTTTTGTGTTGTTGATTATTGCTGCAAAGTTGTCATCATTATTAATACCAAGTACCACGCTTGCTGGGGAGCTACGACAGCTCAGTGGTTAGTAAACTGGACTACAAAGGACAAGAGGTAGGGTTCGATCCCAATCGAAGCCTTCCGGGTTCACCCAGCCTTAAATGGGTACCAGATTTTTTTCTGGGAAAGTAAAGTGGCACGGGCATAATACTGACCTCATTACTCCAAAAATCATGTGCCGAAGGTGTGTAAAATTTATGGTCACTAACACCATATTACCTATATGCCACTTGGTGTGACGGGGATACTTTACTTTTTTCTTTTTTCCCCACACAAAATATCCCAGCAGTCACAAAATATAGAATTTGTCACAAAATATCCCAGCTATCACAAAGTCTTCCGGCTGTCACAAAATACCTTAGTTATCACAAAATATCCCAGATGTCACATAAATATCCCAGCAGTAACAAAATATCCCAGCTGTCACAAAATATCCTAGCTAACATAAAATATCTGAATTGTCACAAAATATATCAGTTGTCAAAAAATATCAAAGATGTAACACAATATTTTAGGTGACAATATCCCACATGCAAAGTATCACAGTGGTAAAAAATTATTCCAGCTGTCACAAAATATTTCAGTTGTCACAAAATGTCACAACAGTAAGAAAATATCCCAGCAGTAAAAAAATATCCAGGCAGTCACAAAATATATCAGCTGTACCAAAATATCCCTAGTGAAATAAAATATATTCCAGCAGTCAAAATATATCTCACTTCAAACAAAATATCGCAGCTGCAAAAAAAATATCTCAGCTGTCACAGAATATATCATTTGTCACAAAATATCACAGCTGTCACAAAATATCCCAGATGTCACAAAAAATCCCAGAAGTAACAAAATATCCCAGCAGTAACAAAATATACAGCTATCACAAAATATCCCAGCTATCACAAAATCATCCAGCTGTCTCAAATTGTCACAGCAGTAACAAAATATCCCAGTAGTAAAAAAATATCCCAGCAGTAGCAAAATATCCCTGCTATTAAAAATTTCCCAGTTGTAACAAAATAGCCCAATTGTAACATAATATCCCAGCAGTCACAAAATATCCCAGCAGTCACAAAATATCCCAGCAGTCACAAAATATCCCAGCTGTCACAAAATATCCCAGCTGTCACAAAATATCCCAGCAGTCACAAAATATCCCAGCTGTCACAAAATATCCCAGCAATCACAAAATATCCCAGCAGTCACAAAATATCCCAGCAGTCACAAAATATCCCAGCAGTCACAAAATATCCCAGCAGTCACAAAATATCCCAGCTGTCACAAAATATCCCAGCTGTCACAAAATATCCCAGCAGTCACAAAATATCCCAGCTGTCACAAATAATCCCAGCTTTAAAAAGTACCTAAGTTGTCACAAAATGTCTCATTTGTTACAAAATGTTACAGCTATAACAAAATATCCCAGCTTCAACAAAACATCCCAGCTGTCACAAAACATCCAAGCTGTCACAAAACATCAGTTGTCATAAAATATCTCAGCTGCTACAAAATATCCCAGCTGTAACAAAATATCTCAGTTGTCAGAAAATATCCCAGCTGGAAGAATTTTATAAGTCATAACAAAATATTTCAGATGTCACAGAATGTCACAGCACAAAATCAATTCAGAGGAAGAGGTATGTTTACAGCACTCGGAATATGAATATAACCCTACCCTCTATAACCCGTTCAGCCCTACCCTATAACCACTGGTCACAGCAGTAACAAAATGTCCAAGCAGTAACAAAATATCCCAACAGTAACACAATATATGAGCAATAACAAAATATCACAGCTGTCACAAAATATTTGCCACAAAATATCTCAGTTGTCACAAGATATCAAAGCTATAACACACACATTGTATTGTCAGAAAATATCCCACATGCAAAAAGTATCCCAGTGGTAAAAAAAAAATATTCAAGCTCTCACAAAATGTCACAGCAGTAACAAAATATCCCAGCAGTAACAAAATATCCTTAATGTTACAAAATAAACCAGCTGTACCAAAATATCCCTGATGTAATAAAATATATTCCAGCAGTCAAAATATATCTCAGTTCACACAAAATATCCCAGCTGCAAAAAAATGTCCCAGCTGTCACTTAAAATATTTGTCACAAAATATCACAGCTGTCACAAAATATTCCAGCTGTCACAAAATATCTCAGTTATAAAATATCCCAGATGTCACAAAATATCCCATCTGTAACAAAATAGCCCAGCTGTCACAAAATATCTCAGATGACAAAAAACCCCAGCAGTAACAAAATATCTCAGCTGTAACAAAATATAATTCTCACAAAATATGCCAGCTGTTACAAAATATTAAAGTTGTAACAAAATATCCCAGTTGTCACAAAATATCCCAGCTGTCACAAAATATCCCAGCTGTCACAAAACATCCCAGCTGTCACAAAATATCTCAGTTGTCACAAAAGACCACAGTTGTTCCCTTCTCCTGAAATGACCCCAAGTGATGAATGTCTCCTGATGTTGGAAATTAGCTTTCATGTTTGATTTGGCATCTTTTAGAACATCCTAATTACTCTCTTAGAACATGTTAATTTCTCTATTAGAACATCCAAACATCCTAATTACTCTTTTAGAACATGCTTAATTTCTCTATTAGGACATCCAAACATCCTAATTACTCTTTTAGAATATCCCCATTACTCTTAGAATATCCCCATTACTCTTTTATAACATTCCCATTACTCTTAGAATACCCTTGATATTTTTTAGAACATCCACATTACTCTTTTAAAATATCCCCATTACTCTTAGAATATCCCCATTACTCTTTCAGAATATCCCCATTACTCTTTCAGAATATCCCTTTAGTCTTTTAGAATACACTCGTTACTCTTTTAGAACATCCTCATCTATTACAAAAGTTGGACACAACTTAAAAGAAAAAAATTAATATAAAAACTGCTTTATAGAATTGTTGGATTTTTGTGTTCTGTGATGGCTCTCTTGCAGTACTTTCTAACCATAGGATATGCATCAGGGGACAGACAACAATCGTGGACATGCAACTGCTGAAATGAAGAGTACCTATAAGTAATCATCGATATACCTTTGTCTGTTGTTACATCACATGACTTCATCTCAAATTTATGTAGATTTGGACAGTGCATAGATAAGGCCATCATCTGTTATGTCACATTTGCTTATGTCCAACAAGCAAAGTCTTGAGCAGTTTTGTGCCAGAAAATCTAAGCCATGTCTGAGATAGCCTCACAGCCCCGAGCGTCGAAGTATCATAGCTTGTAGTTCTTAGTAATGTGAATGACCCCTTGGTCTGACACCTTGGTAAACATGAAACAATTTGTAAAAGTTTATAACAGGCCTTTGTGAGCAATTATATATATAAATATTTGTAAATAGTCCATATAAATATCTGTCAACAATTATAATATTTTTCTTTAAATATTGAAACATTGTACATAAACATAACACTAGTAAACATGTACAAATTAAATATAATTTCTGTTGATATATGGAGGAATAATGGTGTTAGTGGTCATATTTTTTTTATGACCAACAGGACTTTTATAAAAGTCGTGACCAGAATCAAGCAATGCTGCACTACCTTTTCACATAAAGTAGATGTGGTAGATGTGTAAATACATTTTGGAAGCAGGCCATACATAAATATGTAAATATTTTAACTGACACAATTTCTATCACCAAGCTTGTTTAAACTATTCAATGAGAAAATCTTTAAAAACATCACAAAGATGCCAGGCACAAACAATAATGGAATGATAGTCAGTAACATAAGATTTGATGATGATACTGTATTTTAAAAAAATGTAAAGTACCCCTGTCATGCCAAGTGGCATATAGGGAATATGGTGTTAGTGACCATAAATTTTACAGACCTTCGGCACATGATTTTTGGGGTAATGTGGTCGGTATTACGCCCGTGCCGCTTTACTTTCCCAGAAAAAAATCCGGTACCCATTAAAGGCTGAGTGAACCCAGAAGCCGTCGGTTGGGATCGAACCCTACTCCTTGTCCTTTGTGGTCCAGTTCACTAACCACTAAGCTATCGAAGCTCCCTGATGATACTGTATTACTAGCAGAAAATCCTGAAGATCTACATCAAATACTAAATGAAATAAACATGATAAGCAAAAAATATGGATTAGATATTAATATCAAAAAGACTATGATCATAAACAAAGAAAGTACTCAAAACCTACAAGTGCATATCAAATTTCAAGAAATACACCTGAACACAGTTCAAAGCTCAACTACTTTGAACATAATATAACCAGTGATGGAACATGTAAAACTGGAGAAAAAAAAAATAGAAAATGGCAAAAAGTAATTTTAATGTCATAAAAAATATACTAACATCAAAAGAAATAAAGCAGAGCTAAAACTAAGAATAGCAAAATGTTATAGCTTCTCAACATTCATGTATGGTGCTGAAAGATGGACATTAGACAAGAAAACAGAACAGAAAATTTAAGCTTTTCAGATGTGGATTTATAGAAGAATAGGAAGAATTGAAAGGAAAGAAAAGAAAACAAACGATTCTTCTTCATTCTTTCCTCCCTCATTTGACTTTCAGCATCGAGGGGAGATATAATTTGTGGTCTTTTGCTCTTCTGTTTGCCTCGGCTGCTGTAATGTTTCCTAGTGATTCTAATATTCCATCCATCCATCTTTTTGTGGTCGACCATTGGGTCTGGTATTCTCACATTTGTTGAAGGCTCATTGTGTTGTGTTTTGATTTTTCTGCTTTGTCATGCGGGGAAAAAATTGTATCTGTTGTTTCTTTATATATTCTATGGCAGGAGCTATTCCTAGCTTTCTCCTTAGTTCTTAATTTCTGATCTTATCTTTCAGACTGTTTCCTGTCATTCGTCTGACACATTTAATCTTAGTAGAGGTTATTTTTGTTATTGTTCTTGCATCTAGGGTCCAGGTCTGGCATTGGTAGCACAACGTTGGGATGAAGATTTTATTGTATAGTGCTCATTTTGCCCTATAGCATTATTTCCTTGTTGGACAATAGTGGTGATAACTGTTCAATGATTTGGATTGACAAACAAATGATGAAGTCTTAAAACAACTAAAAATTAAAAGAGATCTACTAAACACAATTCAAACAAGACAAATGAGATTTTTGAGGCATGTTAAAAGACACAATGGTCTACTAAAGGTAATCTTGGAAGGGAAAATGCAAGGTAAAAGAGGGAGAGGTAGACCAAGATTAATATGGACAAGTAACATCAAAAGATGATCACATCAGCCTATAATCTTCATCATCAAAGCAAGAGACAGAGCAGAAAAATGCTCCACGGTAGCCAACTTTGGATGCAGAGACAGCACTTTATGAATGACATAAATGAAAATGTCAAATAAAATTTATACTTAGCTCTCTAAAGAAACAATTTTAAACTGATAAGCTGTGAAAGTCTGTATCTGCACTGCAAAATTTTTATAAATGTATTGTTTCCAATGTAAAGCAAGATTTTTTTTTAACTCTTCCAAAAAAATGTTTCCACAGTCTAGTGTCACATGCTTCCTTGTATTAGTTATCAAAATGGTGGATGCACTGAATACGTGTCAGAAGCTATAAGCTGTGATTGAAATTCTCACAGTGGAAAGTTTTGAGCATAAAGCAATTCACAATCCTCTGTGGAATTTGCTTGAACAGGAAGTTTTCAATCTCAAGTTATGGCAGTCTTGAGACAGAGAGGTTGTTAGTTCAAATCCGACTGTACAAGTTGAGATTTTTATTTGTGATTTCTCTCTGTGGCAACCACCCCTGGTCTCAACAGTAAGGCCTGGCTTGACATGTCAATTACACAACAACAGAAAAAATATGAGTACCTCTGAAGATGGAGTTATCTGCTGGGTGGTGAGGGGCGCGAGGGGCCCCCGTGCACATGGCTGCCAGGGTAAAAAAAAACAACATGCAAAATTTAGTTCCTAGGCTATAGGGACTTCGACTTAGAAAAAAAATATGTCTATACTGTACTTTTTTAGTTAACTCTTTCCATACAAAAGCTTTTTATCGACACAACAGAAGAGATTTCAGAGACAAAATTGTTCATGGTTATAAGAATCAATCTACATATTTATCTAACATATAACATATTATATATGAATGTTTAGATAATTGAACAATATATAAGATTTCACCAATATCCAGATGATATCATCATCATCATTGAGTGCCGTCTCTGCAACGAAGGTTGGCTACCATGGAGCGCCATTTTGCTCTATCTCTTGCTTTGATGGTGCAGGTTGTCATCGGTTGATTTGTCCATCTTTTGATGTTACTCGTCCATGTTAATCTTGGTCTGCCTCTGCCTCTTTTACCTTGTATTTTCCCCTCCAGGATCACTTTCAGTAGGCTGTTGTGTCTTTTAACATGGCCTAAGAATCGCATTTGTCTTGTTCTAATTGTGTTCAGAAGTTCTCTTTTCATTTTTAGTTGTTTTAAGACTGTCATTTGTTTTCTTTTCCTTCCATCCAATTCTACCTATTCTTCTATATATCCACATTTCAAAGGCTTCAATTCTCTGTTCTGTTTTCTTGTCTAATGTCCATGTTTCAGCACCATATAGGAATATTGAGAAGATGTAACATTTTGCTATTCTTAGTTTTAGCTAAAAAAAAAAGGTAAAAGAAAAAGAGGAAGACCCAGGGAGACACTGAGAAGAACATTGATGAGAGAGGCAAGAGCAGCAGGAATCGGCTCCCTCAATGAGATAGAACTGCTTGCACAGAACAGAGACAGATGGCGAGATTTGATAAAATATCTTTAAAAGAAAACTGCTAGAACAAAAAATTCATATAGGAGAAGGTGTATCTTGGTCTACGCCCTATGGGCCGGTTACGGCTCGAAAGGTCAATAGATAGATAGAATAAAGAAAAGACGATGGTCATACGTTGGACATGTGATGAGAAGAGATAATAACCGAATAGCAAAGCAAGCCCTCATATGGGAAACAACAGGTAAAAGAAAAAGAGGAAGACCCAGGGAGACACTGAGAAGAACATTGATGAGAGAGGCAAGAGCAGCAGGAGTCGGCTCCCTCAGTGAGATAGAACTGCTTGCACAGAACAGAGACAGATGGCGAGATTTGATAAAATATCTTTAAAAGAAAACTGCTAGAACAAAAAATCCATATAGGAGAAGGTGTATCTTGGTCTACGCCCTATGGGCCGGTTACGGCTCGAAAGGTCAATAGATAGTTTTAGCTCTGGTGTTATTTGTTTTGATGTTATTATGTCCTTCATGACATTAAAATTACTTTTTGCCATTCCTATTCTTTTGTTTATTTCAGATGTACATTTTCCATCACTGGTTATAGTATGTCCAAGGTAGTTGTAATTCTGAACTGTCTCCAGGTCTATTCCTTCAACTTTGATATCCACTTGTGGGTTTTGAGTATTTTCTTTGTTTATGATCATAGTTTTAGTCTTTTTGATATTCATATCTAGTCCATATTTTTTGCTTGTCGTGTTTATTACATTAAGTAATTGTTGTAGGTCTTTAGGATTTTCTGCTAGTAGTACAGTATCGTCAGCATATCTTAGGTTATTGATTATCTTTCCATTAATTTGTAGGCCTGGCATCTCTATGATGTTTTTAAAGATTTGCTCAGTGTATAGATTGAACAAGCTTGGTGATAGGATGCATCCTTGTCTTACTCCTCTTTTTATATCAATGGGTGTAGAGAACTCTTTGTTATATTTTATTATTGCTGTTTGCTCCCAGTATAGATTGCATATTAGTCGTATATCCATGTCATCTAGATGTATCTCTTTTAGGCATTCTATAAGTTGTTTGTGGTGTACTCTATCAAAAGCTTTGGTGTAGTCTATGAAGCAGGCATATATTGGTTTGTTTACTTCTGTGTATTTTTCGATTAATGTTCTCATGCAGAATATGGCTTCTTTTGTCCCGCTATTTTTCCTAAATCCAAATTGCTGCTCATCTAATTCAGTATTGATTTTATTCTGAATCCTTCCTTGTATAACTTTTAGCAAGATTTTTGTAACATGGCTCATTAGGCTTATTGTTCTAAAGTCACTGCATTCAACTGCACCATTCTTTTTAGGCAATGCAATGAAAGTTGATGTTTTTAGTTCATTTGGTATGTATCCTGTGTGGTATATGTCGTTGCATATGTCTGTAATCACTTCAATGCCAAAATCTTCAAGTGCCTGTATCATCTCTATCTGTATGCTTTCAGGTCCTTCTGCTTTTCCCCTTTTCATTGTTTTTATAGCTTTTTCCACCTCAGATTTTAAGATTTTATAGCCTGATGTACATTTTATAACTGGTTTCTTGTCCCTTTGATCATGAAATAGTTCTGTTATATATTCCTGCCATCTATCTATGATATCCTTATTGTCTGTTAGCATTTTTCCTTTTTTGTCTGCAATGCATCCACCTTCTGTGGCTTTTTTATTTTTATTAGTCATTCTCTTTATTTCTGTGTGCATTCCTCTTAGGTCTTGTTTGCTTTCCATAGTTTCTATTTCTCTACATTTTTGGCTGAGCCAGTCTTCTTTTGCCTTTTTGCACATTTTGCGTATCTCATTATCTATTTTATTGTATTGGGCAGTGTTCTTCGCTTGTCTCCTTTCTTCCATTTTTTCTAAGATGGTGTTAGTTATCCATTTTTGTTTTTTGTTCTTTTCTCTTTTGGGTAAGGTGTCGCAGGCTTTTTGTATGCTTTTCTTTATGCATTGCCATTTGGTTGTTACTTTTTCATCAGGATTTTCTCTTCTGTATTGTTCAATTCCTTCCTCTAGCAGCTTCTGGTATGTGTTCTTTACTTGTATTGTATAGGTATCTTTAATATCTTTTTGATTTAAAGCTGTTATGTCGAGTGGGTTTGTTGATGAATCAGATTTTTGCTTGTTTCTCTTTAGTTTGATTTTCATTTTAATCATTACAGGATTGTGATCAGAATTAATATCTGCTCCTGGGTAGGTTTTGGCTTTCTTTACGCTGTTACGGAACCTTTCTTTTATCATTATGTAATCTATTTGATTCCTCTTCCTATCTCCAGGGCTTTTCCATGTGTATAGTTTCCTTTTCTCTTGCTCAAAGTAGGTGTTACATATTATCAGCCTGTTTTCTTCACAGAATTGTATTAATCTTTCTCCTCTGTCATTTCTTTTTCCTAAACCATGATTTCCTATAATTGTCTTATATCTATCTTTTCCTACTTTAGCATTCATGTCACCCATTACAATCAAGATGTCTGAAGATTTCACTTGCTTCATAACTTTATTTAGGTCTTCATAGTATACCTCTATTTGTTCATCTGTGTAGTCTTGAGTAGGTGCATATGTCTGTATTATTGCTATGTCGAATGGTTTTGCTTTCAACTTGAGTAGTATAATCCTATCACTGTATGTCCAGTGGGTACTTATATATTTTTGTAGCTCTCTTTTTATCAGTATTCCTACCCCCCTTTGATGTTCTGTTGTGTTTCCTGAGTATATAAATGTATATTTTTCGTCTTCAATGTACCCACATTCCTTCCATCTAGTCTCTGATATGCCTAAAATATCTATATTTATTCGTTCTGCTTCTTGAATTAGATCCAGATGATATAAGACATGAAAAACATGTGTCACGCTCAATTTGATTAGTGTGAACGCCATCAAACCATATTCTTTTTACATGTCCAGATGATATAAGACATGTAAAAAGAATATGGTTTGATGGCGTTCACACTAATCAAATTGAGCGTGACACACTATACGGCGAAACGTATGTTGCTGGAATCGCATTGACGCACAGTGTGGTGAAACGTACGGAAAGAGTTAATGTAATAAATCATTTTAAAGAAAAACATCTGAGTACAAATGTTTGCGGTGATAAAAATAGCATGATACACATTACACGTAGACCAATATTTTCTATTACAAATTTTTGGCTGTTAAACTTGTAAATGCAGGTGGTTGGTGAGCTGGTACAAGATGATACTTACATCAATTTCAGGACTAGTGGTTTTTTCAAGGCGGTGTCTTTTCAATAATTGCTATACTACCTTGGGTTTATACTTTTCTTCAAAGTTGAGTAAGGTAGAATTTTAGCGAAGATTGAGAAGCTCGGCCAGAATTAGGATATATGACAAAGTGCACCAAAAACCCTGTGTGCCATCTGATAGCACTGCAGGGCATTAGAAGTAAGACAGTCATGGAAATATATGAGTACTAACATACTTTTCCCAAAACTTTTAAAAATAAAGAGACATTAGAATGTAAAATCCTCCATTACCTTTTTACATTTTGCCACAATGAGGTAACGTAGAGTCTTACGTTGTTTGGCCACTCTTGCATGCCTAGATCAGCTGCACTTTTGCAATCACTCAGTCTCAGTTCTCGTAAGCTTGTCGAAGGAAGACATTTTTAATTGATTAATGACATGACATAAAGAGAATAATTAAAATTACAAAGAAAACAAGTTTTAAACAGTTAAACTGAATATTTACTGAATATTTATTTATTGTATAGAATATTATTTATTGACTGAATATTTATTTATTTTATGCCCCATGTGAATGCAAATCTATAACAGGTTAAATATACCAGATGGCCTATTAAAATCAATATTCATAGCCTTACCAATGAAATGGTGAGGCATGATAGCTCAGTGGTTAGTGAACTGGACTACAAAGGACAAGAGGTAGGGTTCGATCCCTACACCATCAAAGCAAGAGACAGACAAGAAAAATGCTCCATGGTAGCTAACTTTGGATGTGGAGACAGCATTTAATGAATGACATAAATGAAAATGTCAAATAAAATTTATACTTAGCTCTCTAAAGTAACAATTTTAAACTGATAAGCTGTGAAATTATGTTTATTCCTTGCAAAATTTTTATAAAATATATTGTTTCCAATTTAAAGGAAGAATTTTTTTTTTAAACTCTTCCAAAAAAAGTTTCCACAGTCTAGTGTCACATGCTTCCTTGTATTAGTTATCAAAATGGTGGATGCACTGAATACGTGTTAGAAGCTATAAGCTGTGATTGGAATTCTCACAGTGGAAAGTTTTGAGCCTAAAGCAATTCACAATCCTCTGTGGAATTTGCTTGAAGAGGAAGTTTTCAATCTCAAGTTATGGCAGTCTTGACACAGAGAGGTTGTTAGTTCAAATCCAACTATACAAGTTGTGATTTTTATTTGTGATTTCTCTCTGTGGCAATCACCCCTGGTCTCAACAGTTAGGCCTGGCTTGACACGTCAATAACACAACAACAGAAAAAATATGAGTACCTCTGAAGATGGAGTTATCTGCCTGGGTGGCGAGGGGCCCCTGTGCACATGGTTGCCAGAGTAAAATGAATCAACATGCAAAATTCAGTTCCTAGGCTATAGGGACTTCGCCTTAGGTGAAAGCTGCGAACGCAGAAAAAAAAATGTCTATACTGTACTTTTTTGGTTAACTCTTTCCGTACGGAAGCTTTTTATTGACGCAACAGAAGAGATTTCAGAGACAAAATTGTTCATGGTTATAAGAATCAATCTATATATTTATATTTATCTAACATATTATATATGAATGTTTAAATAATTGAACAAGATATAAGATTTCACCAATATCCAGATGATATAAGACATGTAAAAAGAATATGGTTTGATGGCGTTCACACTAATCAAATTGAGCGTGACACACTATACGGCGAAACGTATGTTGCTGGAATCGCATTGACGCACAGTGTGGTGAAACGTACGGAAAGAGTTAATGTAATAAATCATTTTAAAGAAAAACATCTGAGTACAAATGTTTGCGGTGATAAAAATAGCATGATACACATTACACGTAGACCAATATTTTCTATTACAAATTTTTGGCTGTTAAACTTGTAAATGCAGGTGGTTGGTGAGCTGGTACAAGATGATACTTACATCAATTTCAGGACTAGTGGTTTTTTCAAGGCGGTGTCTTTTCAATAATTGCTATACTACCTTGGGTTTATACTTTTCTTCAAAGTTGAGTAAGGTAGAATTTTAGCGAAGATTGAGAAGCTCGGCCAGAATTAGGATATATGACAAAGTGCACCAAAAACCCTGTGTGCCATCTGATAGCACTGCAGGGCATTAGAAGTAAGACAGTCATGGAAATATATGAGTACTAACATACTTTTCCCAAAACTTTTAAAAATAAAGAGACATTAGAATGTAAAATCCTCCATTACCTTTTTACATTTTGCCACAATGAGGTAACGTAGAGTCTTACGTTGTTTGGCCACTCTTGCATGCCTAGATCAGCTGCACTTTTGCAATCACTCAGTCTCAGTTCTCGTAAGCTTGTCGAAGGAAGACATTTTTAATTGATTAATGACATGACATAAAGAGAATAATTAAAATTACAAAGAAAACAAGTTTTAAACAGTTAAACTGAATATTTACTGAATATTTATTTATTGTATAGAATATTATTTATTGACTGAATATTTATTTATTTTATGCCCCATGTGAATGCAAATCTATAACAGGTTAAATATACCAGATGGCCTATTAAAATCAATATTCATAGCCTTACCAATGAAATGGTGAGGCATGATAGCTCAGTGGTTAGTGAACTGGACTACAAAGGACAAGAGGTAGGGTTCGATCCCTACACCATCAAAGCAAGAGACAGACAAGAAAAATGCTCCATGGTAGCTAACTTTGGATGTGGAGACAGCATTTAATGAATGACATAAATGAAAATGTCAAATAAAATTTATACTTAGCTCTCTAAAGTAACAATTTTAAACTGATAAGCTGTGAAATTATGTTTATTCCTTGCAAAATTTTTATAAAATATATTGTTTCCAATTTAAAGGAAGAATTTTTTTTTAAACTCTTCCAAAAAAAGTTTCCACAGTCTAGTGTCACATGCTTCCTTGTATTAGTTATCAAAATGGTGGATGCACTGAATACGTGTTAGAAGCTATAAGCTGTGATTGGAATTCTCACAGTGGAAAGTTTTGAGCCTAAAGCAATTCACAATCCTCTGTGGAATTTGCTTGAAGAGGAAGTTTTCAATCTCAAGTTATGGCAGTCTTGACACAGAGAGGTTGTTAGTTCAAATCCAACTATACAAGTTGTGATTTTTATTTGTGATTTCTCTCTGTGGCAATCACCCCTGGTCTCAACAGTTAGGCCTGGCTTGACACGTCAATAACACAACAACAGAAAAAATATGAGTACCTCTGAAGATGGAGTTATCTGCCTGGGTGGCGAGGGGCCCCTGTGCACATGGTTGCCAGAGTAAAATGAATCAACATGCAAAATTCAGTTCCTAGGCTATAGGGACTTCGCCTTAGGTGAAAGCTGCGAACGCAGAAAAAAAAATGTCTATACTGTACTTTTTTGGTTAACTCTTTCCGTACGGAAGCTTTTTATTGACGCAACAGAAGAGATTTCAGAGACAAAATTGTTCATGGTTATAAGAATCAATCTATATATTTATATTTATCTAACATATTATATATGAATGTTTAAATAATTGAACAAGATATAAGATTTCACCAATATCCAGATGATATAAGACATGTAAAAAGAATATGGTTTGATGGCGTTCACACTAATCAAATTGAGCATGGCGCACTGTGCCCGCAGAATGTACGTTGCGGAATCTCATTGCCGCACAGTGCGGCGAAACGTACGGAAAGAGTTAATGTAATAAATCATTTTAAATAAAAAAATCTGAGTACAAATGTTTGCGGTGATAAAAATAACATGATACACATTACACGTAGACCAATATTTTCTATTACAAATTTTTGGCTGTTAAACTTATAAATGCAGGTGGTTGGTGAGCTGGTACAAGATGATACTTATTCACATCAATTTCAGGACTAGTGGTTTCTAAAGGCAGTGTCTTTTCAATAATTGCTATACTACCTTGGGTTTATACTTTTCTTCAAAGTTGAGTAAAGTAGAATTTTGGCAAAGATTGAGAAGCTCGGCCAGAATAAGGACATATGACAAAGTACACCGAAAACCCTGTGTGCCATCTGATGGCACTGCAGGGCATTAGAAGTAAGACAGTCATGGAAATATATGAGTACTAACATACTTTTCCCAAAACCACACAACTTTTAAAAGTAAAGACACATTAGAATGTAAAATCCTCCATTACCTTTTTACATTTCGCCACAATGAGATAACGTAGAGTCTTACGTAATTTGGCCACTCTTGCATGCCTAGATCAGCTGCACTTTTGCAATCACTCAGTCTCAGTTCTCGTAAGCTTGTCGAAGGAAGAATTTTTTAATTGTTTAATGACATGACATAAAGAGAATAATTAAAATTACAAAGAAAACAAGTTTTAAACAGTTAAACTGAATATTTAAATATTTACTGAATATTTTTTTATTGTATAGAATATTATTTATTAACTGAATATTTATTTGTTTTATGCTCCATGTGAATGCAAATCAAACCAAAGTAAATAATACTTATAAAAACTATCTAAAAAGATCTCTCTCTCTCTCTATATATATATATATTTATATATATATATATGTTTCATAGATTATACCAGAGCATTTGATAAATTAAAGCACAAGAAATAATAAATAAAAATTTTAGACGGCATAAACATTGACGGCAATGATCAAAGAATAATTAGAGTATGTACTGGCAACAAACAGCTGGAAATCCCACAAGACAACATTGTTGTTATGTTCAATTTATGAAGCAAAAGTGACTTACACTTTTAATTTTGGATTGCAATCATGGTCTAATATAATATGAAAGACGTGGTCTAAGGCTAAACGGAACATACATGGCCAAGAAGTGGGCAAAACCTGCAAGACAGCAATAGCAACATTACACAAGGTTTGTTGTGAAATGCTTTCAGAGACAGAGAGACAGACAGAGAGACATACACACATGTATATTACTAATATTTGTAATAAATTAATGTGTAAAATAACAAAATTAATAGAATCACTAATCTGACACTCTTTAGAGTGAAATATAGCATAAAGTTGTGAGACATCATGGTAGCTTTTACATCTCATCAACCAATTTTGAATTCCCTTATATGATTTCTAGAAATTAAAAGAGCATTAATGATGAGTGAAATCATTACAGAAGAGAGATTTTTAAAAGTACTATGCCGCACTTCAACAAAGCCGGTGTTTCATTTTTTGGCAATTTCAGGATACTTTTTTTTTTTTTACAAAAGACTAAAAAAATACCTACTGAACAATTTTGATAAATTATCTGTAGAGCTCTTTTTTTCTCTTCACATTGGCATAATTATATATATATTTTTCTCTTTCAAATTCAACCATAGTCCTTAATCAATCCACTGTGTGATTCTCAAATAAATATGATTGTGAGAAACTGTACAAAAAAATAACAGAGTTTAGAATTAATAATTAAATTTACATACTGTCTGTTTTTATTCAACAAAGAGAGCAGTTTGTTTTATTGTCTTGTACTAAAATAATTATCTTAATTTTTGAAGAAAAGTTTCTCCTTTATTTATACTCTAACTATAATTTAATAAGAATGTCTATAAGATAGAGCTTCTAATCCATTTGTATCCAGAACTGTATTAATTGTGACTACAAAAAAATGGAGTGTAAATAGTATGTGTGAGAGAGCTATTAATATTACTGAATTCATTTAATTTATTTAATTTTAATATAACAATTAAGGTAATTCTTATTACTATTTGTAGTATTAGAATGACATTGCAATCTTATTAATATATATATAATTTTTACCTGTGGCAAACTTACTTAATTCTTTTTGAAGTTAGAATCATGAGAATCATCATCATCAAGTATCAGGCCTGCTGGTGTAGGTGATCATTCTTCTCCACAACTTTTGATCTCAACAGTTATCATTTCTGTTGTTGACCTTCAGCCAAGCCATTATCTTAAGCTGTCTGGTATCTTTTTCTTTTTGATTCCCTCTATCTCTTCGTCCTTCATGACAAATAGACAATGAATAATAATGAATGAATATTAATTCATTTTCATAATAAAAATTGAAGTAGCTGTGGAAATATTTATAAAATGCATTTTTAATCACTATTTGAAGATATTCTAAGTAATTCTGTTAGAGAACCTGAAATAATATGGTCTCCATGTTCATGAAAATTTTATTTGATTTTGACTATCCACTCTGCATTTTGTGAGGATAAGATAAAAATAAAATTATATTTTTTTACATTGGTCCCATTTACATAACAATCGTGGATTTATTGTTGAATTGTATGCATACTGGATTATTTTAAATTGCAATCATTTAAAAACAAATTAATATCCTATAGTTTGCACAAATCGTAGAAGCACATATATTTATTGAATTTATTAAATCTATTTGCATTGCTAAACACGTCTAATGGTTAATATATTGTTTACACCGGATGCGATTGTGAGTAAAATCGTGGAGTTCTAATTGAATATTACGCATACTGGATAATTTTTAATTGCTACCATCTAAAAACAAATTAATTTCATACAATTTGCACAAAACTTAGAAGCACATATATCTATCACATTAGTTTAAATCTATATGCATTCCGAAGTGTGCCTAATGATTAATATTTTACAGAATATTATTAATTGTCTAAAAAGTTAAAGGAATTATCCCTACGAACAATAACTTGTACTTTACGTAAAATTAAATTTTTGCAGTGACTTCCCTTAATAAACAAGGAAAATAATACTTTAAAAAATTAATATAAAATAATATTTCCCATTTGCATCGTAAATTAAAGGCGCATAAACTTTGATTGGTAATGTTTAATCCTAGTGCATTTTTTGATACATTGTATATAGCTTTTTTAAAAAATATTTAAACATACGTACTTTTAAGAAAATGATTTTTAAAGTGATATGCAAACTTAGGTACTCTTATAATATTACGCTAGCAAGTGCTTTATATACTATTTATTAGTTTGATGACGTTCTAGTGGCCGCTTTCTCAGAAATACTAGTGTATATTTTGAGAAGGAACTGTCTGATTGTTGCCAATGATTAAGACGTGACTGCTCGTGTCATCCTAGGTTCAGCTCCTGTGTTGCCTGCTCTAGCAGCACAGACTGTGTCATGTCGGCTACATGGCATAGTAGTCTTTGGGTACTGTGCTGATACCTCCCATTATGTCATTGTTTGAACGCAACATCAGAGGGGTGGAAGATGCGTGGTCGGACTAGGGTAACACCCGATGTTCTTAGTGCCGAGATTGCAATCGCGCACGGCTGTGTGCTGTTGAATCTGGGCTAGTTTCCACTAGCTAGGCAGCTCGTGGAACCTAGAGCATCAGACCTAGTGAGGTGGGGATCCTGGGGACAGCAGCCCTTCCATTTACACAAATGACATGAATGGTTATCCTTCTGTTCCCTGCATTTCCTGCCTGAAAAATACACGAGAACGCGCCCCTCATCACTTCGGTCCCACATTCTACAAAACTTGCATTCAAGCCATCCAAGGACTTATTACATCAAAAGACAAACGCCATTTACAGGATCTATGTCCCGTCCACAAATTTCATCAGCCAGGCCACACATATCACAAAAACACTTAAGTTTACAGACCACAAGGCAGTCATTGCAACAATTAACACCGCATACACAAACACTCATTCCAGGAGGTCACCTCACTGGAAATTCAACAACACCCTACTGCAAAAACAAAACATATACAGAACACATTAAACAAATTATCCAGCTATACACTGACGACAAAGATATAGATGACATACAGCAGCATTGGGAACTCCTCAAAAACACTATACGAGAAAGAACACAGATTCTAGCACTACGAATAAACAAACACAGACTAAGACAAGAAACACTTCTAGAAGAAGCCATCAAATTAACAAAACAAATAGACAGACATGCACCCAACATCATCACACTAGAGGAGGAGTTGGAACAGCACAGACATCACAAATTCCACGGAGCACTGCTTCGCACAGGCTTAAAAACAATCACACAGGAAATTCCCACCAAACAATACATGGCAATAGAACAGAGCCTACAACGAAACAGACAAATAGGGACAATAATAGACGTAGGCGGCAACACACAGACCGACACTTCAAATATAACAAAAGCATTTGAAGACTACTACAGGAACCTCTATACGGAAAGTAACACACATCCAAACATACAAGACAAATTCATGCAATACACAAGGAAACTTCCAGACGCTGACAAGGAAAAACTAGACGAAGAACTCACATTAGCTGACATAACAAACGCAATACAATCAATGCAAAAGAACAAATCTCCGGGACCTGACGGTCTCACAATAGAATTCTTCCAACATTTCTTTCCTCTCCTAGGCCCTCTTCTTCTCAGAATATACACAGACTCATTCACAAAGAAACAACTTCCTCCAAGCTTAAACATGTCATACATAACATTAAAGTTTAATTTTAAGTTAAGTTAGTTAAATTTAGGTTTAAGTTAAGTTTAAGTTGTAGTTAAGTTAAGTTTAAGTTAAGTTTAAATTAAGTTAAATTTATGTAAAGTTTAAGTTACGTTTATGATAAGTTTAAGTTAAGTTTAAGTTAAGTTAAGTTTAAGTTAAGTTAAGCTTATGTTAAGTCAGTTAAATAATTTTCTGTTAAGTTAGTTATTTTAATTGTATGTTAAGTTAATTTAGTTAATTTTAAGTGAAGTTAGTTCAGTTAATTTTAAGTTTAAGTTAAGTTAGTTAAGTTAAGTTTATGTTAAGATAGTTAAGTTAAGTTTAAGTTAAGTTAGTTAAGTTAAGTTAAGTTTAAGTTAAAGTTAAGTTAGTTAATTTAAGATTAAGTTAAGTTTCAGTTAAGTTTAAGTTACGTTAGTTAAGTTAATTTTAAGTTACGTTAAGTTTAAGTTAAGTTTATGTTAAGATAGTTAAGTTAAGTTTAAGTTCAGTTAGGTTTATGTTAAAGTTTAAGTTTTTTTATGTTTAAGTTAAGTCAGCTAGGTTTAATTAAAGTCAGTTGGTTTTAAGTTTAAGTTAAGTTAGATAAGTTAAGTTTTAGTTTTAGTTAAGTTAAGTTTAAGTTAAAGTTTAAATTAAGTTCGGTTTACGTTAAAGTTTAAGTTTTGTTAGGTTTAAGTTAAGTCAGTTGGTTTTAATTTTAAGTTAAGTTAGATAAGTTTAAGTTAAGTTAAGTTTACGTTAAAGTTTAAGTTATGTTAGGTTTAAGTTAAGTTAAGCTTAATTTAAGTTAAGTTAAGATTAAGTTAAGTTTAAGTTTAGTTAAGTTTAAGTTAAGTTTAAGTTAAGTTAAGTTTAAGTTAAGTTTAGGTTAAGTTTCGGTTCAGTTAAGGTTATATTATGTCCAAGTTAAGTTAAGTTTAAGTTAAGTTAATTTTAAATTAAGTTAAGTTAAATTTATGTTAAATTTAAATTAAGTTTAAATTAAGTTTAAGTTCAGTTTAAGTTATGTTATGTTTAAGTTAAGTTAGTTAAGTTTAAGTTGAAGTTTAAGTAAAGTCATTTAAGTTTAATTTTATGTTAAGTTAGTTAAATTTAGGTTGACGTTAAGTTAAGTTTAAGTTAAGTTTAGGTTAAGTTAAGTTTATGTTACGTCCAATTTAAGTTAAGTTTAAACTAAGTTTAAGTCAAGTTTAAGTTAAGTTAAGTTTAAATTAAGTTAAGTTAAATTTATGTTAAGTTTAAGTTAAATTAAGTTTAAGTTATGTTTAAGTTTAGTCATTAAATTTTAATTTTAAGTTAAGTTAGTTAAATTTAGTTTTAAGTTAAGTTTAAGTTGAAGTTAAGATTAAGTTGAGTTAAGGTTAAGTTAAGTTTATGTTAAGATAGTTAAGTTTAAGTTCAGTTAGGTTTATGTTAAAGTTTAAGTTTTATTATGTTTAAGTTAAGTCAGCTAGGTTTAATTTAAGTCAGTTGGTTTTAAGTTTAAGTTAAGTTAGATAAGTTTAAGTTTTAGTTAAGTTACGTTTAAGTTAAAGTTTAAATTAAGTTCGGTTTACGTTAAAGTTTAAGTTTTGTTAGGTTTAAGTTAAGTTAAGTTAGGTTTAAGTTAAGTCAGTTGGTTTTAATTTTAAGTTAAGTTAGATAAGTTTAAGTTTAAGTAAAGTTAAGTTTACGTTAAAGTTTAAGTTATGTTAGGTTTAAGTTAAGTTAAGCTTAATTTAAGTTAAGTTAAGTTTAAGTTAAGTTAAGTTTAAGTTAGGTTTAGGTTAAGTTTAGGTTCAGTTAAGGTTATATTATGTCCAAGTTAAGTTAAGTTTAACTTAAGTTAATTTTAAATTAAGTTAAGTTAAATTTATGTTATGTTTAAGTTAAGTTTAAATTAAGTTATGTTAAATTTATGTTAAATTTAAGTTAAGTTTAAATTAAGTTTAAGTTAAGTTTAAGTTATGTTATGTTTAAGTTAAGTTAGTTAAGTTTAAGTTGAAGTTTAAGTAAAGTCATTTAAGTTTAATTTTATGTTAAGTTAGTTAAATTTAGGTTGACGTTAAGTTAAGTTTAAGTTAAGTTTAAGTTAAGTTTAAATTAAGTTAAATTTATGCTAAGTTTAAGTTAAGTTTATGTTAATTTTAAGTTAAGTTTAAGTTAAGTTAAGCTTAAGTTAATTCAGTTATGTTTCAGTTAAGTTAGTTATGTTCATTTTAATTTAAGTTAATTAAGTTAAGATTAAGTTAAGTTAGTTAAGTTAAGTTTATGTTAAGATAGTTAAGTTTATGTTAAGATAGTTAAGTAAAGTTTAGGATAAGTTAGTTAAGTTAAATTTAAGTTAAGTTAGTAATGTTAAGTTTAAGTTTAAGTTAAGTTAAGTTAGTTAAGTTTAAGTTAAGTTAGTTAGGTTAAGTTTAAGTTACGCTCGTTAAGTTAAGTTTCAGTTAAGTTTAAGTTAAGTTTAAGTTAAGTTTAAGGTAAGTTAATTAAGTTAAGTTTAAGATTAAGTTTAAGTTAAGTTAATTAATTTAAGATATAGTTAAGTTTCAGTTAAGTTTAAGTTAAGTTAGTTAAGTTAAGTTTGAGTTAAGTTTTTGGTAAGATAGTTAAGTTTAAGTTCAGTTAGGTTTATGTTAAAGTTTAAGTTTTATTATGTTTAAGTTAAGCTAGCTAGGTTTAAGTTAAGTCAGTTGGTTTTAAGCTTAAGTTGAGTTAGATAAATTTAAGTTTAAGTTTAAATTAATTTATGTTTAAGATAAAGTTTAAATTAAGTTAGGTTTACTTTAAAGTTTAAGATTTATTAGGTTTAAAATAGTTACTTAGGTTTAAGTTTAAGTTAAGTTATGTTTAAGTTAAGTTTAAGTTAAGTTTATGTTAAGTGTAAGTTAAGTTAAGTTAAGTTTAAGATAAGTTAAGTTAAAGATAAGTTAAGTTTAAGTTAAGTTTAAATTTAGTTAGGTTTAATTTAAGTTTAAATTAAGTTAAGTTTAATTTACGTTTAAGTTAAGTTACGTTTAAGTTAAGTTTAATTTTAGTTTTATTTTAGTTTATGTTAAATTTTAGTTAAGTTAAGTTTAAGTTAAGTTTAAGGTAAGTTAAATTTAAGTTAAGTTTAAATTACGTTATGTTTAAGTTAAGTTAAGTTTAAGTAAAGTTTAGTTTATGTTTAGATTAAGTTAAGTTTAAGTAAAGTTAAGTTTAAAATATGTTTAATTTAAGTTAGTTAGGTTCAAATTTAAGTTAAGATAGTCTCCTTTAAGTTTAAATTTAATTAATTAGTTTTAAGTTTAAGTTAAGTTAGTTAGTTTTAAGTTTAAGTTAAGTTAGTTAGGTTTAAGTTTAAGTTAAGTTAGTTAGGTTTAAGTTAAGTTAGTTAGGTTTAAGTTTAAGTTAATTAAATAAGTTTAAATTTAAGTTAAGTCAGTTCAGTTTAAGTTTAAGTTAAGTTAGTTAAGTTTAAGTTTAAGTAAAGTCATTTAAGTTTAATTTTATGTTAAGTTAGATAAATTTAAGTTTAAGTTAAGTTTAAGTTAAGTTTAAATTAAGTTAAATTTATGCTAAGTTTAAGTTAAGTTTATGTTAATTTTAAGTTAAGTTTAAGTTAAGTTAAGCTTAAGTTAAGTCAGTTAAGTTTCAGTTAAGTTATTTATGTTCATTTTAATTTAAGTTAATTAAGTTAAGATTAAGTTAAGTTAGTTAAGTTTATATTAAGATAGTTAAGTTTATGTTAAGATAGTTAAGTTTATGTTAAGATAGTTAAGTAAAGTTTAGGTTAAGTTAGTTAAGTTAAGTTTAAGTTAAGTTAGTAATGTTAAGTTTAAGTTTAAGTTAAGTTAAGTTAGTTAAGTTTAAGTTAAGTTAGTTAGGTTAAGTTTAAGTTACGCTCGTTAAGTTAAGTTTCAGTTAAGTTTAAGTTAAGTTTAAGTTAAGTTAATTAAGTTAAGTTTAAGTTTAAGTTAAGTTAATTAATTTAAGATATAGTTAAGTTTCAGTTAAGTTTAAGTTAAGTTAGTTAAGTTAAGTTCGAGTTAAGTTTATGTTAAGATAATTAAGTTAAGTTTAAGT
Source organism: Megaustenia siamemsis (assembly GCA_032433765.1). Taxonomy (NCBI): domain Eukaryota; kingdom Metazoa; phylum Mollusca; class Gastropoda; order Stylommatophora; family Ariophantidae; genus Megaustenia; species Megaustenia siamemsis. The sequence continues at coordinate 17,778,519 of JAVIAB010000145.1, read as the reverse complement.
TCAGTTAGGTTTATGTTAAAGTTTAAGTTTTATTATGTTTAAGTTAAGCTAGCTAGGTTTAAGTTAAGTCAGTTAGTTTTAAGTTTAAGTTGAGTTAGATAAGTTTAAGTTTAAGTTTAAATTAATTTATGTTTAAGATAAAGTTTAAATTAAGTTAGGTTTACGTTAAAGTTTAAGATTTGTTAGGTTTAAAATAGTTACTTAGGTTTAAGTTTAAGTTAAGTTATGTTTAAGTTAAGTTTATGTTAAGTTTAAGTTAAGTTAAGTTTAAGATAAGTTAAGTTAAGTTAGGTTCAAGTTTAAGTTAAGTTAGTCTCCTTTAAGTTTAAATTTAATTAATTAGTTTTAAGTTTAAGTTAAGTTAGTTAGTTTTAAGTTTAAGTTAAGTTACTTAGGTTTAAGTTAAGTTAGTTAGGTTTAAGTTTAAGTTAATTAATTAAGTTTAAATTTAAGTTAAGTCAGTTCAGTTTAAGTTTAAGTTAAGTTAGTTAAGTTTAAGTTTAAGTAAAGTCATTTAAGTTTAATTTTATGTTAAGTTAGTTAAATTTAGGTTAAGTTAAGTTTAAGTTATGTTTAAGTTAAGTTTAAATTAAGTTAAATTTATGCTAAAATTAAGTTAAGTTTATGTTAATTTAAGTTAAGTTTAAGTTAAGTTAAGTTTAAGTTAAGTCAGTTAAGTTTCAGTTAAGTTAGTTATGTTCATTTTAATTTAAGTTAATTATGTTAAGATTAAGTTAAGTTAGTTAAGTTAAGTTTATGTTAAGATAGTTAAGTTTATGTTAAGATAGTTAAGTTTATGTTAAGATAGTTAAGTAAAGTTTAGGTTAAGGTAGTTAGTTTAAGTTAAGTTAGTAATGTTAAGTTTAAGTTTAAGTTAAGTTAGTTAAGTTTAAGTTAAGTTAGTTAGGTTAAGTTTAAGTTACGCTCGTTAAGTTAAGTTTCAGTTAAGTTTAAGTTAAGTTTAAGTTAAGTTTCAGTTAAGTTTAAGTTAAGTTAGTTAAGTTAAGTTTGAGTTAAGTTTATGTTAAGATAGTTAAGTTAAGTTTAAGTTCAGTTAGGTTTATGTTAAAGTTTAAGTTTTATTATGTTTAAGTTAAGCTAGCTAGGTTTAAGTTAAGTCAGTTGGTTTTAAGTTTAAGTTGAGTTAGATAAGTTTAAGTTTAAGTTTAAATTAATTTATGTTTAAGATAAAGTTTAAATTAAGTTAGGTTTACGTTAAAGTTTAAGATTTCTTAGGTTTAAAATAGTTACTTAGGTTTAAGTTTAAGTTAAGTTATGTTTAAGTTAAGTTTAAGTTAAGTTAAGTTAAGTTTAATTTACGTTATGTTTAAGTTAAGTTAAGTTTAAGTAAAGTTTAGTTTAAGTTAAGTTTAAGTAAAGTTAAGTTTAAAATAAGTTTAAGTTAAGTTAGTTAGGTTCAAGTTTAAGTTAAGTTAGTCTCCTTTAAGTTTAAATTCAATTAATTAGTTTTAAGTTTAAGTTAAGTTAGTTAGTTTTAAGTTTATGTTAAGTTAGTTAGGTTTAGTTAAGTTAGTTAGGTTTAAGTTTAAGTTAATTAATTAAGTTTAAATTTAAGTTAAGTCAGTTCAGTTTAAGTTTAAGTTAAGTTAGTTAAGTTTAAGTTTAAGTTTAAGTTTAAGTTAAGTTAGTTAAGTTTAAGTTAAGTTTAAGTAAATTTTAAGTTAAGTTAAGTTAAGCTATATTATATTAAGTTTAATTTAAGTTTAAGTGAAGTTTAATTTAAGTTTAAGTTAAGTTAAGTTTAAGTTAAGTTTCACCTTAAGTTAATTTTAAGTTAAGTTAAGTTTAAGTTAAGTTTAGGTTAAGTTTAGGTTAAGTTAACTTAAGTTGAATTTAAGTTTAAGTTAAGTTAAGTTAAGTTTAATTTACGTTTAAGTTGAAGTTAAGTTTAATTTAAGTTTAAATTCAGTTAATTTAATTTTAATTTACGTTTAAGTTAAGTTAAGTTTAATTTAAATTAAAGTTAAGTTTATGTTAATTTAATTTTAAGTTAAGTTTAGGTTAAATTAAGTTCAAGTTAAGTTTAAGTTAAGTTTAATTTAAGTTTAAGTTAAGTTAAGTTAATTTTAATTTACGTTTAAGTTAAGTTTAATTTAAGTTTAAGTTAAGTTAAGTTAAAGTTAAAGTTAAGTTTAAGTTAAAGTTTAGTTTAAGTTAAGTTAATTTTAAGTTAAGTTTAGGTTAAGTTAAGTTCAAGTTACGTTCAAGTTAAGTTTAAGTTAAGTTTAAGTTAAGTTTAAGTTAAGTTAAATTTAAATTAAGTTTAATTTAAGTTAGACAGCTTTAAGTTTAAATTTATTTAGTTAGGTTTAAGTTAAGTTAGTTAGGTTTAAGTTTAAGTTAAGTTAGTTAGGTTTAAGTTTAGTTAGTTAGGTTTAAGTTTAAGTTAATTAGTTAAGTTTAAATCTAAGTTAAGTTAGTTCAGTTTAACGAAGGTTGGTTACCATGGATCGCCATTCTACTCTGTTTCTTGCTTTGATGGTCAGGCTTTTATAGATTGACTTGTCCATCTTTTGATGTTACTCCTCCATGTTAGTCTTGGTCTGCCTCTGCCTCTTTTACTTGTATTCTGCCTTCCACTATTACTTTTAGTAGGCTGTTGCGCCTTTTAACATGCCCCCAAAATTTCATTTTTCTTGTCTTAATTATATTTAGTAGTTTCTTTTTTATTTTCAGTTGTTTTAAAACGTCATTGTTTGTTTTCTTTTCTTTCCATCCAATTCTACCTATTCTTATATACATCCACATTTCAAAGGCTTCAATTTTCTGTTCTGTTTTCTTGTCTAATGTCCATGTTTCTGCACCACACAGGACTATTGAGAAGATGTAACATTTTGCCATTCTTAGTTTCAGCTCTGCTGATATTTGTTTTGTCGTTATATTTTTTCATGGCATTAAAATTACATTTCGCAATACCTATTATTTTGTTTATTTCAAATTTACCTTTTCCGTCAATAGTTATAGTATGTCCAAGGTAGTTGTAGCTCTGGACTGTCTCCAGATGTATTCCTTCAACTGTGATATTTAATTGTAAGTCTTGAGAATTTTCTTTGTTTATGATCATAGTTTTAGTCTTTTTGATATGCATATCTAGTCCGTATGTTTTGCTTGTTATATTTATCACATTAAGCAATTGTTGTAGGTCTTTAGGATTTTCTGCTAGTAGAACAGTACAGATTATCTTAGGTTATTGATTATCTTTCCATTAATTTTTGGGCCTGGCATATGATCGTCATATTTTTTGTTTTTATGTATAGCGCTTGAAGATTTTAGGATATCGTTTTTGTCTCCAAATCCGAACATATGAAACACTGTTAGTCATCGGATTATCCCCGTCGAAATAAAAAAAAAAAAAACAGACTAAAAGATCTACCCTGCAATGTGAATTTTTGAAATTATAAACCAGTTCACATGTCAACCATCTACCTCACAGTAGCCCTCTTGAAACTAGACAACATCCCTCCTGACTAACAGCAAACTATGGGAGTCACCCCTCTGCTGCAAAGTCATGAACAAAGCTCCGTCATGTCGTGTTTTACCATTAACGTACGGCCGGTCTAGGAATATGGGATCAGCCATCAATATGATGACGTTGCACACACAACAATCAGGTTAATATTTGTGCGTATTCTCCCACGTTTCCTCCCGTAATTTTTTAATCTTCTTCTTAAGAACGCAAACACTTCATCTGATCTAAAATTTATATTCCTTAGTTAAGTTCTTTATTTGTCGTTAAGTGAGCTAAATTTTCTATACTTTCTATCCACTCTCTAAACTCCGATGTTCTCCTTTGAACGTGGCAATACTATTGCTAAGATTTTGATAGTTCATTGCTAGCCTCAATTCACCTACCGTTTCAGTTACTATATATAGTCGTATCGCTTCATTGCCATGATCTAAGGTTTTTGCCATGTTTTATTATGTTATCTTTAGCACTAATATAATTTCTCACTTCGATCGATTGGCTCGGCTGTAAACAAATTTTCTATCGTCTGCTTATATCTAACTCTTGATTCTATATGTGCAAGAGTTTGTTCCATATTTATATAATTAGGCAATTAACATTTGCCTTTTGTACCCAGTCAACATTTGCATGAAACGATTGATAATTTAATCTAATTTAACAACATATTTTCAATTCATAATACGAAGGTCTTGATTCGTCTCTCTGGAAGGAAAGCAAAGTTTATATTAACTGCTGTGGACAAATTTCAATTCAATTTATTAACTTAAACATATATTTAAAATACTATTTTTATAACGATTGCATTCTACTAAATAATAATTCAGTAATTTTCATTTCAACAAACAATTCAAAATGGCAATCAATCAATTCCTAAATGTAATTAAATAAGTAATCCACACTTGATCCTTGGAAAATGAAAGTACCCGTGCGATGTTTATATTTCTTGAGCAGGAAGCAGGTTACACTCACGCGGTCACGTGATTACACGGCTCTCTCTCCAGACACGTTTTAAGTTCGGCGATCTCACAATGTCACGATGTTCCCTAGTTGACCTGGATTTGTCGTACGCTACTTGACGATTTCAATCTTAATCAGTCTTAAACGTGCTCTGTTATCTTGCACTATTTGAGAGTTTCGTGACATGACGAGCTGAAGTTACTTGAATCCTTTAGTTGTGAACTTGTTTGCATAAATTTTACTTGTCTCTATAACTTGAGCATGTTTTGTCTTGAGCTGCCATAATACCTTGAACCTGTTTTGTCTTGAGCTTTCATGATAACTTCAGCATATTTTGTCTTGTGCTACTATGATAACTTTGCTATTTCGAGTTCTTGATCATTTGTCCAACTTGCATATTAAATACTAACTTGAATATACATCAATCTATCTATTGACCTTTCCAGCCGTAGCCGGCCCATAGGCCGTAGACCAAGATACACCTTCTCCTATCTGAATTTTTGTTCTAGCAGTTTTCTTTTAAGATATTTTATCAAATCTCGTCATTTGTCTCTGTTCTGTGCAAGCAGCTTTATCTCATTGAGGGAGCCGAATCCTGCTGCTCTTGCCTCTCTCATCAATGTACTTCTCAGTGTCTCCCTGGGTCTTCCTCTTTTTCTCTTACCTGTTGTTTCCATATGAGGGCTTGCTTTGTTATTCGGTTATTATCTCTTCTCATCACATGTCCAACATATGACCATCGTCTTTTCTTTATTACTGAAGATATTAGTGGTTGATTTGCGATTTCTCTAATTTCCTCGTTTGTTTTGAATTCGTTCCACGCTATCACAAGTATTTTTCGTAGACATTTATTTTCGAATGCGTTCAACTTTGTTTCTATATCTCTTGTTGTTTTCCAGCTCTCACATGCATACGTAAGGGTTGATAGTACATTTTATAATCAGTATTTTTTTCGAAAATTACTGAGAGAATAGCCTAAGTTTTGTGTTTGTGCTGATGAGTTTTGATTTCCACAACTTTTAAAGACTTCTGAAAGACATTGCTGCTTTAGCTATTCTGATTCTTATTTCTTTGCTTGTATCCCCTTCTCGATCAATGTGACTTCCAAGATAGATAAAGCGATCGATCTCTTCTACTGGTTTGTTTTCCTTGTATTTTTTGTCATCTGTTGGAATTAAACTTTTCATAACTTTAGTCTTTTCATGATTAATCTCAAGCCCAATTTTGCTGGCTATTGATGATAGTTCATTTGTGTTTTCCTGCATCGTTTTATATATATATATATATATATATATATATATATATATATATATATATATATATATATATATAATATATAGCTTGCTTATTCCTTACACTGAACCTGACTTTTCTTGCTACTTGATTTACTTCGTAAGTTAGATTCAATATCAACATTTTGTACTGTTAATATAATTCTTATTTTCTTGTCATTCTTTGTAACATTGTTTTATTATTCTTGACAGCTTGAGTCTTGAAGATTTAAAAAAAAATAGAAATGCTTCATCATATAGCTTGAATTATTTCACATCCATAATGTCTAAAGGAGTATTTTACTGATTCGTTATACTTGGAAAAATAATAATAGTTCATTAGTTCATTAACGTCATGTGTGTTACCGGGGCCTCATTATGAGTAAAGAATAGTGACACTGTGACCTTCCAAGCATGTCGTAAGAGGCGACTAAGGAGGTTGATCGATGGCTTGACAAGCTGTCATTGTAAAAAGTATTGTTATGGAAACAGAGCCATAGATTTTAGAAGCAGTGATCTCTGCAATATGTGCCATCTTGGCACGCAAGGTTTCTGTTTTTGAGATTGTTTCTGCCCTATGTACCGTCTTCGGCTCAAAAGGACAGTATATAGATAGTTCATTAACAACTTCTTAATGTTCACCCAGTACTTTTATGATTTAATCTATCACACCTGGTTTTCACAGCAACAAAGTGAAGTATGTGCTGGTGTGATTCATATATATAATTGAGCACAATAACTTCATCAGATCTCAACAACATTCATCCTGAGTGTGTACGTTATAATATCTCGTATAAAGTGTACGCTGGTGGATATTTCTACCATGTACACTGTAGATCTTTATGAATGAGTGTCGTCATGAAAGGTTTGAGTTTGTTTGTTAATGCTTTTGTTAGAATCTTGTAATCTGTGTTAAGTAGCGAAATGGGGCTGTAGTTTATAAGAGGGAATAGGCAAATAATTGCGATGCTGCGGTAAAGCTGGAGGCAAGGAACCAGTGGTGGGGAGTGTAAACACTCCAAGGTATGAAGACAGCTTTACAAGGAGGAACACAACACAATACTGACGTTTCGGCCTGAGGCCTTCTTCAGAGTACAAGGACAACGAAAACAAACGATTAAACACAATTATCTACAACTGCATGATCATAAGAAAGAAGAGATGGACAGAAAAGAGGGAAGTAGAATGTAGAGAAATGAAAAAAGAGGAAGAAAGCTACATGAGGGGAGGTAGGATGAGTAAATGGAAAGAATAGGAGAATATATAAATATAGAAAAATAGGAACACTTAACTGGAATGCCTTGTCTGTCAGCCGGGAACGAAAAAAATGACCACATAGACCGGATAGACCGGAAACCACGTGTCCCGGAAGGAGGGTAACAAGAAATCGTGGGGAAACAAAGAGACAAGGAGGGGGGGGGGGTGGGCAGACCAGAGACCAAACATAGGTCGAGAAGAAAAGAGAGACAAATAAAAGCCTCGTAATGGGCGGGACACAAGGGAGATAATAGGTATCATAAAACTACAGGAGCCTAACAAAGGGGTGGGGGGGGCAGTTCCTTGGAGGGGGTAAAACTGATACGAGGAAGATAGATGAAGAGGAAGGGTAATAATGGAAAGAATCAGGAGTAGGAAGTAAGGATCGGAGGAGAGGTAGAGGGTCAGGAGAGAATAGATAAGAGAGGGAGTCAGAAAGAAGAGTATAAAAGAGGGATAGTGGAAAGAAGTGGGGTCCAGCGAGGTAGAGAGGAAGGGAACGGAGAGACTGAGGGGACTGGGAATATATATATAAAGAGGAGTAGGAGTTATACATAGGAGGAAAATAGGGGAGACCCGCAGGCCAGTAGTGCCTAAAGAGGTAAGGAGGTGGGGAATATGAAGAAGAGTAGTTTATAAGAAGTGATTTGTCTATGTTGCCTTTGCGGAGCAATGTTATGTAAGACATGTTTAGGGCCTGGAGGTAGTTGTTTCTCTGTGAATGAGTCTGTGTACATTCTGAGGAGAAGTGGACCTAAGAGAGGAGAAGAAGTGTTGGAAGAATTTTATTGTGAAGCCGTCAGGTCCGGGAGATTTGTTCTTTTGCATTGCTTGTCTGCGTTTGTTATGTCAGCTAGTGTGAGTTCTTCGTCAAGTTTTTCCTTGTCAGCGTCTGGTAGATTCCTTGTGTATTGCATGCATTTTTTTCTTGTATACGTAAATGTGTGTTACTTTCCGTATAGAGGTTCTTGTAGTAGTTTTAAAATGCTTTCGTTATATTCGGGTGTATGTCTCTGTGTTGCCGTTCAACGTCTATTATTTTCTCTATGTGCCTGTTGCGCTGTATGTTCTGTCCTATTGCCATGTACTGTTTTCTTGGATTTCCTGTGTGATTGTCTGTAAGCCTGTGCGAAGCAGTGTTCCCTGGATTTGTGATGTATGTGCTATTCCAACTCTGTCGTAGAGGGTGTTCTGTGATGGATGTGTGATTTAATTTATTGTGTGATTGCTTCTCTAGTGATGGATGTTGTGGGTGCTCTAGTGTATCACGTGTGTCTATTTATTTTCTTATTTTGATTGCTTCTTCTAGCAATTTCTATGTGTCTTAGTTTGTCTTTGTTTTATCCGCAGTGCTAGAATATGTGTGTCTTTCTCGTATAGTGTTGTCATGAGTTCCCAGTGTTGCTGTACGCGTGGCTGATGAAGCGAGTGTTTGTGTGTGCGATGTTAATGGTTTGCGATGGCTGCCTTGTGGTCTGTAAACTGGAGTGTGTCTATAATGTCTGGTCTGGCTGATGTGAGTGTTTGTGTGTGCGGTGTTAATGGTTGCGATGGCTGCCTTGTGGTCTGTAAACTGAGTGTGTCTTATAATGTCTGGTCTGGCTGATGTGAGTGTTTGTGTGTGTCGGTGTTAATGGTTGCGATGACTGCCTTGTGGTCTGTAAACTGGAGTGTGTCTATAATGTCTGGTCTGGCTGATGTGATGTGTTGTGTGTGTGCGGTGTTAATGGTTGCGATGCTGCCTTTGGTCTGTAAACTGGAGTGTGTCTATAATGTCTGGTCTGTAAACTGGAGTGTGTCTATAATTGTCTGGTCTGGCTGATGTGAGTGTGTTTGTGTGTGTGGTGTTAATGGTTGCGATGACTGCCTTGTGGTCTGTAAACTGGAGTGTGTCTATAATGTCTGGTCTGGCTGATGTGAGTGTTTGTGTGTGTGCGGTGTTAATGGTTGCGATGGCTGCCTTGTGGTCTGTAAACTGGAGTGTGTCTATAATGTCTGGTCTGGCTGATGTGATGTTTGTGTGTGCGGTGTTAATGGTTGCGATGGCTGCCTTGTGGTCTGTAAACTGGAGTGTGTCTATAATGTCTGGTCTGGCTGATGTGAGTGTTTGTGTGTGCGGTGTTAATGGTTGCGATGGCTGCCTTGTGGTCTGTAAAACTGGAGTGTGTCTATAATGTCTGGTCTGGCTGATGTGAGTGTTTGTGTGTGCGGTGTTAATGTTGCGATGGCTGCCTTGTGTCTGTAAACTGATGTGTCTATAATGTCTGGTCTGTAAACTGAGTGTGTCTATATTGTCTGGTCTGTAAACTGGAGTGTGTCTATAATGTCTGGTCTGTAAAACTGGAGTGTGTCTATAATGTCTGGTCTGTAAACTGGAGTGTGTCTATATTGTCTGGTCTGTAAACTGGAGTGTGTCTATTATGTCTGGTCTGTAAACTGGAGTGTGTCTATAATGTCTGGTCTGTAAACTGGAGTGTGTCTATAATGTCTGTAAACTGGAGTGTGTCTATATTGTCTGGTCTATAACTGGAGTGTGTCTATAATGTCTGGTCTGTAAACTGGAGTGTGTCTATAATGTCTGGTCTAGCTGATGAAGCGAGTGAACGGGACGTAAATTCTGTCTAACAGTGTTGTCCTGTTGTGGGAGTGATTTTGTGTGTGATGTCCATGTCATGTGGGTGCGTGTACGCGTCAGTCAAAGCGTGAGTGTCAATTATTATTTTGAAAATATCCAGTTGGTGGTTGCCTTCCTTTATTTCATCTTCTTATCTGCTTCCTAACATCTCCTCCCACGATGTCCATATGCGTCAGGACGCAGTCAAAGTCTCCCCCTAAAATAATATTACGTCCCCTGTATAAGCCTGCAAGCAAGCTCCCTAGTTCGTCATAAAACATAGGTTGCTGTTCGTATTGTGCTGGTGCGTGTATACAAACTATGGTATGTGTGTGTTTGTCGTCGTCTCTTACTTGAACTATAGCTGTCTTACCGTCGCTGTCCCTGTCCGTCCTAACGATCGTCCCCCTGTCTGATGTTTGTAGAATTGCAACTTCTGACCCGTTTTTAGTGTGGCTAGGCTGAGCACGAGTTTCGCGAGTCCAGCCGTGTTGTGATGCGAGGTCGTATGTGTGTATGTTTGTTTCCTGTAGTAGAATGCAGTCTGGCTTGTGTTTGTGTAGGAGTGTTATGATGTGATCTAATTTCGACCTGAGACCTCTAATATTTATGTAAACATGATGATAGCTACTGCCATTTACCGAATGATTTGTATAAATAAACTATTTTCATATACATAAATCCAAGGTATTTATCAAAATAATAGTTTGGACAACCTAAGTACACTCAGGCCTGCACTCACATTCACGTACACCCACGTGCTCCCACATCATCATCATCACGTGCCATACCGGTTTGGCGCAGGCGATCATGTCCTTTCACAATCTTCTATCTACAGTGCATCGTATCTATTTTGTTGTTGAGCGTTTTCCATGCCATGACACCAGCTATCCAGTATTTTCTCTCTTTGTGTTTTGACATAATTATGCTGCCCAATATAAGAAGGTAGTTTGTCATTCCTCTCCTTCTTGGCTGTGACTATCATCGTCGGAGACCGCAGCCTATACATGAGATCCTCTGCCTGCCATCACGGAGTGGGGACTATAACAGGTATTACTTGTCGGCTACCCCCACAACACCATTCACACACCTGCTCCAATGGCTTCACGTAACCCTAATAGGGAGGCTAAACAGGAGCTCCACCTTGCCCAAGGTGTCCCGAAGACTAGCGGAGGAAAGGAGACGTCTTACACCTCCTTTGGTAGGGACACATTAAGGAAAGTTACATCTCTTTTAATTTGATACTTTATGATTTTCAATTTGCTATAGACATTTTCAAAGACCTTGCACATTTTATAATAAAATTATTTTCTGGGCAACAATATGCATATGAATAAAACTTTTGAAAATTTACATTTACAATATATCGACGTATAAAGAATTCTTAACTATTAATCTAACCGGAGTTGCTTCCCTTGCAATAAAGCACGATAGCTTTTAATTTCTTAAGCATACATGTTTATATTAGCATTTTCATCAACAGTTCAACGGTAGAACACTTTTTTGCATTTAAGTTTGTTATGTTAGAACGAACCATACCTGTAAATATTTATGCAACATTAAACTGTATATTCTTCAAAAAATATTATATTTCTTAGCTGATAATCAACTGTTTAAAGTTTCTAAACATTTTTATAGATCACTGGTCCAAAGAAGTTAATTTACAAAAATTAGCTGATGCCGTCTCATCACTTCACTGTAGAGTCTAGAAAATTATGTTTATAGGAAAAAAGAGGAATTTTTAAAAAGTAGGAAAATAGTATGCAGTTGAAATTTCAAAATTGTAGTAGAAAAAGGAGAGGAGTTGGAGATAGACAATTGCACATAATTCATGTAACTGGAGAGGGAGAGTGGCAGTTTAAAAGTTTAAAATTAAGAGAGAGAGAGAGAGAGAGAGATAGAGAGAGAGAGAGAGAGAAAGCGAAAAAGACAGATACAGTTATATATATTAAACTCTTTAAGATATAGATAGAAGAAAGAGAATGAGAGATAGCGCATTTTACATTTCCAGCATTAATAGATAGAGATTAAAATGTAGGAGTTAAGAGAGTTGAGAGAGTTATAATTCTAGCATCAAAATTTACCTTTTGAAAATCCTAGAATGACCAGAGAGACAATTTAAAATACTAGCATGAAGATAAAAGCAGTTTAAAATATTAGTATGAAAAGAGATACATTTAAAAGTCCTACTATTAAGAAAGAAACCGTTTAATAATGCTAATATGAAATGAAAGCAGCTTTAAATCCTGTTATGAACATAGCGATAGACAATTACATCTCAAGCATTACAATTGAGAGACAGTCATTCTTTTTTATTCTTTAATTGAGAATCAAGCTCTGAATAGTTTATCAAACTTGTGGTAACAAGTGTTATATAGGGTGTTTATAATGTCTCTTTGGGTGAACCGATCAATATATAGGAAAGAAGAGGAGGGAACAGGGGTCTACCATAGAGTACCCAAAAAATAACACTAGGATATGGAATAAGATAGAAACAGGGACAAATTTTCACAATTCATCATCATCATTGAGTGCCGTCTCCGCAACGAAGGTTGGCTAACATGGATAGCGCCATTCTGCTTCTATTTCTTTGCTTTGATGGTGCTAGGTGTTGTCATCGCTGATTTGTCCATCTTTTGATGTTACTTTGTCTCATGTTAATCTTGGTCTGCCTCTGCCTCTTTTACCTTTGTATTTTCCCCTCCAGGATTACTTTGCAGTTTCACATTTACAGGAATTACGTTGCAGAAATGCATAGCAATAAAGTTGGCAATAGAAAAACTGCTGAACGTAATCTTAGCCCACAGCCTGTAGAGTTTTGATAGATGCAAGATCAGTTTCGCCATGCACTGCTATCCAGATAGTTGGCTATACATTGCTGCAGACTTTATTGACTGTACTCTACAAACACAACAGGATTGCCTGCAGTGGATCCCATCTCACTATGAATACCAGGAAACTAGAGAGCAGATCAGCTTTCAAAAGAAGGTGCAACAGGCACACAATCCAATGCGCCGGTTTACATACCATCATAAGATATATATATGATCAAATCAATCAGAAGATTAATGCTCCAAATCAGATGGATGCCTTTCATATATATGAATAGATGGGAACAAGTTATCATTATACGCATTATAACAGGACACAATTGACTCCACAGTCACGTGTCTACAAAATTCAAGATCAGTACCTCAACTAAATGTACATATGGACAGGCGCCCCAGACAGCAGAATGCATATTTCAAGAATGCACTGAATATAGAAGACTGAAGAAAGTCCACTTATACCATTAATACAACACTACAGACAAGACTATATGCACCACTGCAAGAATGACAAAAGACGGGAACATTTAAACAGGGAATGGCATTAGAGTTATAGACAATACTTCAAACGAACGAAATATATATATATATATATATAGAGATCCGGAAGGTTTTCGAAAATAGTAAGAGACAAATCTAAGAATGTTTTGAGGCCTGCAGTGGATATTTTGAACAATTGCTGTGAACACAACTACATCGTGTGAACAACTTCTTTACCCAATACAAGCCAGCCAACACCAGTAGTATGTATATTAATAATACAAATTTTAGATACAATTTCACGTAATTTCAAAATATATGTTCACTGCACCGGACTTTATACAGCCTCGTTTTCTTATTTAAGACAGTAGTTGACTTTTCTGTGAGCAAAGGAAGATAACTTTATGTTTTTAGAAAAATTATAAATAATTAATATTTCCAAAAAACAATTAAGAAAAGTTACATCTCTTTTAATTTGATACTTTATGATTTTCAATTTCCTATAGACATTTTTAAAGACTTGCACATTTTATAAGAAAATTATTTTCTGGGCAACAATATGCATAAGAATAAACTTTTGAAAATTTACATTTACAATATATCGACGTATAAAGAATTCTTAACTATTAATCTAACCGGAGTTGCTTCCCTTGCAATAAAGCAAGATAGCTTTTAATTTCTTAAGCATACAAGTTTATATTAGCATTTTCATCAACAATTCAACGATAGAACACTTTTTTTGCATTAAGTTTGATATGTTAGAACGAACCATACCTGTAAATATTATGTAACATTAAGATGTATATTCTTCAAAAAATATTATATTTCTTAGCTGATAATCAACTGTTTAAGTTTCTAAACATTTGTATAGATCACTGGTCCAAAGAAGTTAATTTACAAAAATAGCTGATGCCGTCTCATCACTTCACTGTAGAGTCTAGAAAAATTATGTTATAGGGAGAGAAAGAGGAATTTTTAAAAGTAGGAAAGTAGTATGCAGTTGAGATTTCAAAATTGTAGTAGAAAAAGGGAGAGGAGTTGGAGATAGACAATTGCACATAATTCATGTCACTGGAGAGGATAGTGGCAGTTTAAAAGTTTAAAATTAAGAGAGAGAGAGAGAGAGGAGAGAGAGAGAGAGAGAGAGAGAGAGAGCGCGAAAAAGACAGATACAGTTATATATATATTAAACTTTAAGATATAGATAGAAGAAAGAGAATGAGAGATAAGCATTTTACATTTCCAGCATTAATAGATAGAGATTAAAATGTAGGAGTTAAGAGAATTGAGAGAGTTTATATTTCTAGCATCAAAAATTAACCTTTTGAAAATCCTAGAATGACCAGAGAGACAATTTAAAATACTAGCATGAAGATAAAAGCAGTTTAAAATATTAGTATGAAAAGAGATACATTAACAGTCCTACTATTAAGAAAGAAACCGTTAATATGCTAATATGAAATGAAGCAGCTTTAAATCCTGTTATGAACATAGCGATAGATAATTACATCTCAAGCATTAAAATTGAGAGACAGTCATTCTTTTTTATTCTTTAATTGAGAATCAAGCTCTGATAGTTTATCAAACTTGCAGTAACAAGTGTTATATAGGGTGTTTATAATGTCTCTGTGCGGTGAACCGATCAATATATAGAAAGAAAAAGGGAGCAGGGTCTACACATAGAGTACCCAAAAAATAACACTAGGGATATGGAAAAGATAGCAACAGGGAAATATTATCACAATTACGATGCAGAAATGCAAGCAATAAAGTTGGCAATAGAAAAACTGCTGAACAGTAATCTTAGCCCACAGCCTGTAGAGTTTTGATAGATGCAAGATCAGTTCTCCAGGCACTGCTATCCAGAAAGTTGCTACATCTGCAGACTTTATTGACTGTACTCTACAAACACCACAGGATTGCCCTGCATGGATCCCATCTCACAATGGAATACCAGGAAACTAGAGAGCAGATCAGCTTTCAAAAGAAGGTGCAACAGGCACACAACCAGATGCTCCGTTACATACCATCATAAGATACAGATAATCAAATCAATCAGAAGATCAAATGCTCCAAATCAGGATGCCTTTCATAATATGAATAGATGGGAACAAGTTATCATTATACGCATTATAACAGGACACATTGACTCCACAGTCACGTGTCTACAAAATTCAAGATCAGTCTTCTTCTGCTGCTTCTCCTTTCCTTCCTCATTTGCCTTTCAGCGTCGAGGGGAGATATAGTTTGGCGGTCTTTTGCTCTTCTGTTCGCCTCTGCTGCTGTTATGTTTCTAGTGCTTCTAATATTCCATCGACCCATCTTTTTCGTGGTCCACCCTTTGGTCTGGTGTTTCTCACAACGTTTATTGAAGGCTCGTTGTGTTGTGTTTTGTTCTTTCTGCCTTGTCACGTGGCAAACCATTTTATCTGTTGTTTCCTTATATATTCTATGGCGGGGGCTATCCTAGCTTTTTTATCAGTTCTTCATTTCTGATCTTATCTCTCAGACTGTTTCCTGTCATTCTTCTAACACATTCATCTCTGTAGAGGTTATTTTCCTTATTGTTCTTGCATCTAGGGTCCAGGTCTGGCATTGGTTGCACAACGTTGGGATGAAGATTGTATTTGTACAGTGCTCGTTTTGCCTCCAGAGTTATTTCCTTGTTGGACAATAGTGGTGATAACTGCCCGATGATTTGACAAGCTTTGTTGCATCTTGATTCTTTCTCTGCTGTTTGGGAGTTATCGTTTGTCATTAGACTTCCTAGGTATTTGAATTCCTCTACTTGTTTTAGTTGTCTGCCTTCTATAGTTATGTTGATGTTCTGTTTATTTTTGGCGACATTCATGACTTCGGTTTTGTTGATGTTGATTTTCATGTTGTATTTTGTGCCTGAGATGTTGAGTTGTGTTAAGTGTTCTGTAGGTCTTCTATTGTTTCATGTATTAGTGCCTGATCGTCTGCAAATAGAAGCTCGTTGATCTCTCTCTGTCTCTGATGGGTGGCTAGCTTGCTTATATGGTCCATGTATGTAATAAACAGTAGGGGGGATAATACGCACCCCTGTCTTACACCTGATCTAACTTCGAAGTGGTCTGTGTAGCCTGCTGCTGCTCTGACCCTGCAGCTGCTGTTGACGTAGAGACTTGTGATAAGGTTTATTAGATGTTGGCTTACTCCGTATGTTGTTAGTATCTCCCACAGTTGTTCTCTTTTTACTCTGTCGAATGCTTTTTCCTGGTCAATGAAAGCTATGTATAAGTTTTGATTGTGTTCTGTCGTTTTTTTTCTGCAAGCTGTTTTAGTGTGAACAGTGCGTCGGTACATCCTCTGTTTTTTTTCGGACCCCATTTGAGAATCGCTGTACTTACTGTAGCTCTTTGATTATTGGTCTCAGCAGCCTTTTTTCCAAGATTTTGGCGTATAGCTTTCCTACATGGCTGAGAAGAGATATACCTCTATATTGATTGCAGTCTCTTTTGCTACCTTTCTTTTTCCATATTGGTATGATGATTGCCTGTTGCCAGTCTTCTGGGGCTTGTTGTTGGTGCCATGCTGCATTAAATATTCTGTGCAGCCACTGCATTCCTGTTTCACCCGCTGCTGCTATTATTTCTATTGCTACGTTATCTATCCCCGGTGCTTTGTTTCTTGGTGCGTATTTGATTACTTCTTCGATTTCCTCTTTCATGATGTTGGGTTCAGTTTTTGTGAGTTCTAGCGTGGTTTTTGTTGTCTTATTGGTAGTTGTTATGTTTTACAAGTCTTCAAAATATTCTTTCCATCTCTGTTGCATACATTGGTTTTTGATATTGGCTGTCCGTCTTTGTCATTTATCAGCTCAGTAGGATCATGGTTTTCTTTTCTCGCTCTTGTGGCTTTTACTGCTTTGTAGAAATCTCTTGTGGCTGTCTTGAAGTCCCTGCTCATGTTTTGTCCGAATTCTGTCCAATTCTTATGCTTAGCTTCTTTGATCAACATTTAAACTCTTTTTCGAACTAAGGCATATTTTTCATATTTTTCTTGGTTCTTGTTCTCCCTCCAATTTTTAACAATTTCTTCTTTTCTTTAATTGCTTCTCTGATTGTTTCGTTCCACCACGGGGTGCTCTTTTTCCCTTCTCTTGTTCTTAGCTTGGTTCCGCAAACTGTTTTAGAGATGTTGGTTACTGTTTCCTAAATTGTTTCCTTTCTTCTTCTACTGTGCATACTTCGTTAGGAAGTTTCTTGAATTCCTCTGTTAGTTTTTCTTCTAGGGTTTTTCCTTGTTTCTTGATTTTTTTAATTTTTTATCTTTATTGTCTGTTCTTTTCGCTTCTTTTGTTTGTTTTCGTATATTCTCTTTATTTTTTGGCTGTCTTAGTGTGATCATAACCATCTTGTGATCCGTGTCGTCTGTAATATTTGGGATTGCTCTACTGTCGGTTACTCTTCTCTTGTTCTGTTTTCTTGGTAGTATAAAATCTATCTGGCTCCTGCATGTTGTGTCATTCCATTTGTACAAGTGTGTATACTTGCGACTCTCTGTGTTTGAAGAATGTGTTGGTGATAAATAAATCATTTTGATTGCATAGATCCAGCCAGTCTGCTTCCATTTTCGTTTATTTTCAGCTGTTTTATCGCCAAAGGGTCCCTAAGATATATCACTGTTCTCACTGTGTGCGTTTCCCAAGCCTCCATTAAAATCTCCCATCACTCAATGTCTTCGCTTTCGTCCAATTTTGTTAATGATTTCACTCAGTGTGTCGTAAAATTCTTCGCTGTCTTTTTCGTTGTTGTTGCATGGTGCATAGATTTGAATGTAATTTGTTTTTCTATCGTCTTCTAATAGTTTAATTGTGATAATTCTTTCTGAATGGTATTTTATTTCTAGAATGTGCTTGCTTTGTTCTGGTTCGATGATAAAAACTACTCCATGTGTTGCTCTTTCTGTGTTGTCGACTCCTGAGAATATTTTTCGTGTAGTTCATGTGTGTTTTCTTTATATGTTGTCCTTTTACTCTGTGTCCGCTAATCATAATATTTTAATTTTCCTTTTTGTCATTTCTTCTATAAGTTCGACTTCTTTATTTTTTATCCCGCATATGTTTATCGTTGCTACTTTAATATCCAATATTCTAATATTCAAGATCAGTACCTCAACTAAATGTACATATGGACAGGCGCCCCAGACAGCGGAAATGCATATTTCAAGAATGCACTGAATATAGAAGACTAAAGAAAGTCCACTTATACCATTATACAACCCTACAGACAAGACTATATGCACCACTGCAAGAATGACAAAAGACGGGAACATTTATACAGGGAATGGCATTAGAGTTATAGACAATACTTCAGGCGA